>CM019066.1:382605569-383075569 GCA_009667805.1 Leptobrachium leishanense | reverse complement strand
GAATGAGATAAAATAGGGAGTTTAAAAGACTTCTAATCTACCCCCTGGTGATGTCCTTTGAATACATCCCACACAATACAATGATGTGAGTCGGTGACTGACCCATTTACTTCATGCTATGGCCAAAGCCACACAGTGAGGAGCAAGTGATGGAAAGATACAACACAAAATATCACACAATGGATGCACCCAGTGACACATATAGAGGAAAATATCACACAATGGATGCACCCAGTGATACATATAGAGGAAAATATCACACAATGGATGCACCCAGTGACACATATAGAGGAAAATATCGCACAATGGATGCGTCCAGTGACACATATAGAGGGAAATATCACACAATGGATGTGCCCAATGACACATATAGAGGAAAATATCACACAATGGATGCACCCAGTGACACATATAGAGGAAAATATCACACAATGGATGCACCCAGTGACACATATAGAGGAAAATATCACACAATGGATGCGCCCAGTGACACATATAGAGGAAAATATCACACAATGGATGCGCCCAGTGACACATATAGAGGAAAATATCACACAATGGATGCACCCAGTGACACATATAGAGGAAAATATCACACAATGGATGTACCCAGTGACACATATAGAGGAAAATATCACACAATGGATGCACCCAGTGACATATAGAGGAAAATATCACACAATGGATGCACCCAGTGACACATATAGAGGAAATCTTTTCTTAACTAAACATACAAGAGAAAAAACAAACACGTGTAAGATATCAACAACATAAATAAACACAATAATGACATTGCATTTTCTGGTGGTAGTGTCACTTTAATATCGGTATCAGTGCCGATACCTGCATTTAAACGAGTACTTTGTACTCATGCAAATGCCCCTATACCACCCTCGATACTGGAAGCCAGCGCTGTGCCTGTTTTCTGGTATCCGAGGGGTTGGGGCTGCTAGCGGAATGCATTAAGAGCATTCCGCTAGCATTCCCTTACGGCTCTCTGCGTGGTCCAAGCACCAGCTGGCTGTGTCATGTAGTCCTCCGAGCGGTCGTCGAGCTGTGACGCGGCCTTCAGCCGTGATCTCGCAGGGATCACAAGATCTCGCAAGAGCACGTCACAAGCCAGCGGCTGCTCGTAGGTCCACGTGACTCAGTCAGCCGTGCTTGGCAGAACACGCAGTCAGCCGGAGGGGAATGCTAGCGGAATTCTCTTAATACATTCCACTAGCAGTGAGGTCTGGGTGAACATGAGGCCTGGGTATACATGAGGTCTTTGTCTGGGTATACATCAGGTCTGTGTCTGGGTATACATGAGGTCTGTTTCTGGGTATACATGAGGTCTTTGTCTGGGTATACATCAGGTCTGTGTCTGGGTATACATGCATCTGAGGTCAGTGTCTGGGTATATATGTATCTGAGGTCTGTATCTGGGTATACATGAGATCTGTGTCTGGGTATACATGAGGTCTGTGTCTGGGTATACATGACGTCTGTTTCTGGGTATACATGAGGTCTTTGTCTGTGTATACATGTATCTGAGGTCAGTGTCTGGTATACATGTATCTGAGGTCTGTTTCTTGGTGTACATGAGGTCTGTGTCTGGGTGTACATGAGGTCTGTGTCTGGGTATACATGAGGTCTGTTTCTGGATATACATGAGGTCTTTGTGTATACATGTATCTTAGGTCAGTTTCTGGGTATACAAGTATCTGAGGTCTGTGTCTGGGTATACATGAGGTCTTAGTCTGGGTATACATGAGGTCTGTGTCTGAGTATACATGAGGTCTGTTTCTAGGTATAAATGAGGTCTTTGTCTGGGTATACATGTATCTGAGGTCTGTGTCAGGGTATACATGAATCTGAGGTCTGGCGTCTGTGGGTATATATATATTGTGACGGGTTCACTCGGGGCAGGCTATGTGAGGGCCGGTACCTGAGTAGAAGGCTGGAAGTAGCCACCTTCCCAGTTCAGGGTTAACTGAGTGATTGCTCATTCACCACAGCTGCCCCACCCTTCCCTATAAGAAGTCTCAGTTCCTTCCAGTTCATTGAGGGGTTTGGAGACAGAAGGAGGAAGGAGTTGGAGACTGTGGTGAAAAAGTAAGGAATCTGTTATATTGGAAAGTGTGTTTTGTTTTACTGGGGGAACCCGTTTAGTGGGCCCAGGAGTAGACAGGTTTGTCTGTTGTCAGTTAGCTTCCCAATAGGGAATAGGATTTATTTTTTTGTTGTTTATTTTCTCTGTTTGTGGAAAACCCCTTTGCTGCTGCAAATAAAAAAACGCTTAGAAAACCCACGTTGCTGTGCCCGCAGTACCTGCTTCTCCACAAGTGGTGGCAGCGGTGGGATTTTGTACCTGCTGTGCGCTGGCAGTAGCAACAAGGGTACAGAACCCACAGTTACAATGGAGGACTTATTAAAAGCACTGGTATGTGCCACGGCAACGCAAGCACCCCCTAGCCAGGAGACCAGGATTCGAGCTAGTTGGTACCTTCAGAAGATGTTGCCTGAGGATGACGTGGAAGCATACCTCCGTGCCTTTGAGCGCACTGCTACTCGGGAGGCCTGGCCTACAGACAAGTGGGCGGGGATTATCGCACCCTTCCTGATTGGAGAGGCCCAAAAGGCCTACTATGACCTGGAGGAAGTCCAGGCTACGGACTATAAACTCTTAAAGGCTGAAATCCTGGCCCGGTTCGGAGTGACAAAAGCTGTGAGAGCGCGACGCTTCTCTAACTGGACGTATGACGAGAAGACACCACCCCGGACGCAGATGTTCGACCTAATGCATTTGGCTCGGAAGTGGCTCCAGCCTGAGCACCAAAGCCCCACGCAGATAGTGGAAACCCTGGTGTTGGATAAGTTCCTACGCGGACTCCCACGCAGCCTCCGTGAATGGGTGGGACAAGGGAACCCGGGTACCTATGATGACATGGTGGCCCAAGTAGAGCGCTACCTGGCTGCAAAAGACTTCGAGGACTCGCCCAGGAGGTCGCCAAAGGTCGTTGTGGGGAGCATCCCCACCCATAGAAAGGAGCAGCCTCAAAAAGTCTTCGGCTCCACAACTAGGTCGAACGGGTCGGCAATCCTGCCAGCACCTGGGGGACCAGTGCGTTACTCAGACCACAGCAACACTTTTCGAAGAGGGAATGAGCCCCAAAGGAACTCGATACAGTGCTTTGAGTGTGGCGAACTGGGACATATTCGAGCCAGGTGTCCTAACACGTCCGAGCCCATGCAGTGTGGGCTGGGTGAGGACCCCCGGAATTTCTGCGGACTGATATGTATGACTGGCCTGGTGGAAGGGACTCAGACTTTTCGAGTGCCCGTCCTGCTGAACGGACTACAGGCAGTGGCACTTGCGGACTCCGGTAGTGCCATAACATTGGTGTCAGACAAACTGGTGGGCCGGGCCAATTTACAGAAAGATAAGACTGTGGGAGTGTTGTGCGTACATGGTAGTACCGTTCGTTATCCCACGGCGTTAGTCGCTGTCTCTGTGGGGGCAAGGGTACGGTCTGTCCCAGCTGTGGTGGTGCCCAACTTACCCTATTCCCTTGTCTTAGGGAGGGATTTCCCGGACTTTCAGACCATATTGCAGGGGTTATCTGTTGGTACGGCCACTGCCGACCTTGATGAGGGTACTAACGACATCACCGAGGTGTTCCCATTCCACGATACGTCTTTTTGTCAGAAACCTCCTAAACCCCGGAAAACACGCAGAGAGAGGCGAGAAGCCAAACACGGCTTTACCAGAGCTCGGGCTGAGGCTCTGGTGAACACCCTGGCCAAAAGATCTCAAAAGGGGGTGGCCACCCAGGTGACAGAGACAGAATTGGGGGTCCCTGTAACACATACGAGTGAGGAGGTGAATGAGGCTCGTAACTCTGGGGGCTCTACCTCTGATGGGAATGACTCAGGGGGAGGGGTTTCCGGGAACACTGTTTTTGGGAACGACCAAGCTAGTGATCCTTTGTTACAGACTGCGAGAAGCAGGGTGATTGAGGTGAACGGGGTGCCGGTGGAAGGGGCAATAAAGAGTTATCCGTACTTTATTTTGAAGAGTGATCTGTTGTACCGGGTCATCATGGAGGGAGGTCAGGAAATTGAACAGTTGGTGGTTCCGTCCTCTCAGACCAGAAAGGTACTCGACTTCGCTCATTCCCATGTGCTAGGAGGGCACTTAGGGGTTGAGAAGACCCAGGAGCGGGTCCTGCGCAGGTTCTTCTGGCCGGGGGTTTATGAGGCAGTGAAACGGGACTGTGCCTCATGCCCCGAATGTCAGTTGGCATCTCCTAAGCCACACTTGAGAGCCCCTCTCATACCCCTCCCGGTCATTGATGTCCCCTTTGAAAGGATCGCAATGGACATTGTGGGTCCGTTAGAAAAATCTGCACGTGGACACCAGTACATATTGGTGATCCTGGATTATGCCACTCGGTATCCTGAAGCTGTTCCCTTGCGCAAAGCAAATGCAAGGAACATTGCCCGAGAGTTGGTTCAGGTATTCGCACGAGTGGGCATCCCGAAAGAGATCCTGACCGATCAGGGTACTCCTTTTGTTTCCCGTCTGATGAAAGAGCTGTGTCACTTGTTAAAGATACAGGCGCTAAAGACCTCCGTGTATCACCCGCAGACGGATGGGCTTGTCGAGCGGTTCAACCGCACCCTAAAGGGAATGCTGAGGAAGGTTGTTAACAGGGAAGGAAAGGACTGGGACATGTTATTGCCGTACTTGTTGTTTGCTATACGTGAGATTCCCCAGAGCTCGACCCGCTTCTCTCCGTTCGAACTCCTATATGGCAGGCACCCACGTGGTCTGCTGGATATACTCAGGGAAACCTGGGAGGAGCAGGGAGTGACCGGAACCAACCCGATACAATATGTTGTAGGCATACGCGAGCGGATGGCTCGGGTTATCCCCCTGGTACGCCAGCATATGGAAAGGGCACAGGAGACCCAATCCCATATCTATAACCAGAAGGCCACCGCAAGACAGTTCTCGCAAGGGGACAGGGTGATGATACTGGTCCCGACTGCAGAAAGCAAACTTCTGGCTCATTGGCAAGGACCATATGAGGTCCTGGAACAGACAGGCCCTGTTAACTACAGGATTAGGCAGCCTGACCGCCGGAAGAAGGAGCAGATCTACCATGTTAATCTCCTGAAGCCATGGCAAGACAGAGAGGCCTGCGTGTCCCAGACTGGCCATGCCCAGTCCGGTCCTCAGGCCCCAGAGCCGGGGTGGCTATTTCCCCTGAGCTGACTCCTTGCCAGGTAGAGGAAGTCAACCGAATGGTCGAGAGGAATAGGGATGTGTTCTCACCGGTACCGGGTAGAACACATGACGTGTTCCACGACATTGTGACCGAACCCGGTGTAGCGATCAGACTGAAACCCTACCGGATACCGGAAGCCAAAAGAGAGGCAGTCAGACTAGAAGTCAAGAAAATGCTAGAGCTTGGGGTCATTGAGCCATCCCACAGTAATTGGTCCAGCCCCATCGTTTTGGTGCCAAAGCCAGACGGCTCTACCAGATTTTGTAACGACTTCAGGAAGTTGAATGAAATCAGCAAGTTCGATGCCTATCCCATGCCCCGTGTGGATGAGCTGGTGGAGAGATTGGCAAAGGCCAGATACCTCTCGACTCTTGATCTGACGAAAGGGTATTGGCAGATACCCCTAACCGGAAGGGCCAGGGAGAAAACCGCCTTTGCCACCCCAGACGGGTTATTTCATTACAGAATTATGCCCTTTGGCCTTCATGGAGCCCCAGCCACCTTCCAGCGGCTCATGGACAAGCTGCTCAGGCCTCACGTCCAGTACGCTGCGGCATACCTGGATGACGTCGTCATCCATAGCACGGATTGGGAGTCCCATCTGCCGAAGGTTGAGGCTGTGCTCAACACGTTCAGAAGGTCCGGTCTAACAGCCAACCCCCCCAAGTGTTTTATTGGGCTGGCGGAGGCTAAGTACTTAGGCTATGTGGTTGGGAGGGGATCGGTGAAACCCCAAGTCCATAAGGTGGAGGCAATACGGAATTGGCCTCAACCTCTTAGAAAAAAACAGGTGAGGGCCTTCCTAGGGATTGTCGGCTACTACCGCCGATTCATACCCCATTTTGCGACTAGGGCGGCGCCGCTAACTGACCTTATTAAAGGCAAAGGCCCCGATATGGTGAGATGGGACGGTAAGGCTGAGGAGGCCTTTGGCGATCTGCGCTCTGCGTTATGTGACCGGCCCATCCTCGTGGCACCGGACTTCGGGACTGAGTTCTTCCTGCAGACGGATGCCTCAGAGGTTGGTTTGGGGGCTGTGCTCTCGCAGTATGTGGATGGTGAGGAGCATCCGGTATTTTACCTGAGCAGGAAACTGCTGCCCCGGGAACAACGCTATGCCGTGATCGAGAAGGAGTGTCTAGCGATTAAATGGGCCACAGAGATGCTACGGTACTATTTACTGGGCAGGCAGTTTACCCTGGTCACCGACCACGCCCCTCTGAGGTGGATGCACAGTAACCGGGACCGCAATTCCCGGATCCTTCGGTGGTTCCTCTCCTTGCAGCCCTTCAAGTTTGTGGTGCAGCACAGGGCGGGCCTTCTCCACGGCAACGCCGATGCGCTGTCTCAGGCCCATGGGCTCTCCGCTGTGGTCGCTTCTCACCCTGGTGTTGCGCTGGGGAGGGGGATGTGTGACGGGTTCACTCGGGGCAGGCTATGTGAGGGCCGGTACCTGACTAGAAGGCTGGAAGTAGCCACCTTCCCAGTTCAGGGTAAACTGAGTGATTGCTCATTCACCACAGCTGCCCCACCCTTCCCTATAAGAAGTCTCAGTTCCTTCCAGTTCATTGAGGGGTTTGGAGACAGAAGGAGGAAGGAGTTGGAGACTGTGGTGAAAAAGTAAGGAATCTGTTATATTGGAAAGTGTGTTTTGTTTTACTGGGGGAACCCGTTTAGTGGGCCCAGGAGTAGACAGGTTTGTCTGTTGTCAGTTAGCTTCCCAATAGGGAATAGGATTTCTTTTTGTTGTTGTTTATTTTCTCTGTTTGTGGAAAACCCCTTTGCTGCTGCAAATAAAAAAACGCTTAGAAAACCCACGTTGCTGTGCCCGCAGTACCTGCTTCTCCACAATATATATATATATATATATATCTGGTGTGTGCAGGCTGTGCAGTGGGTAACTGGGGTTTCTGGCCATAGATTTCAATATCAACATATACTTGACATGCTTTCAGCAAAAATCCAAAATTATTTATTTGAAAGCGTCACATGACATTAAATAAACGTATCGGTACTCTGTATCGGTGACTACCTGAAAAAGTATCGGTACTCGTACTCGGTCTTAAAATATTGATATCGGTGCATCCCTAGTGTATGTATAATAGTATTCTTCCCAAGACAAAGAACACCAAGAGAAACATCTAATTCTTCATAGACCTTTGTTTATGGAACAACGTGTAACATTACTGTCATTAAAGAGCAGATATTAGAGTTTAAAGCTCAGGTTTAGAGCTTTTGGGTCAGCAATGGCTGCCGCTATCCAAAAAATTAACCCAATATATGTAAAAGGAATCTATTCTGTCTTGTTCGATTATTGTCCGATGACGAGGATGTAATATCTGGCAAAAGTCTCCGGTGACCTCAGCGCAGGAAATAAGATGAAAGGAAGTGACCGCAGGTGGCCTAACGGATGTTGTTTAATCCTGTGGTTGTTTGCAACACTTGCAGGTATGAAATCGAAACAATACGATGATACATTTAGGTCCGAATCAGGAAGCCTTTACTGTGAAACCAAAGGAAGTTGCTTAATACAGGAGCGGAGAGTCCACCGGCAGCTTCAAACATCTGTTTTTGTGTCGGATTTGCTATGATTTATTGTGTTGTTTACCGTTACTTGCAAGAAGATACATTGTTCTTTCTGACTGACCCGATTGGCTGAAAAAAACGGAGGTTGTAATGATACTATGGACTCAAGGAAGATAGACTATGAGGACAGTAAGCCACTGTTACTGATTGTTTGGTTTAGGGTTTGGTTTAGGTTTAGGGTTTAGTTTTGCATAACGAGCGCAATATTTTTTTTTTTTTACTTTGCGAAATGATTTTGAATTGATCCAAAATTTTCAGATCGATTCCATAACATTTTATATATGATTTTCGGTCAATTCGGTAGTTTGGAATTTCGGACACCCCCATATCACTAAAATGACATTAAAAGGGGTTATTCAGAGAGAGCCGATCTTGCACCGAACAGGGGATTTCTGAAATACCGGCTTGAGATAAAAAGAACCTACACAATACAGGAAGCCTTCATTTACTGCGACCCGCTACAACAGCCGCGCTGCAATCTGTGGTGACTTCATGAATGGGACAAAATGATTAAAAATCCACTATAAAATGCCCTTCAGACTGTGTATAAGGTGTGTATGGAACACAAATGAATGTTGTGTTTAAACGTGGGTCCCATCCCCAAAATATCTCATTATTATATGAAAATATCCCAACCCCCCCCCCAAAATACTATAAGGGTTATTCAGAGAGAGATGATCTGGCCCCGAAATGTCACCAAACAGTGAATTACCCACACTCAGTGCACTTTCGTGGCCTTTTGGCTATTTAGAGAGCAGGCAGTTCGCCAGATTTTGGGGAACTGCCAGCAAGTACAGTGCCTGTTCGGTGCCTGTTCAACAGCAGTGAAATTCCCATAGAGAACCGGCTGGGTGGAGTAGAGGTAACATCACTGCTCTGCATGGAGAGAGCCTGTGGAGTCATGGGTTTGATCCCGACGAGCACCTCTCCAGTAAGTGCCCTTGGGCAAGACACCCAACGGTACACACTCGCCACCCAGGACATACTGAAAACAAGAGAAATCTCAATGTATCCTTCCTGATAAAATCCTTTCTCAAAAAAAAGAAGCAATGGTTAATCTATTCACATTGAACAGCAGAGAAATGTCAGTGAAATGCCCTGCTGTTCAGTGTTTTCATTCGGCATGTTTAATCAGGCGAATCCCATAGGTTTCAATGTTAACAATATTCCAGTTTTTTACTCAATATCTAATAAACCCTTTTATTATTTTCATCTGCAGCAAAAAGTATCTTTATTTATTTTTTTTAGGATCTTTTAGGCATTTTTCAGGAAAAGTATGTCCTTTTTTTAAGGCATTTGTTTCATTTTTCTGTAAAAGACCTTTTTATTATCATTCATTGGATTTTATATGTAAATTCCAGACATTTTCGTTCAGTAGTTTTTTTTTTGCAAACAGCTTTTCCAATTTGACACTTTCACTGTTTTGTTTTTTTTACGCCGTTCCTCAACTTATCGGCTTTTTCCGGCAGCTGGTCTGTGCTATGATCGTCGGCTCGTCTGCTTTTTCCAACGTGTTCGGTGTGTTTTTTGCGGCGGTTCTGGTGGGTTTTCTGGGGGGTGGTCGGCGGGATTGCGGCGGGTTTGCAGGTTTTTTTTCCTGCACTCCAGGTACCCTGCGGCGAATGCTGAATTCACTGCAGGGTGGGGAACATTGATTCCCGAAGTGCAGGGAAGTGTGGGGAACGAGAGAGCACAGAAATGTCGGCGACATTTCTGTGCTCTCTGAATATCCCCCAATATTTAGCACCGAAATCGATTTGTGCAAAAAGAATGCGCATGTCTAGTCAGAACCTGAGTTACTGATCTTCATACAGAATGTGATAATCCGGATTCCAGTCTGAATGGTCCCAGGCTCCATGGTCTTTCTATCCTCCAGTTATGAGCCTCCATTGAGCTGCGGGGTGTGCATGTACTGTACATAGAGCTGCAGGGTGTTTGTGTACATTGAGCTGCAGGGTGTGCATGTACATTGAGCTGCAGGGTGTGCGTGTACATTGAGCTGTAGGGTGTGCGTGTACATTGAGCTGCAGGGTGTGCGTGTACATTGAGCTGCAGGGTGTGCGTGTACATTGAGCTGCAGGGTGTGCTTGTACATTGATCTGCAGGGTGTGCGTGTACATTGAGCTGCAGGGTGTGCGTGTACATTGAGCTGCAGGGTGTGCGTGTACATTGAGCTGCAGGGTGTGCGTGTACATTGAGCTGTAGGGTGTGCATGTACATTGAGCTGCAGGGTGTGCGTGTACATTGAGCTGCACGGTGTGCGTGTACATTGAGCTGCAGGGTGTGCGTGTACATTGAGCTGCAAGGTGTGCTTGTACATTGATCTGCAGGGTGTGCGTGTACATTGAGCTGCAGGGTGTGCGTGTACATTGAGCTGCAGGGTGTGCGTGTACATTGAGCTGCAGGGTGTGCATGTACATTGAGCTGCAGGGTGTGCGTGTACATTGAGCTGCACGGTGTGCGTGTACATTGAGCTGCAGGGTGTGCATGTACACTGAGCTGCAGGGTGTGCGTGTACATTGAGCTGCAGGGTGTGCATGTACATTGAGCTGCAGGGTGTGCGTGTACATTGAGCTGCAGGGTGTGCATGTACATTGAGCTGCAGGGTGTCCGTGTACATTGAGCTGCAGGGTGTGCATGTACATTGAGCTGCAGGGTGTGCATGTACATTGAGCTGCAGGGTGTGCGTGTACATTGAGCTGCAGGGTGTGCCTGTACATTGAGCTGCAGGGTGTGCGTGTACATTGAGCTGCAGGGTGTGCGTGTACATTGAGCTGCAGGGTGTGCATGTACATTGAGCTGCAGGGTGTGCGTGTACATTGAGCTGCAGGGTGTGCATGTACATTGAGCTGCAGGGTGTCCGTGTACATTGAGCTGCAGGGTGTGCGTGTACATTGAGCTGCAGGGTGTGCATGTACATTGAGCTGCAGGGTGTCCGTGTACATAGAGCTGCGGGGTGTGCGTGCACATTGAGCTGCAGGGTGTGCATGCACATTGTGCTGCAGGGTGTGCGTGTACATTGAGCTGCACGGTGTGCGTGTACATTGAGCTGCAGGGTGTGCATGTACATTGAGCTGCAGGGTGTGCGTGTACATTGAGCTGCAGGGTGTGCGTGTACATTGAGCTGCAGGGTGTGCATGTACATTGAGCTGCAGGGTGTGCGTGTACATTGAGCTGCAGGGTGTGCGTGTACATTGAGCTGCAGGGTGTGCATGTACATTGAGCTGCAGGGTGTGCGTGTACATTGAGCTGCAGGGTGTGCGTGTACATTGCGCTGCAGGGTGTGCGTCACGTGTACATTGAGCTGCAGGGTGTGCGTGTACATTGAGCTGCAGGGTGTGCGTGTACATTGAGCTGCAGGGTGTGCGTGTACATTGCGCTGCAGGGTGTGCGTGTACATTGAGCTGCAGGGTGTGCGTGTACATTGCGCTGCAGGGTGTGCATGTACATTGAGCTGCAGGGTGTGCGTGTACATTGCGCTGCAGGGTGTGCGTGTACATTGAGCTGCAGGGTGTGCGTGTACATTGAGCTGCAGGGTGTGCGTGTACATTGAGCTGCAGGGTGTGCATGTACATTGCGCTGCAGGGTGTGCATGCACATGTGAGTGAGTGTGCTCATGTATACATTTGTATTACAAAGGAAATGTCATAGAACATTCCAAGAAAAGTGTAGCTGTTTATGCCGTAACGAGTTCCATGTGTTCCGCAGCATTGCCCACATTTGGGTTTAATTTTGAACATTTTAGCATTAATTTCTTTTCTTAATGTGTTTGACTTCATCTCACAGAGCTTAAGGATCTCCGTAAACCCTGAAGTGCTGCTCGGAGCAACGAGCCGCTCGTCCATCTGGCATTTTAAATGGTTAAACGGTCACAGCGTGCTGTCAGAATTACAGAATGTAAAGTGCATCTGAAACATCTGTCTTTTCATTAACTTTCTTATACAAACTAATGTACACAGGACGGGCCGCCTCTTCTGGTTTCTCCTCCTGACCTAGTTTTATGGAGTCAAGAAAAAAAAAAACAAGCAGCGGAGGAAGGAGAAGCTCAGGAGCAGAGATACAATGCAGGAAATGATCTGCTGGCACATAGGCCAACTGCCTTACAACTCAATCAACACAATACCAGTTACCGGGTGCTCAGTGGGTCCCAGCTTGAACTTGCACTAGCAGCTGAAATGTTGCCCAGTTTTTCCAAATTAAAGTGCCTTTACTCAGTGGTGGCTCCTCCTTAGGGTCAGCTGGGGCAGTGTCCTACCATTTTTATTTTTGCAATAAAAAAATAGAAGCTATATTATTTTTTCAGGGTTTTTGTGTCATTCAAAATGTGCCTGGTTGATAAAAATGTGTACTGTCCCTTTAAGCAGTTTCATTATCTCCTCAGCTGTTGCTAGGCAGAGAAAAAAAAAGGAAAAAGATAACATGATTATTTGTCTTTGACCAGTCGTTTGAGTCCTGAAATCTGACAAGGGTTCTTTGAGAAGTCTTGGAAATCATGGACCACAGCTGTTATCAAGTCCCCTGCTGCTAATTGCACTTTGATGGGCGTCAAACAAACCCGACCAAAACAAGCTCCTCTGAGGCTTGAATGTAGATTTTATCTGCTTCACACACCAGGAGAAATGTAATAGTAAGTCTCTCAATGATATTGGTTAGGAAAGAAAACACCTAATGCAACAAGGGGGTAACCCGTAAATTTAAATGGAGAGGTACATGTCAATGCCTAGGTGAACAAGCTGTACATAAGAATAAAACTTAACTTTTAATTAGCAAAACAAGTAAAAATCCCTCACTATATAAGCGGAGATATCAGCCAAGTGGCTCAAGGTGAAAGAGCAACAGTGCAACAAAAATTAAAATAAGCCAGTGAATCAAAAAAGCACATACAAGTGTAACAAAGAAAACAATATTAAAAGTAGATTCCCTGAGTACACTGGATCTGTCAAAGAAAAAATGTATATGTTTAGGTGTCTGTATAGCTTGTAGCAGTGGCCAAATGCTTTGTGATCAAAGCGCCTCAATAACCAAGAAAACAATCCTTTGTGGGATTGTGTTTATAGCAAAGAAAAGAGAGGAAGAGAACTAATAGATACACTGCAAGCAGACTTCATAAATGAACTGAACCCAGGAAAGTGGAGTGGGGGTTGCACAAGCCACCACACTCCATAAAACAGGGAAGTGACACATTAAAACAATACCAGAGTGGAAATTAATTTAGAAGGCATGAAGAATATTGAAAGGGTATACATCAACATGTTTTGCCAGTATACTGTGCCAGCTTCATCAGGACAGGCCCCTATAAAGATGGGAGGTAAGGTAGACCGACTACCTTACCTCCCATCTTTATAGGGTCCTGTCCTGATGACACCGGCACGGTATACTGGTGAAACATGTTGACGATATACCCTTTCTTTTCACTCTCTCTTTTCTTTGCTATAAACACATTCCCAAGAAGGATTGTTTTCTTGCTTATTGAGGTGCTTTGATCACAAAGCATTTGGGCACTGCTACAAGTTATACAGACTCATATACATATAAAGTCAGGTCCAGAAATATTGGGACATCGACACAATTCTAACATCTTTGGCTCTATACACCACCACATCCAACTCAGGTGAACGGTGTAGGACTTACAGCAGTTTGCAGATGCGCCTCCCACTTGTTAAGGGACCAAAAGTAATGGGACAGAATAATAATCATAAATCAAACTTTCTCTTCTTAATACTTGGTTGCAAATCCTTTGCAGTCAATCACAGCCTGAAGTCTGGAACGCATAGACATCACCAGATGCTGGGTTTCATCCCTGGTGATGCTCTGTCAGGCCTCTACTGCAACTGTCTTCAGTTCCTGCTTGTTCTTGGGGCATTTTCCTTTCAGTTTTGTCTTCAGCAAGTGAAATGCATGCTCAATGGGATTCAGGTCAGGTGATTGACTTGGCCATTGCATAACATTCCACTTCTGTGCCTTCAAAAACTCTTTGGTTGCTTTTGCAGTATGCTTTGAGTCATTGTCCATCTGCACTGTAAAGCGCCGTCCAATGAGTTCTGCAGCATTTGGCTGAATGTGAGCAGATAATATTGCCCCAAACACTTCAGAATTCATCCTGCTGCTTATGTCAGCAGTCACATCATCAATAAATACAAGAGAACCAGTTCCATTGGCAGCCATACATGCCCACGCCATGACACTACCACCACCATGCTTCACTGATGAGGTGGTATGCTTCGGATCATGTCATGAGCAGTTTCTTTCCTTCTCCATACTCTTCTCTTCCCATCACTCTGGTACAAGTTGATCTTGGTCTCATCTGTCCATAGGATCTTGTTCCAGAACGGTGAAGGCTTTGTTAGGTGTTGTTTGGCAAACTCTAATCAGGTCTTCCTGTTTTTGAGGCTCACCAATGGTTTACATCTTGTGGTGAACCCTCTGTATTCACTCTGGTGAAGTCTTCTCTTGATTGTTGACTTTGACACACATACACCTACCTCCTGGAGAGTGTTCTTGATCTGGCCAACTGTTGTGAAGGGTGTTTTCTTCACCAGGGAAAGAATTCTTCGGTCATCCACAACAGTTGTTTTCCGTCGTCTCCCGGGTCTTTTGGTGTTGCTGAGCTCACCGGTGCGTTCCTTCTTTTTGAGAATGTTCCAAACAGTTGTTTTGGCCACGCCTAATGTTCTTGCTATCTCTCTGATGGGTTTGTTTTGTTTCTTCAGCCTAATGGTGGCTTGCTTCACTGATAGTGACAGCTCTTTGGATATCATCTTGAGAGTTGACAGCAACAGATTCCAAATGCAAATAGCACACTTGAAATGAACTCTGGGCCTTTTATCTGCACATTGTAATTGGGGTAATGAGAGAATATCACACACCTGGCCATGGAACAGCTGAGAAGCCAATTGTCCCATTACTTTTGGTCCCTTAACAAGTGGGAGGCACATCTGCAAACTGCTGTAAGTCCTACACCGTTCACCTGAGTTTGATGTACATACCCTCAAATTAAAGCTGACAGTCTGCAGTTAAAGCACATTGTGTTTGTTTCATTCCAACTCCATTGTGGTGGTGTATAGAGCCAAAGATGCTAGAATTGGGTCGATGTCCCAATATTTCTGGACCTGACTGTACATTTCTTCCTGGACAAATCCTGTGTACTCAGGGAATCTACTTTTAATATTGTATGTGATTTGTTTGATTCACTGGCTTATTTTCATTTTTGTTGCACTGTTGCTTTTTCACCTTGAGCCACTTGGCTCATATCTCCACTTATATAGTGAGGGATTTTTACTTGTTTTTCTGATTAAAAGTTAAGTTTTATTCCTAGGTACAGCTTATTCACTTAAGCATTGACATATGCCTCTCCATTCACACACCAGGTGCCTGCCTTAACCCCTTAATGACAGAAATTGCACAGCCACGTTTGCCTTTATGTGCTAAATAGCAATAGTAAACAGGATTTTTTCTTTCACACACCGAAGTTTTGTATATTCAGAGTAAAGTGGGTGGGATTGGTTTTAAGGATTTTATTTTTTCACTTTCATTTTTTTTTAATACTGAATAATGTTTTATGTATACATCTTGTGGCTAATTTTTGGTTCACACTTGTAATCTTTGCATTTATGGCCATTTTATTTGTGTCATTTATAGGAATATATGTCAAATTAGGTATATTCCCTATACATGGGTTCACCCACATATTTTGGAAGTAGTGTGGCCATATAGACATATTCCTATTCATGCTTAAAGACATCAATGTTTCCAGTCTGGCACCCCACCAACTTCAAATGTCACCAGCCACCACGGCCTTTACTACTGGATAGTGCCTGACTTCAATCTCTTTTTACATGAGCACAGTGATGGCAGCTGGAGGAGAGGGACAGAGGTGTAATCGCTCTCCAAACAGATCAGTCAACTATAATAATACAAGAAAAGGTAAATATTTGTGCATCTGAATGGACTTTGAAAGACTTTCTTGCAAAATAAGCAAATTTTTAGTAATGATGAACTTTCCGACTGCTCCATCAAACGTGCGTCTCTCACTGATAGATAAGGCGCGCTGTAACAGTGTAAAATGTACTGCTACTCCTCTTCAACTCAGGGACTACCAAAACCTGTAGTCCCTAAAGTTTTCAAATGCAATTTGTGCTCCTATGCAACACGTGTAACATAGGAACTGTTATGTACTTGTGCACTTTACATAGGCAAGTTCCGTAGCACCTGTGCATCTGATCATCCGCTGCCTCTCTGAGAACACTCGCTACAGTGATTGGTCTTAGAGGGTGACCCCAGCACTCTGTGTGTCTGACATCACTAGTGATGGAACTGGTGACTGGCAGCCAGGAAATTCAAAAATCCCAGGTGTTGGTGATGCTGGTTGGGGTGGAGGAAGCTCCTCCACTTCACGCAGCGATAGCTCTAGATCGAGGCAGGAGTCGTGGGTGGGCATTTTGATCAGATCAGCTTTTCTGCCAGATTGGGCGAGCTGGGTGGAAGGAGAAGGGGGGCACTCTTCACATCCTGGCCACTTCAAAACAATAAAGTGGTCAGGATAAGCAAAGTGTCTCTTTAAGGAAACATAAAAAAAAGCTTCTCGATGTATAGGCCAAAAAGGAATTCCTGAAAAGATAGTGGAAGAACTGCGTCCCCAAGCTTTCCTGCTCGACTTGACCCCTGCTTTCATCCAATTTGTTAGCCACGTCGATCTTTGATATGCTATACTATCTGGTCTTTAATTTCTGTTAAGATTTATATCCTTCCCTGTCTTCTGGCACAAATATTAACCATGAGGAATTACTGAAAAATTACAAAAAAAACATCAATGACTTCTTCAAACCTATTCCAACACCTGTGAATATGTCTATTAAAGGGACTCTCTACTCATCCTGACCACTTTATAATTTTAAAAGGATCAGGATGTGAGGAGAGCCCCCCTTCTACAACTCCAAGCACCCCGATCTTGTGAAATCATAGGGTGAAGTGGAGGAGTTTCCTCCAGCCCACCCAGCATCAACAACAGTCAGGATTTTTGAATTTCCCGGCTGCTAGTCACCAAAATGGCCAACAGGCACCATCTTCGCAGCTCATCGGCCAGCCGTGATGACAAAGTGCCCGATTCAAAATTAGGCAAGTTAATCTGACCCATTGTCCTGTCGTGGTTCATTGCTCCTCATTGCATTCCTCGATTTTCTGCTGTGAAGCTCTACTGTGTATGACCCTGGCTCTGTATGATTATCCATTCTGGCAATTAACCCTTGGAGCAGGCTGATTATCTGGTCTAGTATTTACCCCTGGCATTGGTTGACTATCCGATCTGGCATTATCCCTGGCATTGACGGACTATCCGATCTGGCATTAACCCCTGGCCTTGGCTGACTATCCGATCTGGCATTAACCCCTGGCATTGGCTGACTATCTGATCTGGCACTAACCCCTGGCATTGGCTGACTATCCAATCTGGCATTAACCCCTGGCATTGACGACTATCTGATCTGGCATTAACCCCTGGCATTGGCTGACAATCCGATTTGGCTTTAACCCTAGTCTCTGTCTGATCATTCGCTCTGGTGTTTATATTCTGGCTCAAGTTAAACATACGTTCTGGTTTCCTTGGTTGTCTCTTCATTCTGTGTTCAGAAATAAGGCTATACAAAGACCGGCAGTGTAGGTAGATTGTCTGCGTACAGGGATTAGACATATATAAATATATATCGTGAGATTAAGTCTCTAAACTGAAGAGGAGGAGCAGGACACAGCGAGGGAGTAAAGGTGAGAAAATCACCTAAAAATAATAAAATAATACTGTATAATTAGGCAGAGGCTGCCAGCAGGTTCTGCCGAATTATTTAAGGGCAGAAAAGGGCACTCTATTTTTTAATAGAATATCCCTTTATATACTGCTTATTAAAATGCACGGCACATCGCTCCATCTGCAGCTTTATCTATTGGCGACTCTATATTTAGCGCCTTTACAAGTACATTCTGGTACATTTACTCCGGTCCAGTCGTGCGAGTCATCTGCACAGGTGCAAAAACAAAGCAAAGTATCAAAAGCTTTGGATGTGCTAACGTTCTGCCCTTTCGCTCATTGTTCTATCGATTAAAGCCGCAGCCCATCTGGAAACTTGGCAGCGCATCCCCGACGCTCCCCGTCCAGAAGTTATGAAAACGATCCACGTGCGTTTCGCTTTTCCTGCAAGGAAACAAAGCCGCCTACTTCTAATTAGAGACGTCCTTTCGGCTGACACGAGGTGCATCCTGTTCTCTGCTGCGGAAAGACCCCCTGTGTGCTCACCCTCTAACGCGCCGCGGACGTGTCCCGACATCCTTAAATATCTTTACACTATGTGCAATCCTGTATTCACTTCTCTTTATCCCACCATGCACAAACCTGGACTTTTTAGGGCGATAAGCTCCTAATGACTCATTATAAATGCATGATTCACATCCAAGATGCACCCGATCGTTTTGTTCAGAATTATGGAAAAATAGTTGGTTTTTGGCAGCTCCTGGGTGTCAGACCTGATGAACCATTCAATGTCTCTTTCAATGCATCAGCCCAAGTGATCACAGGATATAAAGGAACACATGGCTGGAAATGGAATGCGGACACAAGCAGTAAAATAACCAGAACCAACTGACTTCTGGGTGAATCTGCAAGTATATTCAGCGCTTTACAGGTTACATTACAGTAGAGGGAGGTGCAGTAAGTGCAGTAGTTATATAGTTTATATTTATATAGCAGTAACAGGTGTACTCAGCGCTTTAAAGATTACATTACAGTAGACGGAGGTGCAGTAAGTGCAGTAGTTATACAGTGTATATTTATATAGCAGTAACAGGTGTACTCAGCGGCGTTTTACAGGTTACATTACAGTAGAGGGAGGTGCAGTAAGTGCAGTAGTTATATAGTGTATATTTATATAGCAGTAACAGGTGTACTCAGCGCTTTACAGGTTACATTACAGTAGAGGGAGGTGCAGTAAGTGCAGTAGTTATACAGTGTATATTTATATAGCAGTAACAGGTGTACTCAGTGCTTTACAGGTTACATTACAGTAGACGGAGGCGCAGTATGTGCAGTAGTTATATAGTGTATATTTATATAGCAGTAACAGGTGAACTCAGTGTCACGACAGCTACGCACGCTGCTGCGAAAGACGCCGGGTTAAGCCACCCACTATCTGTCTCTGCACACTTCTCTCACGCAACAGGGACGCAGAGCACGATACAATGATCCCAGGATTGCAACACAGTACAAGTCTTCTCTTGAAGCGGGTAATGACTACGTCTCCCACAATCCCTGGGATCACTTTCCTATTCTATTAGTTACGATCCCAGGATTGCAACGCAGTACAAGTCTTCTCTTGAAGCGGGTAATGACTACGTCTCCCACACATCCCTGGCTTCACTTCCCTATTCTATTAGTTACGCTGCCACCAGTCCTCATGGACACAATGCGCGTCGCAGTGAGAGACACAGGGCTAAGCAACCCCACTGTCCCTATCCCTGCCGTCCCCCAGCAACCGCAACGCACACTTTCGTATCTACCCGAGCTTAACAAAAATCAGCAATTACTCCAATCTCTTAGTTAGCGTGGATCTCATCAGCCAGAAGCAGAACTTAAATAGGTTAGGTTTATTTATGATAAAGAACAAAGATATATATAATCACAGTGCATTTGTTACAGGAAAAATTATAGCTAGAATAAATCAATTAATTACAAACTACACAGCAAATAAAAGAAAAGGGTTAACCACAGAGCATTACTTACGACAAACTAATCAGTAAGCTAGCATCGGTGACGCCTGGAGATAGAAGCATGGACAGATCAGTCATCTTTTGAATGTACCCCAAGTGATCAGTCATAGCACATGGCCAGTTTTCAGAATTTATATACTTCCTGGTCCTTCCAAAACCCACCCACAAATGGCCCAGCCTCCTGCACTACATATCCCAGAGTTCCCCTCTCTGGAGCACGCACAGTATGCTTGTCATTACTCCTAATTTCCCTGGTCTATCAATCATCTCCCAAAGACCACCTTCTGTGAACAGAAAATGTGATTGCTCCTTTGATATGCGGTTGGAGTGATGCTCTGTCTGCGTCTTCTCCCTGCCAGGAGTAATTGCTCTTCCTGCCTGCTGGGTAGACCCCAAAGAGGTGTTATCTTTAATTCACACCTTTGATGACTCCAGAGAAAATTGTCACAAACCTGCTTAATTGTTTCCTCCAGCAGACTGGAAACGCAGCAATTGATTTCTTAGGCCAGCTGCGCCAAATGGCCTGGTATCTAAAGATAGGCATATTTATAAATATTCCTATATAATACATATTGCGGTAGATATACCGATAGCTAGACACAGAGAGATGGGTATGTCTACCTGTGACACTCAGCGCTTATAAGGTTACATTACAGTAATGGGAGGTGCAGTAAGTGCAGTAGTTATACAGTGTATATTTATATAGCACTAACAGGTGTGCTCAGTGCTTTACAGGTTACATTACAGTAGAGGGAGGTGCAGTAAGTGCAGTAGTTATACAGTGTATATTTATATAGCAGTAACAGGTGTACTTAGCGCTTTACAGGTTACATTACAGTAGAGGGAGGTGCAGTAAGTGCAGTAGTTATACAGTGTATATTTGTATAGCAGTAACAGGTGTACTCAGCACTTTACAGGTTACATTACAGTAGAGGGAGGTGCAGTAAGTGCAGTAGTTATACAGTGTATATTTATATAGCAGTAACAGGTGTACTCAGCGCTTCACAGGTTACATTTCAGTAGAGGGAGGTGCAGTAAGTGCAGTAGTTATACAGTGTATATTTATATAACAGTAACAGGTGTACTCAGCGCTTATCAGTAGCGATGAGCCGAACACTCCCCGAGTTCGGTTCGAGCCTGAACCCGAACTTCCCATTTGTTCGGGTCCGAACCCGAACTCGAACCCAATGCAAGTCAATGGGCTGAAAATTCGGTTTTTAGAGTGCCCTCCAAGAGGGCATATATGCTACATATTTGCCATAAAAGGTGTATGGGGGTCTGGGAAGTGCCCTGGGGGACAGGAAACAAGAACAAAAAGTAAAAAAAAATGCATTTAAAGGGACAGTGAGTTTTCCATGAAATAAGGGTTAAAAATAAAAACCAAAAATTCCTTCAAATATCGTGCCTAGGAGGTCCCCATAACCTGCCCGTGAAGTGGCGGATTTCTAGGATGTATATAAACACTTAAAAACCAAAAAATGACGTTTCATATGACGGTAAATGCTTTCCCTTTAATCTATCCATAAACAACTGCTTGGGGCGGCAGTCTGTATGAAAAGAGGAGACATTTTCGTACACGCAGAAAAAGGTTACTGATTTTTTGGGCTAAATTATTGTGAAACATATGCAGGCTTTGGATGAAAGTAACAATAGGTGCTTTAAAATTGGTCCTTTAGCGTCCCCAACAGTGCCGTCACACCGTAACCCCTCTGAGGATATGAATCTGATACAGGCATCAGTGGCAGTGCACCCAAATATTGTGCTTTTGGTGCCAGGCCTGCAAGTACTATCATACAGTAACCCCTCTGTGGTATTGTGGAAGAATGCAGGGGTGGACCATGTGGTCCTATATTGAAAAGATATGATTCTGGTCAAGGCCTTCAGTGCACCCAGATATTGTGCCTTTAATGCCAGGCCAGCAAGTATCATCATACAGTAACCCCTCTGTGGTATTGTGGAAGAATGCAGGGGTGGACCTTGAGGTCCTATATTGAAAAGTTTTTGATCTGGTAATGGGCGTCAGTGCACCCAGATATTGTGCCTTTAAAGCCAGGCCAGCAAGTAGCATCATACAGTAACCCCTCTGTGGTATTGTGGAAGAATGCAGGGGTGGACCTTGTGGTCCTATATTGAAAAGTTTTTGATCTGGTAATGGGCGTCAGTGCACCCAGATATTGTGCCTTTAATGCCAGGCCATCAAGTATCATCATACAGTAACCCCTCTGTGGTATTGTGGAAGAGTGCAGGGGTGGACCATGTGGTCCTATATTGAAAATATATGATTCTGGTCAAGGCGTCAGTGCACCCAGATATTGTGTCTTTAATGCCAGGCCAGCAAGTATCATCATACAGTAACCCCCCTGTGGTATTGTGGAAGAATGCAGGGGTGGACCTTGCGGTCCTATAGTGAAAAGTTTTTGATCTGGTAATGGGCGTCAGTGCACCCAGATATTGTGCCTTTAATGCCAGGCCAGCAAGTATCATCATACAGTAACCCCTCTGTGGTATTGTGGAAGAATGCAGGGGTGGGCCTTGCGGTCCTATATTGAAAAGTTTTTGATCTGGTAATGGGCGTCAGTGCACCCAGATATTGTGCCTTTGGTGCCAGGCCAGCAAGTATCATCATACAGTAACCCCTCTGTGGTATTGTGGAAGAGTGCAGGGGTGGACCATGTGGTCCTATATTGAAAAGTTTTTGATCTGGTAATGGGCGTCAGTGCACCCAGATATTGTGCCTTTGGTGCCAGGCCAGCAAGTATCATCATACAGTAACCCCTCTGTGGTATTGTGGAAGAGTGCAGGGTTGGACCTTGCTGTTTCAAAAAATTAAAATGATATAAATCTGGCACAGGCGTCAGTGCAGCCAAATATTGTGCCTTTCATGGCAGCAAGTGCATTCACACCGTAACCCTTTTGTGGTATTGTGGAAGAGTTCAGTGCTGGAAGTTTTGTGCATGCAGAAGACATACCCGATCTATTCCGTTACTTCGGCATCAGGGGATTGATAGCTGCTGATCCAGGACTGATTCATTTTTATAACTGTCAGCCGGTCTACAGAGTCGGTGGACAGACGCACTCTTTTGTCTGTGACAAAACCTCCAGCGGCACTGACCGTCCTTTCGGAAAGCACGCTAGATTAAGGGCAACCTAGTAGCTGCATAGCATATGGGCTAAGTTCTGGCCAGTGATCCAATCTCAACACCCAGTAAGCCAGTGGATCATCTCCTGGAAAGGTATCCAGGTCTGCCCTTGCCCCTAGGTAGTCCTGCACCATATGGTGAAGACGCTGGCAATGGGTGCCTACATTTGACGTCCCTGGGCGTCGAGGACTAAAAAAATTTAAAAAAGCACCAGTCAAGCAGCCCTGGCCCTCACCACTATTCCTCTGATCACCCGCAGCCTCAGAAGCACGTGTGTCAGCACTTGGTAATCTACCAGTGCCTGGAAAGGTGTTACACAAGTGTCGCTTTAGAGCGTCCTCAAGAGTTTTCATCCTGTGCTCCCTCTGTGTGGGCAGGATGAGCTCTGCAACTTTCCCCTTGTATCGTGGATCAAGAAGGGTTGCCAACCAGTAATGATCCCTCTCCTTGATAGCACGAATCCTGGGGTCCTTTAGCAGGCTTTGCATCATTAGGGAGCCCATGCAGTGTAGGTTGGAGGTGGCATTAGCTTCCGAGTCTTCCTGGTCAATGAGGATGACCGTATCGTGCACTTCCTCCTCCCAGCCACGCACTAGCCCTTCTGTTTCTGGGCACACAAAACCCTCCCTTGAGGAATCCCCACCTTCAATGCCCCCACTACTTAAATATTCCTCCTCATCCTCCTCCTGTCTGATCTGAGTAGGACCCGCTGGAATGCTGTCTGCGGAAAGACTGGGGCCTTGAGAGCAAGGGAAGGCCTCCTCTTCCTCCTGCTGCTCGGCCTCTGGAGCCACATCTATAATTCCTTGCAGAGTGTGCTCCAGCAGGAACACTAAAGGAATTGTGTCACTGATGCATGCACTGTCCCTGCTCACCATCCTCGTTGCCTCCTCAAATGGTGACAGTACAGTGCATGCATCCTTGATCATCAGCCACTGCAGGGGGAAAAAAAACCAAGTTGACCTGAACCTGTCCTTGAGCCATACTCACACAGGTACTCATTGATGGCCCTCTGCTGCTTGTGCAGACGCTGCAGCATTGCTAATGTCGAGTTCCACCTGGTGGGCATATCACAGATCAGACGGTTTGTGGGAAGGTGGAACTCTCTTTGAATTTCTGCCAGGCGAACGTTTGCTGGGAATGACCGTCTGAAGTGGCTGCAGACTTTTCTGGCCTGGATGAGAAGCTCTGGCAGCCATGGGTACTTGGTTAGGAAACGCTGTACCACCAGATTTAGGACGTGTGCTAGGCATGGTACATGCGTCAATTTACCCTTGCGTAGGGCGGAGAGAAGGTTGCTGCTATTATCGCAGACGATCATTCCCAGCTCAAGCTGGCGTGGTGTTAACCATCTCTGCACCTGCCCCTGCAGAGCTGACAAAATTTCTGACCCGTGTGGCTCCTGTCCCCTAAACAAACCAGCTCAAGCACAGTATGGCATCTTTTTGCTTGAGCCATTGCGTAGACCCTGTCAGGTGTCGGTTTAACTGCCACTTCGCCAGAGACAGAGAAGGAGGAGGAGGAGGAGGAAGAGGTGGTGGAGCAGACAGACCTCATTCAAGCAGCTTTCTGGAGGCGTGGTGGATGAACAAGCTCCAGCACAGAGCCCCATCTTGGATCCCTCCCAGCTGCAATCAGAGTTACCCAGTGTGCCGTGAAGGAAATGTAACGACCCTGTCCATGCTTGCTGGACCACGTGTCTAAAGTCACATGCACCTTGCTGCTGACTGCCTTTGCCAATGAAGCGATAACATTGTCTTCCACGTGCTGGTATAGTGCTGGAATGGCCTTGCGTGAAAAGTAATGGCGTTTTGGAACCTGCCACTGTGGTACAGCACATTCAGCAAATTCACGGAAGGGAGCAGAGTCCACCAGCTGAAAAGGCAGCAGCTGCAATGCGAGTAATTTTGCTAAACTGGCATTTAGACACTGTGCTTGTGGATGGTTGGGACTATATTTTTTCTTTCGCTGCAGCAGCTGCGGCAACGTAATCTGACTGCGTAAATCTTCAGCTACTGGGATGATGTCACATTGTGAGGAAGGACCTGGTAACATCCATTACTGTAGCATCATCCCTGTCGGTGGAGGTTGTAGGCAATGACATAACAGGACATACAGTGGGGGTAGAGACAGATGAGGAGGAGGAGGACCTACGCAAAGTTTTGCGCCAACGGGATGTGTGGCACTTATTCATATGTCGCCTCAAGCACGTGGTACCCAAGTGTCCGGTATCTTTCCCACACTTAAGCCTCATCTGACATAGATTACAAATAGCAACGCTGCGCTCTACTGCACATTTCTTAAAGAACTCCCAGACAACAGAGTTCCTGCATGTGTTCTTTGAGTCAACAGCACTCTGCACCGGAGCAGCTCTCACATGTGATGTCTTGGACTGGCTAGTGCTACGGTTGGTCACAGAGGATGTTGTGCCTCATGTTTGCTGTGCCTCCTCCTCCTCCCCCTCCTCCTCACTTGATTCCTCAGTTCGATCTGGCACCCAGGTGGAGTCAGTGACCTCATCATCATTGTCATCATCACCCCCTATCTCCTCGTCACTGGAGCCAACTTGGCAGTATGCTGCAGCTGCTGGGGCAACATGAGTGCCAGTTATTTGTGTGTCATCACTGGCACCCCCTTCCTCTAGGTTGATTATACTCCCTTCCTCAACCTCAGAGATTGAATCAGAGCACTTTACTTGCTGCGCATCCTCAAGCAGCATGTCACTCTCATTGTAGTCAAACAATTCAGCTGACTCCTCCGTGTGTGATAGCGAGGCTACGGCAGGAGTAGCTGTGGACATGGAGGCTGCATTAGATGCTTTGGCAGCTGAGGTGGACTGTAAAGCACTAGAAGCCTGGCTGGCAGAGGACTCGGAGGATGAGGATGGCCTGGTTAGCCAATCCACCAAGTCCTCTGTATGCTGCTGCTGCTTAAGACGGCCAGCACCAGTTAGAAAGGACAAGCGTGCCCCTGCAGAGGATGCACCACGTCCACCACGACCAGAGGCACAGCCTCCCGACACAGGGGCTGCTTGCCCTCTTATCTGTGTCTGGGAGCGTCTGCCTGTCCTTTTTGTTCTTTCAGACATGGTGAGTGATATATAGATTAATATATACAGAACTCTAATTCAACTCTGGTATAAAGATTTAAAGAACTCTGGTATAACTCAGTGAGACACACTGATAGCTGGCAGCCAGTGACAAGAGACAGATCAACTCAATTCACAAATGTTTTAAAGAAATTAGTGAGCCCCAAAATACAGCGTGGTACTGGATGTGTGATGAGACACAGATCACCTCAATTCCCAAATGTTTTGTAGAAATTAGTGAGCCCCAAAATAGTGCGTGGTACAGTTTTGTGTGACAAGAGACAGATCACCTCAATTCACAAATGTTTTGTAGAAATTAGTGAGCCCCGAAATACAGCATGGTACTGGATGTGTGACGAGACACAGATCACCTCAATTCACAAATGTTTTGTAGAAATTAGTGAGCCCCAAAATACTGCGTGGTACCGGATGTGTGACGAGACACAGATCACCTCAATTCCCCAAAGTTTTTTAGAAATTTGTGACCCCCAAAATACTTGCTGGCAGTGACAAGACACAGATCACCTCAATTCCCAAATGTTTTGTAGAAATTTGTGACCCCCAAAATACTGCGTGGTACTGGCTGTGTGACAAGACACAGATCACCTCAATTCACAAATGTTTTAAAGAAATTAGTGAGACCCAAAAAGATTTGCTGGCACAGTGACAAGACCCAGAAGATCACCTCAATTCACAAATGTTTTAAAGAAAGTTGTAAACCCCAAAAAAACTTGCTGGCACAGTGACAAGACACACATCACCTAAATTCCCTGATATTTGGTAGAAATGAGACCCCCCCAGACCCCCCCAGTAGCGTGGCAGACCAGCAGTAACAAGACACAACTATCTTCTTTGAAATCTCCTCTGAAATGCGTGCAGAATCGGCGCGTGGAAACGTTATATAGTGTGCTGCGGGACTTAGCTCTGTGAGCCCATGATTGGGCAAAATTTGCCCAATCAGGACTCTGAGCGGTGATTGGCATAGTGTTGAACCAGTCTTGCACCAGACCTGTGGTCAGGTGCAAGGCTGTAGCCAATTACGAGCTTCAGGCCAGTGGGAAAATGCATTGTGGTCCATTGTGGTCGAACATGCAGCGAACACCCGGAAATGTTCGGTGTTCGCGATCTCATCGAACAGGCCAAGTTCGGGTCGAACCCCGAACCGTCCGAACCCGAACCGCTCATCCCTACTTATCAGGTTACATTACACAGTAGAGGGAGGTGCAGTAAGTGCAGTAGTTATACAGTGTATATTTATATAGCAGTAACAGGTGTACTCAGTGCTTTACGGGTTACATTACAATAGAGGGAGGTGCAGTAAGTGCACTACTTATACAGTGTATGTATATTTATATAGCAGTAACAGGTGTGCTCAGTGCTTTACAGGTTACATTACAGTAGAGGGAGGTGCAGTAAGTGCAGTAGTTATACACAGGTTTATTCAAAGAGAATTGAAAAGTCACCGCACGTTCGGTGACTTTTCGTTCTCTTCAATTCGGTGTGATTTGGCAATCCAATTTCGGCGACCCCGCGGTGTATTCAGCAAGCACCACAGGACTGCCGTAATGCAGGGAAAAGCCGCCGAAAACCTGCCGAACATTCACCGCAAAACCCAGTCGAATACACACCGAAGCCCGCAAAAACATCTGGATTAACCCCCCCGAACACGCTGGAGAAACCCGAGCAGCAGCCGATCACAGCGCAGAGCAGCCGCCGGAAAAACCCGACATCGCAGACGAATGGAGTGAGAAAAAAAACAGTTTGCTTGAATGTTTGGAAAGTGAAACGCTGTTTGCAAAGAAACTACTGAACGAAAATGTCTGAAATTTACATATAAAATCCAATGAATGATAATAAAAAGGGCTGTTACAGAAAAAAGAACAAACGTTTAAAAAAAAAATTAAAAAAAATATCGGAAGACTTTTTTTAGAAAAAAGATTCAGAAAAATGCTTAAAAGATCCTAAAAAATCTATAAATAAAGAGACTTTTTGCTGCAGATTAAAATAATAAACGGTTTATTAGATATTGAATTAAAACGGGAATATTTTTAACATTGAATCCTATGGGATTCGCCTGAATATACCTGTCGAATGAAACCACCGAATGGCAGGGTATTAGGGGAACCTTTCACTGCTGGTTTTTGTTCTCTGAATAGCTGAAGCATTGCTTCTCTATGGGGATTCACTGCTCTCGAACAGGCGCCGAACAGGCACCGAACAGGCACCGTATGTGCAGGCAATTCAAAGACATTAAAATTATGCGCGCAAACGCTGTCCGTTAAAATTTGCGTATAAATTGAAATACCATCTGCGTACCAGCGCACAAACGCATTAGCGCACACAATGTTAAGTATAGGATGCGCACAGTACATTACGCTTGCGCAGGGTTCGTGCAGGTTCACCCGCGGTAGACGTTAACGCACATTTTTTGCATTTTTGACTTTGTAATACGACGTTCAGTGCAAAGGGTTTTGCCCCTCGCGTTAATGCGTTTTGCACACGCGTTAAGATTTGCGTTGGAAATGTAATAGAGCCCTACATGTATAAAATGGTCAGGATGTGAGGAGTGCCCGCCTTCCCCCCACCAACCCTGATCTGGCAGTCTGGCAGAAACGCTGGGCGAAGCAGAGGAGTTTCCGCTACCCCACCTAGCGTCACCAACAGCCGTGGTTTTTTATTTTTCCAGTTGTTGGTCACCAGATCAGTCACTACTGATGTCAAATGGTGCAGTGAAGCTTCAGGGACCTCCAGGTTCAGGAGTCAATGAGCTGAAGAGGAGGAGGAGCAGCGCGAGGCGGGGGAACAAAAGGTGAACAAGATCACCCAAAAATAAAATTAAAAAAATAATAATTGGGCAGAGTCTGTCAGGAGGATCTGCTCAAAGATTTAAGAGCATAAGAATGGAAAGTCGATTTTTTTTAGTAGCGTGTTCCTTTAATGATAAAAGGTCATAAAATAATTTAAATATCTTCATGAAAAAGTTGACCATTTAACAGAATTTTAGTTTAATTTGTGCTTATGGTTTAATGTTTATAAAAACATACATATCCCTAATCATCCACATATTATTTATATTGATCGCCCCTTTTTTGTGTGTGAAATGAGTGTTTTGTGTATAATGCGTGTGAGATGAGTGTTTTGTGTAAAATGAGTGTGAGATGTGTGTTTTGTGTACAATGTGTGTGAGATGTGTGTTTTGTGTACAATGTGTGTGAGATGTGCGTTTTGTGTATAAGGTGTGTGAGATGAGTTTTTGTGTACAATGTGTGTGAGATGTGTGTTTTGTGTACAATGTGTGTGAGATGTGTGTTTTGTGTATAATGTGTGTGAGATGTGTGTTTTGTGTACAATGTGTGTAAGATTAGTGTTGTGTGTATAATGTGTGTGAGATGTGTGTTTTGTGTACAATGTGCGTGAGATGTGTGTTTTGTGTATAATGTGTGTGAGATAAGTGTTTTGTGTATAATGCGTGTGAGATCAGTGTTTTGTGTATAATGTATGTGAGATGTGTGTTTTGTGTAAAATGAGTGTGAGATGTGTGTTTTGTGTACAATCTGTGTGAGATGTGTGTTTTGTGTACAATGTGTGTGAGATGTGCGTTTTGTGTATAAGGTGTGTGAGATGAGTTTTTGTGTACAATGTGTGTGAGATGTGTTTTGTGTACAATGTGTGTGAGATGAGTGTTTTGTGTATAAGGTGTGTGAGATGTGTGTTTTGTGTATAATGTGTGTGAGATGTGTGTTTTGTGTACAATGTGTGTGAGATGTGTGTTTTGTGTATAATGTGTGCGAGATGTGTGTTTTGTGTACAATGTGTGTGAGATTAGTGTTGTGTGTATAATGTGTGTGAGATGTGTGTTTTGTGTACAATGTGCGTGAGATGTGTGTTTTGTGTATAATGTGTGTGAGATGAGTGTTTTGTGTATAATGTGTGTGAGATGAGTGTTTTGTGTACAATGTGTGTGAGATGTGTGTTTTGTGTACAATGTGTGTGAGATGAGTGTTTTATGTTTAATGTGTGTGAGATGTGTGTTTTGTGTATAATGTGTGTGAGATGTGTGTTTTATGTATAATGTGTGTGAGATGTGTGTTTTGTGTATAATGTGTGTGAGATGAGTGTTTTGTGTACAATGTGTGTGAGATGAGTGTTTTATGTATAATGTGTGTGAGAGGAGAGTTTTGTGTACAATGTGTGTGAGATGAGTGTTTTATGTTTAATGTGTGTGAGATGTGTGTTTTATGTATAATGTGTGTGAGATGTGTGTTTTGTGTATAATGTGTGTGAGATGTGTGTTTTGTGTATAATGTGTGTGAGATGTGTGTTTTATGTATAATGTGTGTGAGATGTGTGTTTTGTGTATAATGTGTGTGAGATGTGTGTTTTATGTATAATGTGTGTGAGATGTGTGTTTTGTGTATAATGTGTGTGAGATGAGTGTTTTGTGTACAATGTGTGTGAGATGAGTGTTTTGTGTATAATGTGTGTGAGATGAGTGTTTTATGTTTAATGTGTGTGAGATGTGTGTTTTGTGTATAATGTGTGTGAGATGAGTGTTTTGTGTACAATGTGTGTGAGATGAGTGTTTTGTGTATAATGTGTGTGAGATGTGTGTTTTATGTATGTGTGTGAGATGTGTGTTTTGTGTACAATGTGCGTGAGATGAGTGTTTTATGTATAATGTGTGTGAGATGTGTGTTTTATGTATAATGTGTGTGAGATGTGTGTTTTGCGTATAATGTGTGTGAGATGAGTGTTTTGTGTACAATGTGTGTGAGATGAGTATTTTATGTTTAATGTGTGTGAGATGTGTGTTTTGTGTATAATGTGTGTGAGATGTGTGTTTTATGTATAATGTGTGTGAGATGTGTGTTTTGTGTATAATGTGTGTGAGAGGAGTGTTTTGTGTACAATGTGTGTGAGATGAGTGTTTTGTGTATAATGTGTGTGAGATGTGTGTTTTATGTATAATGTGTGTGAGATGTGTGTTTTGTGTACAATGTGTGTGAGATGAGTGTTTTATGTATAATGTGTGTGAGATGTGTGTTTTATGTATAATGTGTGTGAGATGTGTGTTTTATGTATAATGTGTGTGAGATGTGTGTTTTGTGTACAATGTGTGTGAGATGTGTGTTTTGTGTATAATGTGTGTGAGATGAGTGTTTTATGTATAATGTGCGTGAGATGTGTGTTTTGTGTACAATGTGCGTGAGATGTGTGTTTTATGTATAATGTGTGTGAGATGTGTGTTTTATGTATAATGTGTGTGAGATGTGTGTTTTATGTATAATGTGTGTGAGATGTGTGTTTTATGTATAATGTGTGTGAGATGTGTGTTTTGTGTACAATGTGCGTGAGATGAGTGTTTTATGTATAATGTGTGTGAGATGTGTGTTTTATGTATAATGTGTGTGAGATGTGTGTTTTATGTATAATGTGTGTGAGATGTGTGTTTTGTGTACAATGTGTGTGAGATGTGTGTTTTGTGTATAATGTGTGTGAGATGTGTGTTTTATGTATAATGTGTGTGAGATGTGTGTTTTGTGTACAATGTGTGTGAGATGTGTGTTTTATGTATAATGTGTGTGAGATGTGTGTTTTGTGTACAATGTGCGTGAGATGTGTGTTTTGTGTATAATGTGTGTGAGATGAGTGTTTTGTGTACAATGTGTGTGAGATGTGTGTTTTATGTATAATGTGTGTGAGATGTGTGTTTTATGTATAATGTGTGTGAGATGTGTGTTTTGTGTACAATGTGCGTGAGATGTGTGTTTTGTGTATAATGTGTGTGAGATGAGTGTTTTGTGTATAATGTGTGTGAGATGAGTGTTTTGTGTATAATGTGTGTGAGATGTGTGTTTTATGTATAATGTGTGTGAGATGTGTGTTTTATGTATAATGTGTGTGAGATGTGTGTTTTGTGTACAATGTGCGTGAGATGTGTGTTTTGTGTTAAATGTGTGTGAGATGAGTGTTTTGTGTATAATGTGTGTGAGATGAGTGTTTTGTGTATAATGTGTGTGAGATGTGTGTTTTGTGTATAATGTGTGTGAGATGAGTGTTTTATTTATAATGTGTGTGAGATGTGTGTTTTATGTATAATGTGTGTGAGATGTGTGTTTTATGTATAATGTGTGTGAGATGTGTGTTTTGTGTATAATGTGTGTGAGATGTGTGTTTTATGTATAATGTGTGTGAGATGTGTGTTTTGTGTATAATGTGTGTGAGATGTGTGTTTTATGTATAATGTGTGTGAGATGAGTGTTTTGTGTATAATGTGTGTGAGATGTGTGTTTTGTGTATAATGTGTGTGAGATGAGTGTTTTGTGTACAATGTGTGTGAGATGAGTGTTTTGTGTACAATGTGTGTGAGATGAGTGTTTTGTGTATAATGTGTGTGAGATGAGTGTTTTGTGTATAATGTGTGTGAGATGAGTGTTTTGTGTATAATGTGTGTGAGATGAGTGTTTTATGTATAATGTGTGTGAGATGTGTGTTTTGTGTGTAATGTGTGTGAGATGAGTGTTTTATGTATAATGTGTGTGAGATGTGTGTTTTGTGTACAATGTGTGTGAGATGAGTGTTTTATGTATAATGTGTGTGAGATGTGTGTTTTGTGTACAATGTGCGTGAGATGAGTGTTTTGTGTACAATGTGTTTGAGATGTGTGTTTTATGTATAATGTGTGTGAGATGTGTGTTTTGTGTACAATGTGCGTGAGATGAGTGTTTTGTGTATAATGTGTGTGAGATGAGTGTTTTGTGTACAATGTGTGTGAGATGAGTGTTTTGTGTACAATGTGTGTGAGATGTGTGTTTTGTGTATAATGTGTGTGAGATGAGTGTTTTATGTATAATGTGTGTGAGATGTGTGTTTTGTGTATAATGTGTGTGAGATGAGTGTTTTATGTATAATGTGTGTGAGATGTGTGTTTTGTGTACAATGTGTGTGAGATGAGTGTTTTGTGTATAATGTGTGTGAGATGAGTGTTTTATGTATAATGTGTGTGAGATGTGTGTTTTGTGTACAATGTGCGTGAGACGTGTGTTTTGTGTATAATGTGTGTGAGATGTGTGTTTTTGTGTATAATGTGTGTGAGATGTGTGTTTTATGTATAATGTGTGTGAGATGTTGTGTTTATGTACAATGTGCGTGAGATGTGTGTTTTTGTGTATAATGTGTGTGAGATGAGTGTTTTGTGTATAATGTGTGTGAGATGAGTGTTTTTTGTATAATGTGTGTGAGATGTGTGTTTTGTGTACAATGTGTGTGAGATGAGTGTTTTGTGTACAATGTGTGTGAGATGAGTGTTTTGTGTACAATGTGTGTGAGATGAGTGTTTTTTGTATAATGTGTGTGAGATGTGTGTTTTGTGTACAATGTGTGTGAGATGAGTGTTTTTTGTATAATGTGTGTGAGATGTGTGTTTTGTGTATAATGTGTGTGAGATGAGTGTTTTGTGTATAATGTGTGTGAGATGAGTGTTTTATGTATAATGTGTGTGAGATGTGTGTTTTGTGTATAATGTGTGTGAGATGAGTGTTTTATGTATAATGTGTGTGAGATGTGTGTTTTGTGTATAATGTGTGTGAGATGAGTGTTTTATGTACAATGTGTGTGAGATGTGTGTTTTTGTGTACAATGTGTGTGAGATGAGTGTTTTTATGTAATAATGTGTGTGAGATGTGTGTTTTGTGTACAATGTGCGTGAGATGAGTGTTTTGTGTACAATGTGTGTGAGATGAGTGTTTTGTGTACAATGTGTGTGAGATGAGTGTTTTGTGTACAATGTGTGTGAGATGTGTGTTTTATGTATAATGTGTGTGAGATGTGTGTTTTGTGTACAATGTGCGTGAGATGAGTGTTTTGTGTATAATGTGTGTGAGATGAGTGTTTTGTGTACAATGTGTGTGAGATGAGTGTTTTGTGTACAATGTGTGTGAGATGTGTGTTTTGTGTATAATGTGTGTGAGATGAGTGTTTTATGTATAATGTGTGTGAGATGTGTGTTTTGTGTATAATGTGTGTGAGATGAGTGTTTTATGTATAATGTGTGTGAGATGTGTGTTTTGTGTACAATGTGTGTGAGATGAGTGTTTTGTGTATAATGTGTGTGAGATGTGTGTTTTGTGTATAATGTGTGTGAGATGAGTGTTTTATGTATAATGTGTGTGAGATGTGTGTTTTGTGTACAATGTGCGTGAGATGTGTGTTTTGTGTATAATGTGTGTGAGATGTGTGTTTTGTGTATAATGTGTGTGAGATGTGTGTTTTATGTATAATGTGTGTGAGATGTGTGTTTTATGTACAATGTGCGTGAGATGTGTGTTTTGTGTATAATGTGTGTGAGATGAGTGTTTTGTGTATAATGTGTGTGAGATGAGTGTTTTGTGTATAATGTGTGTGAGATGTGTGTTTTGTGTACAATGTGTGTGAGATGAGTGTTTTGTGTACAATGTGTGTGAGATGTGTGTTTTGTGTACAATGTGTGTGAGATGAGTGTTTTGTGTATAATGTGTGTGAGATGTGTGTTTTGTGTACAATGTGTGTGAGATGAGTGTTTTGTGTACAATGTGTGTGAGATGAGTGTTTTGTGTACAATGTGTGTGAGATGTGTGTTTTGTGTACAATGTGTGTGAGATGAGTGTTTTGTGTATAATGTGTGTGAGATGAGTGTTTTGTGTACAATGTGTGTGAGATGAGTGTTTTGTGTATAATGTGTGTGAGATGAGTGTTTTGTGTATAATGTGTGTGAGATGAGTGTTTTGTGTACAATGTGTGTGAGATGAGTGTTTTGTGTATAATGTGTGTGAGATGTGTGTTTTGTGTATAATGTGTGTGAGATGAGTGTTTTGTGTACAATGTGTGTGAGATGAGTGTTTTGTGTACAATGTGTGTGATCGTCAGAATAATGGGGACAGAGTGTTTTCAGTATTTATAGAACGCTGTAAATTATTCCCGCGCTCGCTATTAATTCTTTCGCCTGCCCGGGTCTAACAAAGCATGGAATGAAATAGAATGTGTCACTTTTTTCGTATAAAAATATCTTGTAACTAATTTGAATTTCTGATTGAGCAGAACCAGGATTTATTTTTGGAAAAAAACAGACAAAGGGTTTGTTCTTGGGGGGAGGGGGGTGTATTACGTAGTTTGGAAAATAAAGAGAAATAATGGAATTCTATATTTATTCCGCATTCATCTCCATATATGATAAATCTTCCTTTGTGCTCCCAGATTACTGTATCAATGCAATGTAATACCGAGGGGGCATTTATTGGGATAAAAGGGCTTTAACTGGAACATTACAACAACATTATATCAAAAGTATCACCAAAAATCTGTGATTTCAAGAAATGGGGTAGATTTGCAAAAACTTTGTGTCGATCTCATGGCCGGGTAACCAATTTCTTTGGATGGATGGATACTTAGATACATACAGAAATACATAGACAAATTAATACATAGATACACAAATAGATACATAGACAGACATATAGATATTTATGTTACAGGTAAAGTTAGTAGTTTGGTACATGGCCAGGTAACCATTTTTTTGACTGATGGATACATAGATAGATAGATAGATAGACAAATAGATACACAGATAGACAGACAAATAGATACAGACATATAGAAAGAAACATATACAGTCAGGTCCAGAAATATTGGAACATCGACACAATTCTAACATCTTTGGCTCTATACACCACCACAATGGGGTTGGAATCAGGTGAACGGTGTAGGACTTACAGCAGTTTGCAGATGTGCCTCCCACTTTTTAAGGGACCAAAAGTAATGGGACAATTGGCTTCTCAGCTGTTCCATGGCCAGGTGTGTGATATTCCCTCATTACCCCAATTACAATGTGCAGATAAAAGGCCCAGAGTTCATTTCAAGTGTGCTATTTGCATTTGGAATCTGTTGCTGTCAACTCTCAAGATGAGATCCAAAGAGCTGTCACTATCAGTGAAGCAAGCCATCATAAGGCTGAAGAAACAAAACAAACCCATCAGAGAGATAGCAAGAACATCAGGCGTGGCCAAAACAACTGTTTGGAACATTCTCAAAAAGAAGGAACGCACTGGTGAGCTCAGCAACACCAAAAGACCCGGGAGACCACGGAAAACAACTGTGGTGGATGACCGAAGAATTCTTTCCCTGGTGAAGAAAACACCCTTCACAACAGTTGGCCAGATCAAGATCACTCTCCAGGAGGTAGGTGTATGTGTGACAAAGTCAACAATTGTAAGGTCCTGGAGGCCCTCACCCCCTGGCGCCCCCTTTTGGTTTCACATCCTGCATGTCCCCTGCAGATTTCAAGGCTCTGGTATGAACAATGCACCTTCCTCATTTTGACGTCCTGGCCCTGGATCCAAACCTGCCCTTTATCCTCCTTGATTAGCCCTTCATATAAGGGAGTCCCACCCTCAACCCTTCACTTCCACATTCAATGAAGTTCCTGTCTGCTAGACCAATCTGCCAAAGCTCCCTGAGACCTCCTGAAACTCTCTACCAAAGACTCCAAGGATCCTCTGCTTTATTCTGGACATTCATTACTTCATACACCGGTACCCTTCCATCCTGCTCCTCCTCTGCCTCCCCCCATCTAAGACTCCCCGTGTACCAGACCCCTTGCTGAACCCTGACGTCTCTATTTCTGTTATCTTGTCTGATCCCATGCCACGGTGTTTATTTATAATAAACACTCTTTGTTTATCCTGAAACCTGCCTCATCACTGCATCCTGGGCTCACAACCTCAACCTGCTACACAACCCGTAGTACGGTCCTTACAGAATGTGGAAGTCAACAACCTGTGAGCCCGCAGTGATATACACCATGGTGGAAAACTTAAAAGATGCCTTCCTGAAAACCCAGCAGTATCTGGACTCTCTGCTTGATTACACGCAGCAAAACCCAAGGGGCACCTCAACTAAGGTGCGCGTTCCTGCTACAGAGGGAGTCAAGGACCACTGACCCCAGAAGAAAAGGCAAGGAGGAGGGCGCTAGACCTCTGTTTCTACTGCGGGGACCCTTGCATCAGATCTCGGCCTGCCCGCTACGCCCACCTAAGCCAGGTACAAAAAGTTTTTCTAAACCTGTTATTGCAAAGCCTGTTCAGATCAAGCCTGCACCTGTCGAGCCAGCAAAGAAATTGTTGGAGAAACCGGTACCTACCCAGCCAAAAATAACTGCACCCACTAACAAGCCCATAAAGCCTTCATTGGGGAAGTCGGTACCTGCCCTGCAGGAAATAAATTCATCAAATGTTAGGTATAAGAAATCTGCACCCAAAGAAAAACCTGTGTCCCAGCCAACTCCCAGAAGAAGCCTGGTAATTAAACCTCCTGCACCAAAGCGTGTCCCTGCTCCCAGGAAACCTGGGCCAAGAGTTACCAGAGACCATGTTACCCAAGACGCTTCTTCTGAGGGGTCAGACCAGGAAACCCCTATGGAGTACGCCAAACCGGATTCCGACCCGCCGACGTGCCAATGGAGCAAGATTCCATAGATGTTGAGTCAGCCATGCCCATGGAGACTGAGCCTAACCAATACATCATGGCTGGTGTTACCAAGAAGCCAGAACCCAGCCCTCTATCTCCTTGTTGCACATATGCTTCAAACGGGACTGTGGTTCGCAGAGAAGACCTGGAGGTATTCGAATCGGCCCTGAGACTCCGGGAAGCCATCTATCCTTGCCGCTCGGTTCCCAATTACAGGACTCCAGCTACCACAACCACTTCGAGGGCACCATACCAGAGATCTGCCTTCATTGGTACCCTGTTCTCCATGCCACCCACAGTTGTCGGTTGTCTGTGAAACCAGAACCCCAAGAGCTGGAGACGCACCCATGCCTCCTGGAATTGGGGGTTGAGCAAAAGCAAAAAGTTGCTGCCCTGCACATCGCAGATTCTCCAGCCGCTGCTGCCCTGCACATCGCAGATTCTCCAGCCGCTGCTGCCCTGCACATCGCAGATTCTCCAGCCGCTGCTGCCCTGCACATCGCAGATTCTCCAGCCGCTGCTGCCCTGCACATCGCAGATTCTCCAGCCGCTGCTGCCCTGCACATCGCAGATTCTCCAGCCGCTGCTGCCCTGCACATCGCAGATTCTCCAGCCGCTGCTGCCCTGCACATCGCAGATTCTCCAGCCGCTGCTGCCCTGCACATCGCAGATTCTCCAGCCGCTGCTGCCCTGCACATCGCAGATTCTCCAGCCGCTGCTGCCCTGCACATCGCAGATTCTCCAGCCGCTGCTGCCCTGCACATCGCAGATTCTCCAGCCGCTGCTGCCCTGCACATCGCAGATTCTCCAGCCGCTGCTGCCCTGCACATCGCAGATTCTCCAGCCGCTGCTGCCTGCACATCGCAGATTCTCCAGCCGCTGCTGCCCTGCACATCGCAGATTCTCCAGCCGCTGCTGCCCTGCACATCGCAGATTCTCCAGCCGCTGCTGCCCTGCACACGCAGATTCTCCAGCCGCTGCTGCCCTGCACATCGCAGATTCTCCAGCCGCTGCTGCCCTGCACATCGCAGATTCTCCAGCCGCTGCTGCCCTGCACATCGCAGATTCTCCAGCCGCTGCTGCCCTGCACATCGCAGATTCTCCAGCCGCTGCTGCCCTGCACATCGCAGATTCTCCAGCCGCTGCTGCCCTGCACATCGCAGATTCTCCAGCCGCTGCTGCCCTGCACATCGCAGATTCTCCAGCCGCTGCTGCCCTGCACATCGCAGATTCTCCAGCCGCTGCTGCCCTGCACATCGCAGATTCTCCACCGCTGCTGCCCTGCACATCGCAGATTCTCCGCCGCTGCTGCCCTGCACATCGCAGATTCTCCAGCCGCTGCTGCCCTGCACATCGCAGATTCTCCAGCCGCTGCTGCCCTGCACACCGCAGATTCTCCAGCCGCTGCTGCCCTGCACACCGCAGATTCTCCAGCCGCTGCTGCCCTGCACACCGCAGATTCTCCAGCCGCTGCTGCCTGTGCACACCGCAGATTCTCCAGCCGCTGCTGCCCTGCACACCGCAGATTCTCCAGCCGCTGCTGCCCTGCACACCGCAGATTCTCCAGCCGCTGCTGCCTGCACACCGCAGATTCTCCAGCCGCTGCTGCCCTGCACACCGCAGATTCTCCAGCCGCTGCTGCCCTGCACACCGCAGATTCTCCAGCCGCTGCTGCCCTGCACACCGCAGATTCTCCAGCCGCTGCTGCCCTGCACATCGCAGGCTCTCCTGAGCTGTCATCGCCACGGGGCCGTCGTCGTCGCCGTAAGGCCACGTCGCTCAACGCCGCCGCAGAGCCGTGCAGTGCCAAGGAGGTCGCCAAGGGCGCTGCCACACCGGTCCCCTCCAAGGGCGCTGCCCCGCCGGTCCTTTCTATGGGCGCTGCCCCGCCGGTTCTCTCCGAAGTCACCTCCAAGTCCGGCCAGTCCGAGATTGCTTGGGTGGTGGGTACACTGGCAGGCTTCGTTGGCCAGATAGCCACCCTGTCCCAACATGTACGGGACGTCCAGGAGAACCAGCTGATACTACAGGCCCTGGTTTTTGACGCCCGTGTGCCATCAGTGTACAGGCAGCCGAATGATCCACTTCTGCCGAGCTCGTTGACTGCCGTCAGTGAAGACCCTGACCTCGCCCTGGCCGTTCGGAGTCCGGCCCTTAGAGGGGGGGCTCTGTAAGGTCCTGGAGGCCCTCACCTCCTGGCGCCCCTTTTGGTTTCACATCCTGCATGTCCCCTGCAGATTTCAAGGCTCTGGTATGAACAATGCACCTTCCTCATTTTGACGTCCTGGCCCTGGATCCAAACCTGCCCTTATCCTCCTTGATTAGCCCTTCATATAAGGGAGTCCCACCCTCAACCCTTCACTTCCACATTCAATGAAGTTCCTGTCTGCTAGACCAATCTGCCAAAGCTCCCTGAGACCTCCTGAAACTCTCTACCAAAGACTCCAAGGATCCTCTGCTTTATTCTGGACATTCATTACTTCATACACCGGTACCCTTCCATCCTGCTCCTCCTCTGCCTCCCCCCATCTAAGACTCCCCGTGTACCAGACCCCTTGCTGAACCCTGACGTCTCTATTTCTGTTACCTTGTCTGATCCCATGCCACGGTGTTTATTTATAATAAACACTCTTTGTTTATCCTTAAACCTGCCTCATCACTGCATCCTGGGCTCACAACCTCAACCTGCTACACAACCCGTAGTACGGTCCTTACAACAATCAAGAGAAGACTTCACCAGAGTGAATACAGAAGGTTCACCACAAGATGTAAACCATTGGTGAGCCTCAAAAACAGGAAGGCCAGATTAGAGTTTGCCAAACAACACCTAACAAAGCCTTCACAGTTCTGGAACAAGATCCTATGGACAGATGAGACCAAGATCAACTTGTACCAGAGTGATGGGAAGAGAAGAGCATGGAGAAGGAAAGGAACTGCTCATGATCCTAAGCATACCACCTCATCGGTGAAGCATGGTGGTGGTAGTGTCATGGTGTGGGCATTTTTGGCTGCCAATGGAACTGGTTCTCTTGTATTTATTGATGATGTGACTGCTGACAAAGGCAGCAGGATGAATTCTGAAGTGTTTCGGGCAATATTATCTGCTCACATTCAGCCAAATGCTGCAGAACTCATTGGACGGCGCTTCAAAGTGCAGATGGACAATGACCCAAAGCATACTGCCAAAGCAACCAAAGAGTTTTTGAAGGGACAGAAGTGGAATGTTATGCAATGACCAAGTCAATCACCTGACCTGAATCCCATTGAGCATGCATTTCACTTGTTGAAGACAAAACTGAAGGGAAAATGCCCCAAGAACAAGCAGGAACTGAAGACAGTTGCAGTAGAGGCCTGGCAGAGCATCACCAGGGATGAAACCCAGCGTCTGGTGATGTCTATGCGTTCCAGACTTCAGGCTGTGATTGACTGCAAAGGATTTGCAACCAAGTATTAAGAAGGGAAAGTTTGATTTAGGCTAGGGTCAGACGAACGCATTTTCGCGTTGTCTGTGAAAAAGTGCGTTCGAACGAATGGACGCATTTTTTCACGGAGTACGCGATAGCGGTCATACGATGCGCCATTTCGTCCGTGATTTTGTACGGATCATCAATAAAACACTTTTTGTGTCTGGACGTTATGTTGGCCGGACATTAGCAGCGCCTGACGTCTCCCAGAGAGAGGTTTGACGTTCTAGAAAAAATACATTCGTTTGCCACTTGCGTTGCGCGGACGACCTTTCGTGCGGCCGTACTTCGTGTGTTCCCCGGCATTGGACGTCATTTGCTGCTAGCACGGCCATGATTTCGTGCATCTAAACGCACGTTAAAACTGCTTTCGTCTGACCCTAGCCTTATGATAATTATTCTGTCCCATTACTTTTGGTCCCTTAACAAGTGGGAGGCACATCTGCAAACTGCTGTAAGTCCTACACCGTTCACCTGACTTGGATGTACATACCCTCAAATTAAAGCTGACAGTCTGCAGTTAAAGCACATTGTGTTTGTTTCATTCCAACTCCATTGTGGTGGTGTATAGAGCCAAAGATGTTAGAATTGTGTCCATGTCCCAATATTTCTGGACCTGACTGTAGATAGATACAGATAGATAGATACATAGATACAGAGATAGATAGATAGATAGATGGTTGGATAGATATACTGATAGATGGATACAGAGATAGATACAGGGCCGGATTTGCATCTCCGGAGCCTGTAAACCCCCCCCCCCAAGAAAAAGAAAGAAACATGTCAAAATGACTTTTTAAATTTTCGTTTTGGGGCAAAATGGGGAAAAAATTAAAAACTGAAAAGCAGTTTCTATCTGCATCAAATCCAAAGAAGGAGTAGAATCTGTTGTCTTAGTTGAGTTAGTGCAGTGGCATTGTTTGTTTTATAAGTAAAAGCATATATATTGCCTCTGCCGTAGAACAGAGAAAAAAAAATACATTTTGCATTTACTTTTTCTCAGTTTTTTTTATTTTTTACAGATTACATGGTCATGTTTGGTATCATTATAAAAACCAGACTCTGACCTTTCCAATGACACCTCACTTAACCTTGTGCGCTGTACAATTCAGAGATGCCGGTTCCAAAGTCCCCCTGTCTCTCCTCACTGCAGCGCCACGGTCTAGATTGTTGATGAAACAATGCATTGCATCATCAGCTCCGCACTTGCTGGCAGTGTGAGAAATGAGAAGGTGAATTAGCGCAGCATCACTGTGCACTTCATAATTATAAACTGAATAATAGTGCTGCGTTAGGGAAAAAAAAGAATTATTTATATTTTATTTGTTATTTTATTTTTACATAACTATAACCTGGTTATATTTGGTATTGCTGTAAAAGCATTAATCTGTCCTTTCCAATGATACCTCATTTGTCCATCTAGCCCTTAGGACTCCAGAGATACAGTGGTCTAAATGATTGTAAATTGTAAAAACAAAAAATTAACAGAGCAAGGCGCCCCCTTATGGCAGGCGCCTGTAGGCAAATGCCTACTCTGCCTAGTTGTTAATATGGCCCTGGATAGATAGATACATACAGAGATATAGATGAATGGATAAAGATAGATGGATGGATAGAGATAGATGGATGGATAAATAGATACAGAGAGATAGATAGATGGATAGATAAATAGATACAGAGAGATGGATGGATGGATAGAGATAGATGGATGGATAGTGATAGATGGATAAATAAATAGATACAGATAGATAGATAGATAGATAGACAGTGCTTTTTTTCTGGAAAAATAGGTGGGGGTACTCTCGCGCCCGGGGAAAAACTGATTATTATGACTATTTTCATGTCCTCCTCATAAACAATAGTTGTAGTTAACTTAAAGGAAGACACTATAAAAGGGAACCATATTTTTTAATACTGTGTTCCATTAAATGAACTACAACTATTGTTGTAACCCTATGGGGGTTATCCACTAAGTGCCTCTCTTGCAAGAAAAGTCTATATTGCAGGGCAGTTAGCTGTTTTTTTTTGCAACGATGGCACTGAGTGGAAAATCCCTTAGCATTTGTGAGCACTACAGCAATGAAACTCACAGTTTTGCTGAGTACGTATGAGGAGAGAGGCGCACCATACTCTCTCCTGTTAGTTCTGGCTGGTGGTGAGGTGTCGGTCCTGAGTGGTGAGGTGCCGGTACTGAGTACCCCCTGAAAAAAAGCCCTGGATACAGATAGATAGATACATAGAGATAGATGGATAGATAGATAGATAGGCTAGGAGTAAAGTCAGTAGTTTGGTAAAGCTTGCTTTATACGGATAAAGACTAGAGATGTGCAATTTGTTTCGTTCCGAATCCAAATTCAGACGAAAATCACCATTTTAGTATTTCGGGAGCATTTCCGAAAACGAAATATCGGCCGTCCGAAATATCAAATCGATCCGAAATTTCAAAATCGATGTAACCTCAGTACAGATACAAGGTGTTGCTGTAATTGCCATACACAGACATTATGAAGCACATACAGATACAAGGTGTTGCTGTAATTGCCATACACAGGCATTATGCAGCACATACAGATACAAGGTGTTGCTGTAATTGCCATACACAGGCATTATGAAGCACATACAGATACAAAGTGTTGCTGTAATTGCCATACACAGGCATCATGCAGCACATAGTATCACATACAGACACAAGGTGTTGCTGTAATTGCCATACACAGGCATTATGCAGCACATACAGATACAAGGTGTTGCTGTAATTTCCATACACAGGCATTATGCAGCACATACAGATACAAGGTGTTGCTGTAATTGCCAGACACAGACATTATGGAGCACATACAGATACAAGATGTTGTTGTAATTGACACACACAGGCATTATGCAGCACATACAGATACAAGGTTTCGCTGTAATTGCCATACACAGCTATTATGCAGCACATACAGATACAAGGTGTTGCTGTAATTGCCATACACAGGCATTATGCAGCACATACAGATACAAGGTTCGCTGTAATTGCCATACACAGCTATTATGCAGCACATACAGATACAAGGTGTTGCTGTAATTGCCATACACAGGCATTATGCAGCACATACAGATACAAGGTTTCGCTGTAATTGCCATACACAGCTATTATGCAGCACATACAGATACAAGGTGTTGCTGTAATTGCCATACACAGGCATTATGCAGCACATACAGATACAAGGTTTCGCTGTAATTGCCATACACAGCTATTATGCAGCACATACAGATACAAGGTGTTGCTGTAATTGCCATACACAGGCATTATGCATCACATACAGATATTGCATTGCTAATATCTCATTCTGATCACTACAAACCTCCATAAGCAGGAAATCTCACCATTTTATTATTTGTCTGCTGCACATTTACTGACACAAAGGCCATTTCTGCCTGTATGCTGATAATGCAGACCTCATGTGGCATTGTGCCAGATAAGGGACACCATCTAGAGTTTAGAACCTTTCATCCCAATGACTCTAAAGGACAAACAAATGCAAGAAACATTAAAAATGATTGAATTTACATTATTTTAATAGTTTAACTAACTTACAACAACAATCTCTGCAAATTTTCCATTTTACCCTGTATTTATTTGGTAACTTTGCATCCCATGTTTCAAATATATATTATGATAATAACGTTTCTACACAAATAGCTTTGTAGTGAAGGGTAGGGATGGGCTGGCGGTTCAATGCGAACATGAGTTCGAATCAGTGGCGTAGCGTGGGTTGTCAGCACCCGGGGCCAGCCAAGAATTGTGGGCCCCCCCCCAACCTGTGGACACGTTATCGATATTGCCCCAGCTCTCACATGAATACTGCCCCAGCCAGCTCTCACATGGATATTGCCCCAGCTCACACATGGATATTGCCCCAGCTCACACATGGATATTGCCCCAGCTCACACAAGGATACTGCCCCAGCTCACACATGGATATTGCCCCAGCTCACACATGGATATTGCCCCAGCCAGCTCTCCATGGACATGCCCCAGCTCACACATGGATATGCCCCAGCTCACACATGGATATGCCCCAGCTCACACATGGATTTGCCCCAGCTCACACATGCATTTTCCCCAGCTCACACATGGATTTGCCCCAGCTCACACATGGATATTGCCCCAGCTCACACATGGATATTGCCCCAGCCAGCTCTCCCATGGATATGCCCCAGCTCACACATGGATTTGCCCCAGCTCACACATGGATTGACCCAGCTCATGGATATGCCCCAGCTCACACATGGATATGCCCCAGCTCACACATGGATATACCCCAGCTCTCACATGGATTTGCCCCAGCTCACACATGGATTTGCCCCAGCTCATGGATTTGCCCCAGCTCATACATGGATTTGCCCCAGCCCAGCTAACACATGGATATTGCCCCAGCTCTCACCTGGAAATTGCCCCAGCGGCAGCCAGCTGAGCTCATACGTGGATATTGCCCCAGCTCCAGATCCAGCAGGGGTTGGGGCCCAGATGCCGGGCAGCGGGAGTGCCTGCCTGGTCCTGAACAGCGTGTGAGTCCGTCCGTGTTGAAGGGGAGGCGGCTGCGTGCGTGCGCAGGTCACACGGTCCGGCCAGTCAGGTGGTACAGAGACACAGACGGACTCACTGTTCAGGACCGGGCAGGCACTCCCACTGCCCGGCATCTGGGTCCCCTCAACCCACGGGTCAGTCCAGGCATCAAGTTTTAGGGGCGCAAATTTCTTTTGAAATTATGCGCCCCTAAGAAAACTGCACCCAGGGCACTACCCAGACCTCCATACACCTTTTATGGCAAATTTGTAGCATATATGCCCTTTTGGAGGGCACTCTAAAAATTGAACGTTTGAGTCCCATTGACGTGCATTGAGTTCGGGCATTGAGTTCGGATCCGGTTCGCGTCCGAACTCGAACTTTTGAAATTGTTTGAGTTCGAATAGGAACCCATGTTCGGCTCATCCCTAGTGAAGGGGTTAAAGTAGATTTTTAGGGTTAGAGTATAGGGTTAGGAATAGGCTTACAGTTGTGTTCAAAATTATTCAACCCCCACTGAAATTGAGTGTTTTGGCCAGTTTGACATTGATTTTGATCATTCAGTCATCTTGCTTACAATTAAATCAAAGAGGCACGTGTAGGTCAGACAAATATAACATAACATTTATAATGAAATAACCACAAATGTCTTTTCTGTGCTCACATCATTATCAGTTTTATTCAACCCCCAAGTGACATTCAATCTTAGTACTTAGTACAACATCCTTTTACAGTTATAACAGCTTTTAAACGTGAAGCATAGCTTGACACAAGTGTCTTGCAGCGATCTACGGGTATCTTCGCCCATTCGTCATGGGCAAAAGCCTCCAGTTCAGTCACATTCTTAGGCTTGCGCACTGCAACTGCTTTCTTTAAGTCCCACCATAGGTTCTCAATCGGATTTAAGTCAGGTGACTGCGATGGCCACTCCAAAATGTTCCAGCCTTTAATCTGCAACCATGCTCTAATGGACTTGGAGGTATGCTTGGGATCATTGTCCTGTTGAAAGGTCCAACGTCTCCCAAGCCTCAGGTTTGTGACGGACTGCATCACATTGTCATCCAATATCTCCTGGTACTGAAGAGAATTCATGGTACCTTGCACACGCTGAAGCTTCCCTGTACCTGCAGAAGCAAAACAGCCCCAAAGCATGATTGACCCCCCCCGCCATGCTTCACAGTAGGCAAGGTGTTCTTTTCTTCATAGGCCTTGTTCTTCCTCCTCCAAACATAGCATTGATCCATGGGCCCAAACAGTTCTAATTTTGTTTCATCAGTCCACAGAACACTATCCCAAAATTTCTGTGGTTTGTCCACATGACTTTTGGCATACTGCAGTCGACTCTTCTTATTCTTTGGAGACAGCAAGGGGGTGCACCTGGGAGTTCTGGCATGGAGGCCTTCATTACGCAGTGTGCGCCGTATTGTCTGAGCTGAAACTTCAGTACCCACATCTGACATATCTTTTCTCAGTTCCTCAGCAGTCACACGGGGACTTTTCTCCACTCTACGCTTCAGGTAGCGCACAGCAGACGAAGTCAACATCTTCTTTCTGCCACGACCAGGTAGCGTTTCAACAGTGCCCTTTGCCTTGAATTTGCGAATGATGCTTCCTATGGTCTCTCTTGGTATGTTTAACATCTTTGCAATCTTCTTATAGCCATTGCCCTTCTTGTGAAGAGTAACCAGCTCTTCTCTTGTCTTCCTGGACCATTCTCTTGACTTCACCATGTTTGTAACCACACCAGTAAATGTCTAGAAGGAGCTGAGTATCACAGTCATTTTAAAGCTGCCTAATTGGTGCTTATTATGCTTTATTGCTGCTCCGTGACATCCACAGGTGTTTTCAATACCTGATTGAAAACACTTGAATGAACCTCTGTTCTTCAGAGTGGTAGTCTTTAAGGGGTTGAATAATTGTGTCAATGAAGAAACATTTACTACTGTATTACAAAACCAATTGATGTCATTTTAGTTGCATATGGTTCTTTAAAAAGTCCTTGTAGGATTTCATTCTGAATACAATTACAAATGTACACTAAATTCCCTAAAACCCTTTACAGCATTGGGGGTTGAATAATTTTGAACACAACTGTATATGCCACTGTAAAGTCTCTGAAAACAACGTCACAGCAGTGTTTGGATAAATCTCCCTTTACCTGGGAAAAGACTGAACTTTTGTTTCTATTCGGGCTTTACCCAGGGCCACTGGGTAATCTCAGGTTCACCCGGATTTCGGACTTTACCCTTAACTTATATAACATACTCTATATAGCCAAAAGTATTCGCTCACCCATCCAAATAATCAGAATCAGGTGTTCCAATCACTTCCATGGCCACAGGTATGTAAAATCAAGCACCTAGGCATGCAGACTATTTTTACAAACATTTGTGAAAGAATGGGTCGCTCTCAGGAGCTCAGTGAATTACAGCGTGGAGCTGTGATAGGATGCCACCTGTGCAACAAATCCAGTCGTGAAATTTCCTCGCTCCTAAATATTCCACAATCAACTGTCAGCTGCATTATAAGAACGCGGAAGTGTTTGGGAACGACAGCAACTCAGCCACGAAGTGGTAGGCCATGTAAACTGATGGAGCGGGGTCAGCGGATGCTGAGGCGCATAGTGTGAAGAGGTCGCCAACTTTCTGCAGAGTCGATCGCTACAGACCTCCAAACTTCATGTGGCCTTCAGATTAGCTCAAGAACAGTGTGCAGAGAGCTTCATGGAATGGGTTTCCATGGCCGAGCAGCTGCATCCAAGCCATACATCACCAAGTGCAATGCAAAGCGTCGGATGCAGTGGTGTAAAGCACACCGCCACTGGACTCTAGAGCAGTGGAGACGCGTTCTCTGGAGTGACGAATTGTGCTTCTCCATCTGGCAATCTGATGAACGAGTCTGGGTTTGGCGGTTGCCAGGAGAACGGTACTTGTCTGACTGCATTGTGCCAAGTATAAAGTTTGCTGGGGGGGATTTTGGTGTGGGGTTGTTATTCAGGAGCTAGGTTTGGCCCCTTAGTTCCAGTGAAAGGAACTCTGAATGCTTCAGCATACCAAGACATTTTGGACAATTCCATGCTCCCAACTTTGTGGGAACAGTTTGGAGCTGGCCCCTTCCTCTTCCAACATGACTGTGCACCAGTGCACAAAGCAAGGTCCATAAAGACATGGATGACAGAGCCTGGTGTGGATGAACTTGACTGGCCTGCACAGAGTCCTGACCTCAACCTGATAGTCTCCGCTCTAAATCATCCCAAAGGTGTTGTGAGAGCCAGGCCTTCTCGTCCAACATCAGTGTGTGACCTCACAAATGCGCTTCTGGAAGAATGGTCACAAATTCCCATAAACACACTCCCAAACCTTGTGGACAGCCTTCCCAGAAGAGTTGAAGCTGTTATAGCTGCAAAGGATGGACCGACGTCATATTGAACCCTATGGATTAGGAATGGGATGTCACTTAAGTTCATATGCGAGTCAAGGCAGGTGAGCCAATACTTTTGGCAATAATAATATAATAATAATATTATAGTGTATATTAACATATTCCATGACGAATTCTCAAAAAAAATGTATTTTTCCTCAATATTGCTATTAGAGTCTAACATTATCACAGTGTCAGTATTATTTCCCGGACTAAAGTTTGATATCCCATGAACCCCTGTTTAGGTCAAGAACTCTGGCACCCGACTCTAGCAGAGCACCTCATCAACTGACGATAATATATGCAACACAAATACTGGAAAGCAATGTTTTGTATTTTTTCTATCATTATTTTGAAACTTGACCAGGCTCATTGGGTTAACCCCCCCCCCCACCACCTGCCCACACACAACACCACATAATAAGCACACATAACCACTTCACTACCAAGTGATTCTCCAAAAAACTTGAACACCCGCCGAAAACTCACCATAAACCCGCCGGAACTGCCGCAAACAATACACCAACACGTTGGAAAAAAGCTGACGAGCCGCCAATCACAGCGCAGAGCAGCTGCCGGAAAAAGCTGACAAGCTGACGAACGGGGGTAAAAACAAAAACAAAACAATACGCTTGAAAATGTCACAATTGAAACGCTGTTTGCAAAAAAAACTACTGAACGAAAGTGTCTGGAATTTACATACAAAATCCAATGAATGATAATAAAAAGGTCTGTTACAGAAAAAACAAAAACTGCTATTAAATAAATACAGGGAAAAAAATTTGCGGAAAAATGCCTAAAAGATTCTAAAATATCTATAAATAAAGAGACTATTTGCTGCAGATTAAAATAATAAACGTTTATTAGATATAGAATAAAAACTGCAGTATTTTTACCATTGAAACCTATGGAATTCACCTCATTAAACCTACCGAATGAAACCACCGAACAGTAGGGCATTTCACTGACATTTCTCTGTTGTTCGGTGTCTCTGAATAGATTAACCATTGCTTCTCTATGGGGCATTTCACTGCCGTCGAACAGCTCTGTATTTGGCTAGGGTCAGACGAATGCATTTTTCTTGTTGTCCGTGAAAAAGTGCGTTCGAACGAATGGACGTATTTTTTCATGGAATACGCGATAGAGGGTCACATGATGCGCATTTTCGTCCGTGATTTTGTAGCGTCTGGACGTTATGTTGGCCGGACATTAGCAGAGTCTGACGTCTCCTAATCACGCACACATGCCGCTAGCGGACGCAGCACACTCTGTACGTCAGTACTAGCGGTATCACGTTCTCGAAAAAATGTGTTTGTTTGCCGCTTGCGTTGCGCGGCCAGACTCCGTATATTACCCGTCATTGGCCATCATTTGCTGCTACTACGGCCGTAATAAATTGCGGCTGCACACGCGTTCGCACTGCGTTAGTCTGACCCTAGCCTTAGCTGGCAGTTCACCAAAATTTGGCAAACTGCCTGCTCTCTGAGGCTAGGGTCAGAGTGGGGCAGTCGGAACGCGCGTGCAGGCGCACTAAATCACGGCGGCAGTAGCAGCACATAACGGCCAATGACGGCCAATATACGCAGTACGTGCGTACAAAAGTGCGCCGACACCACGCAACCGGCAAATGAACGCATTTTTCTCAGAACGTGAAACCGCTGCTACAGACGTACAGAGTGCGCTGCGGCCGCATGGCAGCGTGTGTGCGTGATTAGGAGACGTCAGACGCTGCTAGTGTGCGGCCTACATAACGTTCAAACAGCCGGATTTCCCTAGAATTGCGTTGGTGAGTACGTGCGACTGTGGTCGTCTGACCACTTAAGCGTATTCCGTGAAAAAATGCGTGCGCACGCATCGACGTACATTTTGACGGTGGCCGCAGAAAATGCGCTCATCTGTCCCTAGCCTTAATAGCCAAATGGTCCCGGAATGTGACCATACGGGGAAATTCACTGTTTGGCAACATTTCAGGGCCAGATCGGCCCCAGGAACCAGTGTTCCACTGTAATAACCTGGTTGACAGGGACATGTCGCCATCTGCTGGCCAAAAGGAGTTACTGAAGTTCAGGTCTCCGTGCAGGATCAGCCGGGGAGATGTTGCAAAGACAGATTCGCAGCTGGTTTTAAAAAATATTAGCACCTCGGGTATCATGACTAGGGATGAGCCGAACACCCCCCGAGTTCGGTTCGGGCCCGAACCCGAATTTTTCCAAATGTTTGGGTCCGAACCCGAACCTGTTGCAAGTCAATGGGGCTGAAAATTCGGTTTTTAGAGTGCCCTCCAATAGGGCATATATGCATATTTGCCATAAAAGGTGTTTGGGGGTTCGGGTAGTGCCCTGGGGGACAGGAAACAAGGACAAAAAGTTTTAAAAAATAAGTTTTTAAAGGGACAGTGAGTTTTCCATGAAATAAGGGTTAAAAATAAACACAAAAAATTCCTTCAAATATCGTGCCTAGGAGGTCCCCATAACCTGCCCGTGAAGTGGTGGATTTGTAGGATGTATAGAAACACTTAAAAACAAAAAAATGATGTTTCAAATGACGGTAAATGTTTTTCCTTTAATCTATCCATAAACAACTGCTTGGGGCGGCAGTCTGTAGGAAAAGAGGAGACATTTTCAGACACGCAGAAAAAGTTTACTGATTTTTTTGGCTAAATTATTGTGAAACTTATGCAGGCTTTGGATGAAAGTAACAATAGGTGCTTCAAAATTGGTCCTTTAGCATCCCCAACAGTGCGTCACACCGTAACCCCTCTGAGGATATGAATCTGATACAGGCGTCAGTGGCAGTGCACCCAAATATTGTGCTTTTGGTGTCAGGCCTGCAAGTACTATCATACAGTAACCCCTCTGTGGTATTGTGGAAGAATGCAGGGGTGAACCTAGCGGTCCTATACCTATATTAAAAAGATATGCATCTGGTAAAGGCGTCAGTGCACCCATATATTCTGCCTTTGGTGCAAGACTGCCAGGCCAGCAAGTATCATCATACAGTAACCCCTCTGTAGTATTGTGGAAGAATGCAGGGGTGGACTATGTGGTCCTATAATAAAAAGATATGATTCTGGTCAAGGCGTCAGTACACCCAGATATTGTGCCTTTCATGGCAGCTAGTGCCTTCACACCGTAACCCTTTTGTGGTATTGTGAAAGAGTGCAGGGTTGGACCCTGCGGTGCAAAAAATTAAAATGATATAAATCTGGCACAGGCGTCAGTGCAGCCAAATATTGCGCCTTTCATGGCAGCAAGTGCATTCATACCGTAACCCTTTTGTGGTATTGTGGAAGAGTTCAGTGCTGGAGGTTTTGTGAATGCAGAAGACATCCCCGATCTATTCTGTTACGTGAGCATCAGGGGATTGATAGCTGCTGATCCAGGACTGATTCATTTTTATAAATGTCAGCCGGTCTACAGAGTCGGTGGACAGACGCACTCTTTTGTCTGTGACAAAACCTCCAGCGGCACTGAACGTCCTTTCGGAAAGCACGCTAGATGAAGGACAACCTAGTAGCTGCATAGCATATTGGCTAATTTCTGGCCAGTGATCCATTCTCAACACCCAGTAAGCCAGTGGATCATCTGCTGGAAAGGTATCCAGGTCTGCCCTTGCCCCTAGGTAGTCCTGCACCATATGGTGAAGACGCTGGCAATGGGTGCCTACATTTGACATCCCTGGGCGTCGTGGACTAAAATTTTTTAAAAATGCAACAGTCAAGCGGCCCTGGCCTTCACCACTATTCCTCTGATCATCCGCAGCCTCAGAAGCACTTGTGTCAGCACTTGGTAATCTACCAGTGCCTGGAAAGGTGTTACACAAGTGTCGCTATAGAGCGTCCTCAAGTTTTTTCATCCTGTGCTCCCTCTGTGCGGGCAGGATGAGCTCTGCAACTTTCCCCTTGTATCGTGGATCAAGAAGGGTTGCCAACCAGTAATGATCCCTCTCCTTGATAGCACGAATCCTGGGGTCCTTTAGCAGGCTTTGCATTATTAGGGAGCCCATGCAGCGTAGGTTGGAGGTGGCATTAGCTTCCGAGTCTTCCTGGTCAATGAGGATGACCATATCGTGCAGTTCCTCCTCCCAGCCACGCACTAGCCCTTCGGTTTCTGGGCACACGAAACCTTCTCTTGAGGAATCCCCACCTTCAATGCCCCCACTACTTAAATATTCCTCCTCTTCCTCCTCCTGTCTGATCTGAGTAGGACCTGCTGGAATGCTGTCTGCGGAAAGACTGGGGCTTTGAGAGCTAGGGAAGGCCTCCTCTTCCTCCCGCTGCTCTGCCTCTAGAGCCACATCTATAATTCCCTGCAGAGTGTGCTCCAGCAGGAACACTAAAGGAATTGTGTCACTGATGCATGCACTGTCCCTGCTCACCATCCTCGTTGCCTCCTCAAATGGTGACAGTACAGTGCATGCATCCTTGATCATCAGCCACTGCGGGGGGGGGACCAAGTTGACCTGAACCTGTCCTTGTACCATACTCACACAGGTACTCGTTGATGGCCCTCTGCTGCTTGTGCAGATGCTGCAGCATTGCTAATGTCGAGTTCCACCTGGTGGGCATGTCACAGATCAGCCGGTTTGTGGGAAGGTGGAATTCTCTTTGAATTTCTGCCAGGCGAACGCTTGCTGGAAATGACCGTCTGAAGTGGCTGCAGACTTTTCTGGCCTGGCTGAGAAGCTGTGGCAGCCCTGGGTACTTGGCTAGGAAACACTGTCCCACTAGATTTAGGACGTGTGCTAGGCATGGTACATGCGTCAATTTACCCTTGCGTAGGGCGGAGAGAAGGTTGCTGCCATTATCACAGACGATCATTCCCAGTTCAAGCTGGCGTGGTGTTAACCATCTCTGCACCTGGCCCTGCAGAGCTGACAGAATTTCTGGCCCGGTGTGGCTCCTGTCCCCAAAACAAACCAGCTCAAGCACAGTATGGCTTCTTTTTGCTTGAGCCATTGCATAGACCATGTCAGGCGTCGGTTTAACTGCCACTTCGCCCGAGACAGAGAAGGAGGAGGAGGAGGAAGAGGGAGAGGTGGTGGTGGTGGAGCAGACAGACCTCATACAAGCAGCTTTCTGGAGGGTGGTGGATGAACAAGCTCCAACACAGAGCCCCGTCTTGGATCCCTCCCAGCTGCAATCAGAGTTACCCAGTGTGCCGTGAAGGAAATGTAACGACCCTGTCCATGCTTGCTGGACCACGTGTCTAAAGTCACATGCACCTTGTTGCTGACTGCCTTTCCCAATGACTGGATAACATTGTCTTCCACGTGCTGGTATAGTGCTGGAATGGCCTTGCGTGAAAAGTAATGGCGTTTTGGAACCTGCCACTGTGGTATTATTATTATTATTATTATTATTTTTTATTTATAAAGCGCCAGCATATTCCGCAGCGCTGAATATGGTACAGCACATTCAGCAAATTCACGGAAGGGAGCAGAGTCCACCAGCTGGAAAGGCAGCAGCTGCAATGCGAGTAATTTTGCTAAGCTGGCATTTAGACGCTGTGCTTGGGGATGGTTGGGACTATATTTTTTCTTACGCTACAGCAGCTGCGGCAACGTAATCTGACTGCGTAAATCTTCTGCTGCTGGGAGGATGTCACATTGTGAGGAAGGACCTGGTACATCCATTACTGTAGCATCATCACTGTCAGTGGAGGTTGTAGGCAATGACATGGCAGGACATACAGTGGGGTAGAGACAGATGAGGAGAAGGAGGACCTACGCAAAGTTTTGCGCCAACGGGATGCGTGGCGGGTGGTCATATGTCGCCTCAAGCACGTGTACCCAAGTGTCCGGTGTTTATCCCACACTTCAGCCTCCTCTGACATAGATTACAAATAGCAACGGTGGGGTCTGCTGCACATTTCTTAAAGAACGCCCAGACAGCAGAGTTCCTGCATGTGTTCTTTGAGACAACAGCGCTCTGCACCGGAGCAGCTCTGACATCTGATGTCTTGGACTGGCTAGTGCTACGGTTGGTCACATAGGATGTTGTGCCTCGTGTTTGCTGTGCCTCCTCCTCCTCCTCCTCCCCCTCCTCCTCACTTGATTCCTCAGTTCGATTTGGCACCCAGGTGGAGTCAGTGACCTCATCATCAATGTCATCTTCACCCCCTATCTCCTCGTCACTGGAGCCAACTTGGCAGTATGCTGCAGCTGCTGGGACAATATGAGTGCCAGTTATTTGTGTGTCATCACTGGCACCCCCTTCCTCTAGGTTGATTATACTCCCTTCCTCAACCTCAGAGATTGAATCAGAGCACTGTACTTGCTGTGCATCCTCAAGCAGCATGTCACTCTCATTGTAGTCAAACAATTCAGCTGACTCCTCCGTTTGTGATAGCGAGGCTACGGCAGGAGTAGCTGTGGACATGGAGGCTGCATTAGATGCTTTGGCAGCTGAGGTGGACTGTAAAGCACTAGAAGGCTGGCTGGCAGAGGACTCGGAGGATGAAGATGGCCTGGTTAGCCAATCCACCAAGTCCTCTGTATGTTGCTGCTGCTTAAGACGGCCAGCACCAGTTAGAAAGGACAAGCGTGCCCCTGCAGAGGATGAACCACGTCCACCATGACCAGAGGCACAGCCTCCTGACACAGGGGCTGCTTGCCCTCTTATCTGTGTCTGGGAGCGTCTGCCTGTCCTTTTTGTTCTTTCAGACATGGTGAGTGATATATAGATTAATATATACAGAACTCTGATTCAACTCTGGTATAAAGATTTAAAGAACTCTGGTATAACTCAGTGAGACACACTGATAGCTGGCAGCCAGTGACAAGAGACAGATCACCTCAATTCACAAATGTTTTGTAGAAATTAGTGAGCCCCGAAATACAGCGTGGTACTGGATTTGTGACGAGACACAGATCACCTCAATTCACAAATGTTTTGTAGAAATTAGTGAGCCCCAAAATACTGCGTGGTACTGGAAGTGTGACGAGACACAGATCACCTCAATTCACAAATTTCAACTCTGGTATAAAGATTAAATATTTACAGAACTCTGGTATAACTCAGTGAGACACCCTGATAGCTGGCAGCCAGTGACAAGACACAGATTACAATTCCCAGAAACCTCCTATAAATCATTGAGACCCCCTGATGGGTGCCAGGGACAAGACACAAACTACGATTCGCAGAAATCTGCTACAAGTCAGTGAGACCCCCTGATAGGACCCCCTGATAGCTGACAACAGTGACAAGACACAGATTACAATTCGCAGAAACCTCCTAAAATGCAGTGAGACCCCTTGATGGACGGCAGTGAAACCTCCTACAAATCAGTGAGACCCTTTGATGGGTGGCAGTGAAACCTCCTATAAATCAGTGAGACCCTTTGATGGGTGGCAGTGAAACCTCCTATAAATCAGTGAGACCCTTTGATGGGTGGCAGTGAAACCTCTTATAAATCAGTGAGACCCTTTGATGGGTGGCAGTGAAACCTCCTATAAATCAGTGAGACCCCTTGATGGATGACAGCCAGTGAGAACACACGGATTATAACAATTCCCAAATATTTTGTAGAAATTAGTGAACCCAAAAATACTGCGTGGTACTGGCTGGTTGACAAGACACAGAAGATCACCTCAATTCACAAATGTTTTAAAGAAATTAGTGAGCCCCAAAATACTGCGTGGTACTGGCTGTGTGACAAGACACACATCACCTCAATTCACAAATGTTTTAAAGAAATTAGTGAGCCCCAAAAAAACTTGCTGGCTGTGTGACAAGACAAAGATCACCTCAATTCACAAATGTTTTAAAGAAATTAGTGACCCCAAAAAAACTTGCTGGCACAGTGACAAGACACACATATCAATTCCCTGAAATTTTGTAGAAATGAGACCCCCCCCCCAGTGTCATGCTCCGAACCCCTAGACCCTCTGGCGCCCCCTTTTGTTTTCCTTTTCACCATGGTCTGCATGATTTATGCAGGTTCCAGGACTTTTGTTTTCTATACTCTCTCCTGGACTCAGATTTGCACGATGGACCTGGAACCTCACCTGCCCTTCATCCTCCCCTAATGAACCCTGCATATGAGGAAGTCACACCCTCTACTCTGGACTTCCGCACTGAAGTTTCCCAGCCTAGCAAGTGCAGACTTGAACTCCTGAGATCCTTACTTGGAACCCCTCCTGCTTTTGATACAAAGACATTCCTGCTTCCCCTCTGCTGAACCAACATTCATTTCTGGTATCCTCCTTGTCCCCCCTGTACCCCTCTGTAATATTACCATTACTCGTGTACCAGACCCCTGCTTAACCGTGACTATTCTATTGCCTGCTTCTATTTGTACCTTCGCTTAGATTATGTGTTATCTGTAATGTCTGTGTTGTCCTAGTCATTCAGCCTCTTTTACCCTCTGTTTGTCCTTCCTTCTAGCTCCTCCAAATCTTGAGTTCCCACTCCCACTACTCTAAGCTATCCTTTTGTTGTTTAGTCATATCGTGTATTCTATAGTATTTTGTTCATATCTATTACTTTAATAAACCCTGTTACCCCTGTATCCTGTCTTCTGTTGCTATTTCACTGCATCCTGGGCTCACACCCATACTCCTGCACACCATGCCAGGCCAGGAGCATGACACCCAGTAGCGTGGCAGACCGGCAGTAACAACAATCTCCTCTGAAATTTTCTCTGAAATGCGTGCAGAATTGGCGCGTGGAAACGTTATATAGTGTGCTGCGGGACTTAGCTCTGTGAGCCCATGATTGGGCAAAATTTGCCCAATCAGGACTCTGAGCGGTGATTGGCATACTGTTGAACCTGTCTTGCACCAGACCTGTGGTCAGGTGCAAGGCTGTAGCCAATTACGAGCTTCAGGCCAGTGGGAAAATGCATTGTGGGCCATTGTGATGCATTGTGGACTCGAACATGCGCCGAACACCCGGAAATGTTCGGAGTTCGCGATCTACCCGAACAGGCTAAGTTCAGGCCAAACTCCGAACTGTCCGAACCCGAACCGCTCATCCCTAATCATGACCAAGCTGCTAAACCGTTATGGGCACCTTCTGACGCCCAAGCACAAACAAATTTCATTTGCAATGATACAACACAGCTTCGGATCGTGCTAACACAAACTCAGACTAATGTAGCTGCTGCTGCTGATTGTGTAATCACAGTTGTTGTTGTGAAGGGGTTAAAAGTATATAAATTGTAGGAGAGATGCCAGAGGTTGTGACCTTGGGGAACGTTGACGCAGTGGTGGCTTCACAAAGTATGGTCATCTGGTGCATCAAATCCACCCCCCCCAAAAATAATATCAGTCTTTTCAGCATTCTGTTTTTAATTAACCTACAGTTTATTTTGTGCGTGCGCTGATTCTTCAAACGCGTTTCGCCGAGGTATTGGGGTTAAAGACCTAGCGGGAGAGTACTTGCAATCAATGTTTTATGAACACATAATGGAAACAGGCTGAGGGGGGCAGGAGGCGTACGGAGTGATATTGGGAGTACTGCGGCTGTTCCACCCACTTGAAGATCCTACAAAATTGTTTACATTCCTAGACTGACTTACAGCTCGACCTCATTCTACAAAAAAATGTATGGCTCTCTGGCCAAGACGCTCACATTAAACAGATTTGCTGCTCGTTCTTTTCCCACTTTCCGTTACGGAGCGTTTGAGTCATGCTATGTATGCCGCACGACTCGATGGGGAAAGAATTTGCATATCTGGCTCTGCTTTATGCACAATAAAGAAATGAAGGGTGGGGGGGCTGGTTAAAATAAGGCTCAGGCTGGCCAGTCGGTGAACTGGACAAATGCCAGAGAGGCCATGTTCGCCATGAGCAGGAGACCAACTGGGGACATCAAAGGATCTTCATGTTCGGCCCAGGTAAACGCTGGATGTTGACTCTGGGAGCCAGTCAGAAAACCAAAATATAACACTGAAAAGCCCCGGCGGTATGAAGGCCTATTTTGCCTAATGATAGAGCCACCTCTGCCTGGCCCAGTCCCACCTTGCTCCTGGAGGATCAGACAGCAGAGCCCTCTTCTTCAATGCTTCCATGTTATATGTTCATAGGCAAGTTGACCAAAGGATGGAGCCCATGACATAACACCCACCTTTCCAGTTCTCACCCATGCGATCTTTGATCTAGCTCCTGGAGGATCAGACAGCATAGCCTTCTTCAATGCTTCCATGTTATGTGTTCACAGGCAAGTTGACCAAAGGATGGAGCCCATGACATAACACCCCACCTTTCCAGTCCCCCCAAATGTGATCTATGATCTTGCTCCAGTCAACCCATAACCCTACCAGTAAGTACATGCCCTGGCCTTAGCTGACCCATGACCCTACTCTACCAATGACCTGTTAGCCCATGCCTGACCCATCCTGGTGGCGTTGGCCCCATCTGCTTCCCAGGCTGTTTATCGGCCTATGCAATGTACTGTATATATACCATTGATTATGGAGCCACTGGAAATTTTTAGGGCCCGATTTCACCTGAGCCTTTAATAGCAGCTTGTAAATGGATAACTTGTGCAGGAGCCGCGACTCGCCATTAATAGGGATGAGCTGTTCGGTTCAATCGATTCGGAGTTCGCATCGAACATAGCCTATTCGCATGTTCGCGAACTACGAACATTTCCGCGTGTTCGCCCACAATGGACCACAATGCACTTTTCCACTGGCCTGAAGCTTGTAATTGGCTACAGCCTTGCACCTGAACACAGTTTAGGTGCAAGACAGGTTCAAGACTATGCCAATCACGGCACAGAGTCCTGAATGGGCAAAATTTGCCCAATCATGGGCTCACAGAGCTAAGTCCCACAGCACACTATATAAGGTTTCACACAGCGCTTCAGCATGCGTTTGAGAGGAGATTTGAGAGGAGATTGTTGTTGTGTTAGTGTGTGTTCTCACTGCCAGTCTGCCACCAGCTACTGGGGGGTCTTATTTCTACATAATATTTGGGAATTGTTCTAATCTGTGTCTTGTCACTGCCAGCAAGTATTTTGGGGGTCAGTAATTGCTACAAAATATTTGTGAATTGAGGTGATCTGTGTCTTGTCACAGCCAGTGCCACGCAGTATTTTGGGTGTCAGTAATTTCTACAAAATATTTGGGAATTGAGGTGATCGGTGTCTTGTCACTGCCAGCAAGTATTTTGGGGGTCAGTAATTGCTACAAAATATTTGGGAATTTTTCTAATCTGTGTCTTGTCGCTGCCACTCATCAGGGGGTCTCACTGATTTATAGGAGGTTTCTGAGACTTGTAATCTGTGTCTTCTCACTGTCAGCTATCAGGGGGTCCCACTCCCACATACTTCTAGCAGATTTCTGCGAATTGTAATCTGTGTCTTGTCACTGTTGCCAGCTATCAGGGGGTCCTATTAGGGGGTCTCACTGACTTGTAGCAGATTTCTGTGAATTATAATTTGTGTCTTGTTACTGGCACCCATCAGGGGGTCTCACTGATTTATAGGAGGTTTCTGGGAATTGTAATCTGTGTCTTGTCACTGGCTGCCAGCTATCAGGGTGTCTCACTGAGTTATACCGGAGTTCTGGAAATCTTTAATCTTTATACCAGAGTTGAATCAGAGTTCTGTATATATTTAATCTATATATCACTCACCATGTCAGAAAGACCAAAAAGGACAGGCAGACGCTCTCAGACACAGATAAGAGAGCAAGCAGCCTCTGTGTCGGGAGGCTGTGCCTCTGGTCGTCGTGGACGTGGTGCATCCTCTGCAGGGGCACGCTTGTCCTTTATAACTGGTGCTGGCCATCTTAAGCAGCAGCACAATACAGAGGATTTGGTGGACTGGCTAACCAGGCCATCCTCATCCTCCAAGTCCTCTACCAGCCAGGCTTGTAGTGCTTTACAGTCCACCTCAGCTGCCAAAGCATCTAATGTAGCCTCCATGTCCACAGCTACTCCTGCCGTAGCCTCGCTATCACACACGGAGGAGTCAGCTGAATAGTTTGAATACAATGACAGCGACATGCTGCTTGAGGATGCGCAGCAAGTACAGTGCTCTGATTCAATCTCTGAGGTTGAGGAAGGGAGTATAATCAACCTAGAGGAAGGGGGTGCCAGTGATTACACACAAATCACTGTCACTCATGTTGCCCCAGCAGCTGCAGCATACTGCCAAGTTGGCTCCAGTGACGAGGAGATAAGGGGTGATGAGGACAATGATGATGAGGTCACTGACTCCACCTGGGTGCCTGATCGAACAGAGGAGTCAAGTGAAGAGGAGGAAGCACAACAAACATGAGGCACAACATCCTCTATGACCAACCGTAGCACTAGCCAGTCCAAGGCATCAGATGTCAGAGCTGCTCAGGTGCAGAGCGCTGTTGTCTCAAAGCACATATCCAGGAACTCTGCTGTCTGAGTTCTTTAAGAAATGTGCAGCAGACCCCACCGTTGCTATTTGTAATCTATGTCAGATGAGGCTCAAGCGTGGGAAAGACACTGGACGCTTGGGTACCATATGCTTGAGGCGACATATGACCACCTGCCACACATCCCGTTGGCGCAAAACTTTGCATAGGTCCTCCTCCATCTCATCTATCTCTACCCCACTGTATGTCCTGCCATGTCATTGCCTACAACCTCCACTGACAGGGATGATGCTACAGTAATGGATGTACCAGCTCCTTCCTCACAATGTGACAGCATCCCATCAGCTGAAGTTATACGCAGTCAGATTACGTTGCCCCAGCTGCTGCAGCGTAAGAAAAAATATAGTCCCAACCATCCCCAAGCACAGCGTCTAAATGCCAGCTTAGCAAAATTACTCGCATTGCAGCTGCTGCCTTCCCAGCTGGTGGACTTTGCTCCCTTCCGTGAATTTGCTGAATGTGCTGTACCACAGTGGCATGTTCCAAAACACCAGTACTTTTCATGGTAGGCATTATCACCCAGTATTCGCAGGCACCCACATTATAACGTTTCCTTGTTTTTTTTTCTGTTTTTTTATTTATTTTTGTTTTTCTCCACCATTTGCTTTGCTAATTAGCATTTGAATCTCCTGCCCTATTGACACAGCCCATCCAGCTTCAGCTGTTGACTTTTTAACTGCCTGATTGCAATCAGTCTGCCCTATATAACAACTAAGACTGGCTCCATTTGAGCCAGGCTCTTGTGACATTCACAAGTGACAGTCTTAAGTGGACGCTCAGAGTTGATTCCTGGAGTTGCGGGACTGGAGTAAGGAACTGCAAGGCCCAATTTTACTCTGGGTAAACGCAAGTCTATATCATGCTTTCTCTCACGCTTCTCCTCTTTACTTCTACCTTTCTCCTTAAATGGAACTCCTGCCCCTCTACCACCGACCCCTACACAATCTGCATCTCTCCCTCCCTCCTCTCATCCCAGATGATGGCCTCACATGAGCTCCTTTGTTTCCTCAGAACATGGTCTCCCTCTAACTCTCGTGCTGCCAATCACGCCCACAAATCCCATTCCCACCTTCTCTTTCTCACCCTCCTGCTGTTACTCTATTCAGGTGACATATCCCCTAACCCTGGCCCCACAACACATCCAATACTTCCCTCTCATCCTATCTCCATCGCACATAAATCACCTCCCTGCAAGCCCAGCAACCTCATTCCCATCATCCCTCAGCGCCTGTCCTCTTTCTCCTGCGCCCTCTGGAACGCTCGCTCTGTGTGCAACAAACTCACAGCCGTCTATGACCTCTTCCTTTCAAACTCCTTCAACCTCCTAGCTTTAACTGAAACCTGGCTAACTCCCTCTGACATGGCCTCCGTTGCTGCTCTCTCACATGGCGGTCTACACTTAAGCCATACCCCCAGACCGGGTGAGAGAAATGGTGGCGGGGTCGGGCTCCTGCTCTCTCCCACCTGCACCTACCAGCATCTCCCTCCACCCCCATCCCTCTCCTTCTCCTCCTTCGAGACACACTGCATCCGCCTGTTCTCTCCTCTGGCTCTCAGGGTGGCAGTCATCTACCGCCCACCGGGACCAACCTCCCAGTTCTTTGACCACTTTGCTACCTGGCTTTCTCACTTCCTGTCTTCTAATCTTCCATGCCTAATTCTCGGGGACTTCAACATTCCCATTGACGATCCTTCCGCTCCTGCTGCCTCCAAACTTCTTTCACTCACGTCCTCCCTTGGACTCACACAATCCTCCCTCCTCCCTACCCACCGCGATGGTCACGTTATTGACCTGGTCTTTTCCAACCTCTGCTCCATTTCTGAGTTCAAATGTCGCCCTTCCCCATCTCTGACCACCACCTTCTCTCTTTCAACCTATCTGGACTTCCTAAACACCCTGCTCCCCCACCCCGCACACACACTCGCAGAAATCTACATGCTGTGGACCCCCATCAATTCTCCAACCTACTTCACCACCTCCCTCATACCTCATCCTTCACCTGCCCTGATGCTGCCACTGATCACTACAACACTACGCTTATCTCTGCTCTAGACACTCTTGCTCCTCTTCGACTCTGCAAGGCCCCACGCCGCCAGCTTCAGCCCTGGCACACCCTCCAGACTCGCTACCTGCAAAGATGCTCCCGCGCCGCAGAGCGTGCCTGGAGGAAATCCCGCTCTGAAGCTGATTTTGTTCACTTCAAGTTTATTCTCCGGTCATACACCTCTGCCCTCCACTTGGCCAAACAATCCTTCTTCTCATCTCTTATATCTACGCTGTCCTCCAACCCTAAACGGCTCTGGTCCACCTTCAACACCCTCCTCCACCCACCTGCACCTCCCCCCTCAGCTGCCTTCAGCGCTCAAGACCTGGCAGACTACTTCCTCAGTAAAACTCTAACTATCAGAAGCAACATCCCAACACAAGATAGTTATCTGCCACCTCCACTCCCACAGGTCCCCTCTGCCACCCTCTGCCGCTTCCTCCCAACCACTGAGGAGGAAGTTAATTCCTTATTGTCCTCCTCACATCTCACCACATGCCCGCTCGACCCCATTCCCTCACATCTAATTCCTCCGCCCTCCTCCTCCCTCACCCCTGCTCTCACACACATCTTCAACCTATCTCTCTCCACTGGCTCCTTTCCATCCGCCTTCAAACACGCGCTAGTTACCCCTTTACTAAAGAAACCATCCCTAGACACCAACTCTCCATCCAACTACCGCCCTGTATCCCTGCTTCCCTTCACATCAAAGCTCTTAGAAAAACTAGTCTTCAACCGCCTCTCCCTCTTCCTGTCCTCCAATTCCCTACTTGACCCCCTGCAATCTGGCTTCCGTCCGCTACACTCAACTGAAACTGCCCTCACCAAAGTCCCCAACGACCTCCTAACTGCTAAAAAACACGGCCACTATTCTATTCTCATCCTGCTTGACCTCTCGGCTGCTTTTTGACACTGTTGACCACCCCCTCCTTCTACAGACCCTCAACTCTCTGGGTCTCTCGTGACACTGCACTTGCTTGGGTTGACTCCTATTTATCCAACAGGTCCTTCTGTGTGTCCTTTTCTGGTAACTCCTCCTCTTCATTGCCTCTATCTGTTGGTGTACCTCAAGGCTCTGTCCTTGGTCCTCTGCTCTTTTCCATCTACACCTCCTCCCTGGGCAAAATCATCAACAGCTTTGGCTTTAATTACCACCTCTACGCTGATGACACTCAGATCTACCTCTCTACCCCTGATCTCTCTCCCCCTGTCCTTTCAAAAGTCAGTGACTGTTTATCTGGCATCTCCTCCTGGATGGCCTCCCACCACCTAAAGATCAACATGTCAAAGACTGAGCTCCTACTTATTCCTCCCTCTAATGCCTCCCCACCTCCTGACTTCTCTATCACGGTGGAGGGTATCACCATCTCCCCATCAAACCAAGTTCGCTGTCTTGGAGTTACACTGGACTCTGCTCTTTCCTTCATCCCCCACATCAAGTCTCTTTCCTCCTCCTGCCGATACCAACTGCGTAATATTTCCAGAATTCGGCCATTTCTTACCGCTGTCACCACAAAACAACTCATACACGCCCTGGTAATCTCCCGACTCGACTATTGCAATAATCTCTTATCTGGCCTCCCTCTGTCCCGCCTCTCCCCCCTACAATCCATCCTGAACGCCTCCGCCAGGCTAATTCACCTCACCCGCCGCTCTGTCTCTGCCGCTCCCCTCTGCGAGTCCCTTCACTGGCTCCCCATCCACTGCAGAATTAAGTTCAAAATCCTTATCCTTACCTACAAAACCCTCACTAACTCAGCGCCCCACTACCTGTCCTCACTAATCACCAAATACACCCCAGCCCGCTCCCTAAGGTCAAACAGTGACCTGCGCCTAGCTTCTCCCCGCATCACCTCTTCCCATGATAGACTGCAGGATTTCTCACGCGCAGCCCCCACTCTCTGGAACGCTCTCCCTCGTAATGTCAGACTTTCCCCTAACTTCTCTTCCTTCAAACGCTCCCTGAAGACATTCCTATTTAGGGAAGCATACCACCCAACTCACTGACGCAACCATCAATCACTCTCACCTTACAGTCCTCCCCTCCTCTTTCCAACCCCAACCCTCCTAGATTGTGAGTTCCTACGGGAATAGGGCCTCATCTCCTCCTGTACTGTTTGTCAAATGTTGTTCAATGTATTGTAACCCTGTCTGTACTGTGCTTATTGTACAGCGCTGCGGAATATGCTGGTGCTTTATAAATAAATAATAATAATAATAATAATAATGGAAGGCCATTCCAGCACTATACCAGCACGTGGAAGACAATGTTATCGAGTCATTGGGAAAGGCAGTCAGCAGCAAGTTGCATGTGACTTTAGACGTGGTCCAGCAAGCATGTACAGGGTCGTTAAATTTCCTTCACGGCACACTGGGTAACTCTGATTGCAGCTGGGAGGGATCCAAGATGGGGCTCTGTGCTGGAGCTTGTTCATCCACCACGCCTCCAGAAAGCTGCTTGTATGAGGTCTGTCTGCTCCACCACCACCACCTCTCCCTCCTCCTTCTCTGTCTCTGGCGAAGTGGCAGTTAAACCGACGCCTGACAGGGTCTACGCAATGTCTCAAGCAAAAAGAAGCCATACTGTGCTTGAGCTGGTTTGTTTAGGGGACAGGAACCACACCTGGCCAGAAATTCTGTCAGCTCTGCAGGGGCAGGTGCAGAGATGGTTAACACCACGCCAGCTTCAGCTGGGAATGGTCGTCTGTGATAATGGCAGCAACCTTCTCTCCGCCCTACGCAAGGGTAAGTTGACGCATGTACCATGCCTAGCACACGTCCTACATCTTGTGGTACAGCGTTTCCTAACCAGGTACCCAGGGCTGGCAGAGCTTCTCAGCCATGCCAGAAAAGTCTGCAGCCACTTCAGACGGTCATTCCCAGCAAGCGTTCGCCTAGCAGAAATTCAAAAAGAATTCCACCTTCCCAGAAACCGTCTGATCTGTGACATGCCCACCAGGTGGAACTCGACATTAGCAATGCTGCAGTGTCTGCACAAGCAGCAGAGGGCCATCAACGAGTACCTGTGTGAGTATGGCACAAGGACAGGTTCAGGTCATCTTGGTTCCCCCCCGCAGTGGCTGATGATCAAGGATGCATGCACTGTACTGTCACCATTTGAGGAGGCAATGAGGATGTGAGCAGAGACAGTGCATGCATCAGTGACACATATCCTTTAGTGTTCCTGCTGGAGCGGGGAATTATAGATGTGGCTCTAGAGGCAGAGCAGCGGGAGGAAGAGGAGGCCTTCCCTAGCTCTGAAGACAGCATTCCAGCAGGTCCTCCTCAGATCAGACAGGAGGAGGATGAGGAGGATGAGGAGGAGGAATATTTGAGTAGTGGGGGCATTGAAGGTGGGGATTCCTCAAGGGAGGGTTTTGTGTGCCCAGAAACACAAGGACTAGTACGTGGCTGGGAGGAGGAAGTGCACGATGGGGTCATCCTCCTCATTGAGCAGGAAGACTTGGAAGTTAATGCCACCTCCAACCTACGCTACATGGGCTCCCTTATTATGCAAAGCCCGCTAAAGGACCCCAGGATTCGTACTATCAAGGAGAGGGATCATTACTGGTTGGCAACCCTTCTTGATCCACGATACAAGGGTAAAGTTGCAGAGCTCATCCTGCCCGCACAGGATGAAAAAACTTGAAGGCGACATTTGTGTAACACCTTTCCAGGCACTGGTAGGTTACCAAGTGATGACACAGGTGCTTCTGAGGCTGCGGATGATCAGAGGAATAGTGGTGAAGGCCAGGGCCGCTTGACTTATGCCTTTTTAAATATTTTTTAGTCCACGACACCCAGGGACGTCAAATGTAGGCACCCATTGCCAGCGTCTTCACCATATGGTGCAGGACTACCTAGGGGCAAGGGCAGACCTGGATAACTTTCCAGCAGATGATCCACTGCCTTACTGGGTGTTGAGATTGGATCACTGGTCAGAATTTAGCCAATATGCTATGCAGCTACTAGGTTGCCCTTCATCTAGCGTGCTTTCCGAAAGGACGTTCAGTGCCGCTGGAGGTTTTGTCACAGACACCGACTCTGTAGACCAACTGACATTTATAAAAAAGGAATCAGTCCTAGATCAGCAGCTATCAATCCCCTGATGCTGACGTAACGGAATAGATTGGGGATGTCTTCTGCATTCACAAAACCTCCAGCAGTGAACTCTTCCACAATACCACAAAAGGGTTACGGTGTGAAGGCACTTGCTGCAATGAAAGGCACAATATGTGGCTGCACTGACGCCTGTGCCACATTTAAATCATTTAAATTTTTTTAACCGCAGGGTCCAACCCCGCACTCTTCCACAGTAACACAAAAGGGTTACGGTGTGAAGGCACTTGCTGCCATGAAAGGCACAATATTCGGCTGCACTGACGTCTTTACCAGATTCATATCTTTGTAATATAGGACTGCATGGTCCACCCCTGCACTTGTCCACAATACCACAGAAGGGGTTACTGTATGAATGCACTTGCTGGCCTAGCACCAAAAGCACAATATCTGGGTGCACTGACGCCTTTACCAGATTCATATCTTTTTAATAAAGGACCGCAAGGTCCACCCCTGCACTCTTCCACAATACTACAGAGTGGTTACTGTCAGGGGCGTCGCTATGTGGGGCAGGGTGTGTGGCCCGCACCAGGTGACACCTGCCCTTAGGGTGACACCATCACCCGAAGGGCGGGTGTCTCACCCTGCGCCGCGTGTTCGCTCCCTGCGAGCATCCGAAGCTATGCAGCTTCGGCGCTCGCATGGGGGAAACACGTCAACAGCCGAGTTCTCGTGAGATCACGGCTGGTCATGTGGCTCCCCCAGGCGAGTGCCCAAGCTCCATGCCGCCGGATGCTCAGAGGGAGCAGAACACGCGGCGCAGGAGGTGAGTTGGGGCATTATCCATGAACTGGGGGCATTATCCATGAGCTGGGGCATTATATCCATAAGCTGGGGCAATATCCATGAGCTGGGGCAGTATCCATAAGCTGGGGCATTATCCATGAGCTGGGGCAGTATCCATGTGCTGGGGCATTATCCATGAGCTGGGGCAGTATCCATAAGCTGGGGCAGTATCCATAAACTGGGGCAATATCCATGAGCTGGGGCATTATCCATGAGCTGGGGCAGTATCCATAAGCTGGGGCAATATCCATGAGCTGGGGCATTATCCATGAGCTGGGGCAGTATCCATAAGTTGGGGCAATATCCATGAGCTGGGGCAGTATATCCATGAGCTGGGGCAGTATCCATGAGCTGGGGCAATATCCATGAGCTGGGGCAATATCCATGAGCTGGGGCTGTATATCCATGAGCTGGGGCAGTATATCCATGAGCTGGGGCATTATCCATGAGCTGGGGCAGTATCCATGAGCTGGGGCATTATCCATGAGCTGGGGCATTATCCATGAGCTGGGGCAGTATATCCATGTGCTGGGGCAGTATATCCATGTGCTGGGGCATTATCCATGAGCTGGGGCAGTATAATCCATGAGCCGGGGCAGTATATCCATGTTGGGGCAGTATATCATGTGCTGGCAGTATCCATGAGCAGGGGCATTATCCATAGCTGGGGCATTATCCATGACTGGGGCAGTATATCCATGAGCTGGGGCAGTATATCCATGAAGGGAGCTGGGGCAGTATCCATGAGCTGGGGCAATATCCATGAGCTGAGGCATTATCCATAAGCTGGGGCAATATCCATGAGCTGGGGCAGTATCCATGTGCTGGGGCATTATCCATGAGTTGGGGCATTATCCATGAACTGGGGCAGTTCCATAAGTTGGGGCAATATCCATGAGCTGGGGCAGTAATCCATGAGCTGGTCATGACTGGGGCATGTGGAATATCCATGAGCTGGGGCTGTATATCCATGAGCTGGGGCAGTATCCATGAGCTGGGGCAGTATCCATGAGCTGGGGCATTATCCATGAGCTGGGCAGTATATCCATGAGCTGGGGCAGTATATCCATGTGCTGGGGCAGTATATCCATGTGCTGGGGCAGTATATCCATGATCTGGGGCAGTATATCCATGAGCTGGGGCATTATCCATGAGCTGGGGCATTATCCATGAGCTGGGGCAGTATATCTATGTGCTGGGGCAGTATATCCATGTGCTGGGGCAATATCCATGAGCTGGGGCATTATCCATGAGCTGGGGCAGTATCCATAAGCTGGGGCAATATCCATGAGCTGGGGCATTATCCATGAGCTGGGGCAGTATCCATAAGTTGGGGCAATATCCATGAGCTGGGGCAGTATATCCATGAGCTGGGGCAGTATCCATGAGCTGGGGCAATATCCATGAGCTGGGGCAATATCCATGAGCTGGGGCTGTATATCCATGAGCTGGGGCAGTATATCCATGAGCTGGGGCATTATCCATGAGCTGGGGCAGTATCCATGAGCTGGGGCATTATCCATGAGCTGGGGCATTATCCATGAGCTGGGGCAGTATATCCATGTGCTGGGGCAGTATATCCATGTGCTGGGGCATTATCCATGAGCTGGGGCAGTATATCCATGAGCCGGGGCAGTATATCCATGTGTTGGGGCAGTATATCCATGTGCTGGGCAGTATCCATGAGCAGGGGCATTATCCATGAGCTGGGGCATTATCCATGAGCTGGGGCAGTATATCCATGAGCTGGGGCAGTATATCCATGAGCTGGGGCATTATCCATGAGCTGGGCAGTATCCATGAGCTGGGGCAATATCCATGAGCTGAGGCATTATCCATAAGCTGGGGCAATATCCATGAGCTGGGGCAGTATCCATGTGCTGGGGCATTATCCATGAGTTGGGGCATTATCCATGAACTGGGGCAGTATCCATAAGTTGGGGCAATATCCATGAGCTGGGGCAGTATATCCATGAGCTGGGGCAATATCCATGAGCTGGGGCAATATCCATGAGCTGGGGCAATATCCATGAGCTGGGGCTGTATATCCATGAGCTGGGGCAGTATCCATGAGCTGGGGCAGTATCCATGAGCTGGGGCATTATCCATGAGCTGGGGCAGTAATATCCATGGAGCTGGGGGCAGTATATCCAGGGGCTGGGGCAGTATATCCATGTGCTGGGGCAGTATATCCATGATCTGGGGCAGTATATCCATGAGCTGGGGCATTATCCATGAGCTGGGGCATTATCCATGAGCTGGGGCAGTATATCTATGTGCTGGGGCAGTATATCCATGTGCTGGGGCATTATCCATGAGCTGGGGCAGTATATCCATGAGCTGGGGCAGTATATCCATGTGCTGGGGCAGTATATCCATGTGCTGGGGCAGTATCCATGAGCTGGGGCATTATCCATGAGCTGGGGCAGTATATCCATGAGCTGGGGCAGTATATCCATGAGCTGGGGCAGTATATCCATTTGCTGGGGCATTATCCATGAGCTGGGGCAGTATATCCATGAGCTGGGGCAGTATATACATTAGCTGGGGCAGTATATCCATGAGCTGGGGCATTATCCATAAGCTGGGGCAGTATATCCATGAGCTGGGGCATTATCCATGAGCTGGGGCATATCCCATGAGCTGGGGCAGTATATCCATGATCTGGGGCATTATCTATGAGCTGGGGCATTATCCATGAGCTGGGACAATATATCCATGAGCTGGGGCAGTATATCCATGTGCTGGGGCAGTATATCCATGTGCGGGGGCATTATCCATGAGCTGGGGCATTATCCATGAGCTGGGGCGGTATCCATGTGCTGGGGCATATCCATGAGCTGGGGCAATATCAATGAGAGGAGCTGGGGGCATAGCCATGAGAGGAGCTGGGGCAGTATATCCATGAGAGGAGCTGGGGCAAAATCCATGAGAGGAGCTGGGGCAGTATATCCATGAGATGAGCTGGGGCATATCCATGAGAGGAGCTGGGGTCATATCCATGAGAGCTCCTGGGGCATATCCATGAGAGCTGGGGCAAAATCCATGTGTGCTGGGGCAGTATCCATGTGTGCTGGGGGCAGTATCCATGTGTGCTGGGGACATATCCATGAGAGCTGGGGCAATATCCATGTGTGAGCTGGTCTGGGGCAATATATCCATGTGTGAGCTGATCTGGGAGCAATATATCCATGTGTGAGCTGGTCTGGGGCAATATATCCATGTGTGAGCTGTTCTGGGGCAATATATCCATATGTGAGCTGGGGCAATATATATCCATGGGTGAGCTGCTGGGGGCAATATATAATTGTGAACTGGGGCAATATATCCGTATATGAGCTGGGGGCAATATATATCCATGGGTGAGCTGCTGGGGGCAATATATATCCATGTGTGCTTTCACTGCATTCGAACAGGCACCGTACTTGCTGGCAGTTGGCAAAAATTTGTGTGAGCATATGAGAGAGCTCCACAGCAATAAACCTCACAGTAATGTGTGCTGTGTGTATGAGCATTAAGTGTTATATGGGAGTACTGATTTAGGAGTAAGAGTAGTTAAAAAAAATCTGTAAAACTCAGGGGGGGTGACACCATGAGTTACCGCACTGGGTGACACCAACCCTAGTGACGCCACTGGTTTCTGTATGAATGCACTTGCTGGCCTGGCACCAAAGGCACAATATTTGGGTGCACTGCCACTGACGCCTGTATCAGATTGATATCCTCAGAGGGGTTACTGTGTGACTGTACTGTTGCCGACGCTAAAGGCCCAATTTTAAAGCACCTATTGTTACTTTCATCCAAAGCCTGCATAAGTTTCACCATAATTTAGCCAAAAAAATCACTAAACTTTTTCTGCGTGTACGAAAATGTCTCCTCTTTTCATACAGACTGCCGCCCCAAGCAGTTGTTTATGAATAGATTAAAGGAAAAGCATGTACCATCATTTTAAATGTCATTTTTTTGTTTTTAAGTGTTTCTATACATCCTAGAAATCCGCCACTTCACGGGCAGGTTATGGGGACCTCCTATGTATGATATTTGAAGGAATTTTTCGTTTTTATTTTTAACCCTTATTTCATGGAAACGCACTGTCCCTTTAAAAACGTATTTTTTTACTTTTTGTCCTTGTTTCCTGTCCCCCAGGGCACTACCCGGACCCTCATACACCTTTTATGGAAAATATCTAACATATATGCCCTCTTGGAGGGCACTCTAAAAATCGAATTTTGAGTCCCATTGACTTGTATTAAGTTCGAGTTCGAATTCGAACATTTGGAAAGTTTGAGTTCGAATGCGATCCGAACTCGGGGGTGTCCGGCTGATCCCTAGCCATTAATGGATCTATTCCAACTGGGCAGCTGTGTTAGTGGCTCGACTTGGAGTATATGAGAGCCGAAGATAGATACGCACCGCCTCTGCTATGGGCTCTGTCCTGGCGTCAATAAGACTCCATGGAGCCAAGCGAGTCCATGTGCATGTGCCGCGTACTGGACCAATTTATTCCCAGTGTTGCACTGCATGCGGTGAGTGAAAGTGATGGATCGCTCTGCCCTGTGCGCCGCAGGATAAGGGGTATTATCCTATTTTTTGTGTATTTACTTTAAAGGGTTAAGTGATTTTGCACTGAAGTTTGCTTCTATAAATACATATAATAAGATGTTTTATTCCCTTTTCTGGGGGAAACTGGTCATTTAAGGTCACAGCTGCTCTTATGGTGCCGGTGGACAGAGTTATTTTGCATGTTCATGCCGCGCATGCTAAGCGAGCTTCGGGTGGCCTCCTCTCGCGCTGTGACGGCTGCCGGGCACAGCTGATCTTGCCCAAAGCCAGCAATGTCTGAACTAGTTTAGGATGTAATTCCTCTGAATTAAACTCAATTTTTTTCTCTCTGCTTTCCCCACAGAGAAATGTGACTTTCTGCAGATCAAAGCACAGAGCTGGACTGAGCGATTCCTCACACCTGCGTGACTGATTAGCGCATCAGGCTCTGAACGCGGTTTAAGTTCTCCATTATTGGAGTTTTTCTGCTGGAATTATTTGATATATTTAGCTGTAGATTACGTTTTCTGACGCATTTCCACTCATTTATTTCATAGACTCTGTCTCCACCCACACTGCCAGTTCTCGCCTCCGAGGCTTCTTACTGCTGGCTCCAGTTGTTTGGAATGACCTACCTCACACTATCAGACTCTCCCCTAGTCTTCAGACCTTTAAGAAATCCCTTAAAACCCATTTTTTCATATTAGCATAGCACATTACTGAGGCCGACCCAGCCCTCTCCTCACCTGCCCCCACATCATGATAGAGGCCCCTCCCATGTCCCCACCATTCCTGTAACACAAGTGCTAGATTCCTGACGACCAATAAAACTCCTCTTGTCTTACTCCACCCCAACCCCTCCAGAGTGTAAGCTCCAGTGAGCAGGGCCCTCTGCACCGCTTGCTCTTATGTTTGTCTTATTTTTGTCTCATTCCCATTGGTTATTGTACAGCGCTGCAGATACTGTTGGTGCCATATAATTGATAATAATATTAATGCTGTGGCTTCTTTTTGTTACTTTTACCATAAAATAATGTCTATGACTTTATACAGCTCTGCAATACTGTTCGTTCCGAATTACTTATTTTCGAAACGAATAAATAGGAATCTGAATGAAAAAATTGTAATTGATCTGAATTTATCCGATTCTAATTTGGCCAGACTCAAATTTAATCCGACCTAAAAAAGAACTTTAATCTTAGCCCTAAACCTAACTCTAACCATAAAACTTGCAGGAGCTCTAAACCTCAAACAATTATAATAATACGGAAACTGTAACTCTAACTGTAACCCTAACCCTTTATCTTAATAATAATATTAATACAAAAGGGGTTATTCAGAGAGCACCGAAATGTGGCCGACATTTCGGTGACCTCTCATTCCCCACGCTTTCCTGCACTTCGGGGAATTAACGTTTCCCACCCTGCGGCGTATACAGCATTCACCGCAGGGTCCCCGGAGTGCAGGGAAAACCCGCCGCAAACAGTCACCAAACACTCACCGAAAACTCACCAAAAACCCGCAGAAACTGCCGCAAAAACCACGCCGGAAAAAGCAGACGAGCCGCCGATCACGGAGCAAAGCAGCCGCCGGAAAAAAACGTCAAGCTGACGGACAGGGTAAAAATAAAAAAAAATGAAAACAATACACTTGAAAGTGTCAAAAGTGAAACGCTGTTTGCAAAAAAACTATCAGGGTTATTCAAAGAGATCCGAATTGCTTGAGAAAGGTAACCGAATGCTGAAAATCGGCGTTCGGTTACCTTTCCTGACCATTCGGCTATCCAGAGAGCAGGCAATTCGCCAAATCCTGGCGAATTGCCTGAACATACGGTGCCTGTTCGAGGGCAATGAAATCCCCATGAAAAGCAATGCTTGGGCTATTCAGAGAACACAAACCAGCAGTGAAAGGTTCCCCTAATGCCCTGCCATTCGGTGGTTTAATTCGGCAAGTTAATTCAGGAGAATCCCATAGACTTCAATGTTAAAAATATTCCCTTTTTAATTCAATATCTAATAAACCGTTCTTTATAAAATTCTGCAGTAAAGCGTCTCTTTATTTATAGATTTTTTAGGATATTTTAAGCATTTTTCTGAATTTTTTTTTTAAAAGTCCGATTTTTTTTTTTAGTTTACTTATTTTTTCTGTAACAGCCCTCTTTATTATCATTCCCTGGACCTCCTGTGTAAATTTCAGACATTTTCGCTCAGTAGTTTCTTTGCAAACAGCGTTTCATTTTCACACATTCACACAAACTATTTTGCTAATTTATTCACCTCCCTCCACTGGTGTATTTTGGCCTAGGCCAACAAGGCCCAGGCCTAGTGTGGCACTTTCCAGGGGGCGGCGGCCTGCCGGGTGGCCCCACCCCTAAAAAAAATTATTTTCTTTTTTACTTTTGCAAACTATTTTACCAGGAAGGAAACATTGAGATGTCACTAATTTTCAAGTATGTCCTGGGTAGGCAAGGCCTAGGCTTTCACTTTCCAGGGGGCAACAAAAAACCTCACCACTAATTGGGTTACTCACAGAGCACCTAAATGACGCCAACATTTTGGTGTTCTGTAGTTTCCTGCACTTCGGGGAATAAAATTTCCCCAACCTGCAGTGAATTCACCATTCACCGCAGGGTCCCCAAAGTGCATGGAGTCGGCCGCTGTATGCTGCCACCGCAAACCCATGGCCTGCTGTTTTCAAAAGAACTACTGAACGAAAATGTCTGGAATTTACATATAAGATCCTATGATTGATAGTAAAAAGTTCTGTTACAGAAAAAGAAGAACCGCTATTAAAAAAAAGGGGGGGAATTTAGCCCAAAAAAATCTGAAAAATCACTAAAAGGTACTAAAAAAAAATCAATAAATAAATAAAGACTTTTTACTGCAGATTAAAATAATAAATGGTTTATTAGATATTGCATAAAAAAATTGATTTATTTTTACATTGAAACCTATGGGGTTCACCTGAATAAACCTGCTGATTGAACTCACCGAACATCAGGGCATTTCACTGACATTTCTCTGCTGTTTGGTGTTCTCTGAATAGATTAACCATTACTTCTCTATGGGGATTTGCACTGCCTTCAAACAGCACTGTACTTGCTGGCAGTTCGCCAAACTTGTGTGTGATCACATCACCAGAGCAGTGGTGTACTTAGAGGAGTGGCGGAGTGCGGGCCGCCCCAGGTACCAGTGATAATTGGGGTGTCATTAGGGGGTACTAGGAGGTGCCACTGTCACTGTGTGTCAGCTTTGAGCTGTGTTCTCAAACAACGAGCAGCGGAGCATGGCGTTTGCATACAGAATATAATCGAATAGAATAAAAATCCCCCTCTCCTCCCTCCATAGCTCCTCCCCTGCCCCGCAGCAGCTCTAGGAGAGGGGGATGTGATTTGTGTCCGGAGAGAGAAGATGACAGAAAATGGCAGGTAAAGGGGGGGGGGGTATCAGCAGAATATGAAGCCCTGTCTGCTTACTGCTGTTTAAAGTGGTCCTTTCCTTAACCAGCACTGCAGTGATAGAAATTTGTCATTGAGCTGCCTGGCTCCTGGTGAGGCTGCGTGCGTGCAGGTCACACTCGGTCCGGCCAGTCAGGTGGTACTGAGTCTCAGTACCACCTGACTGGCTGAACCATGTGACACGCATGCACGCAGCTGCCTGCCCTTTCGTTAACATGGACTGTCACTCTATTCTGGACTGAACACCCACCGGGAAGGGAATCAAAGCCACGGTGCACCCTCTGGCAGTGGCACCCCACTGCTGACAAGATGGCTCCACGCACAGGCACAGCCGTGATCCTAACGTGGCCTGGAGGGACCTCCTGCTGAGTCTGTACACAGTCACTGCTGACTCTGCACACAGCCCTACCGCGGACAGAGGCCGGTAAATGTAGAATAAATAATTGCTGTGTGCTCATATACACTCGGTTTGCTGGGAGTTTTATTGCAGTGGATTCTGATGCACTCATACACACCACACATTGCATTGCTGGGAGTTTTATTGCTGTGGATTCTGATACGCTGACCCGCACATTGCATTACTGGGAGTTTTATTGCTGTGGATTCTGATACACTCATACACACTGCACATTGCATTGCTGGAATTTTTATTGCTGTGGATTCTGATACGCTGACACACACCAAACATTGCATTGCTGGGAGTTTTATTGCTGTGGATTCTGTGATACACACTGCATAGTACTGTGAGTTTTATTGCCCTGGAGCTCTGGGATATACTCATACACACTGCACATTATTGTGAGTTTTATTGCTGTGCAGCTCTGTGATACGCTCATATGCAGTGCACGTTTCTGTGGATTTTATTGTTCAACCAATTAGAGCGGCTGTGATCCAGGATACTTGACATGCGTGGCTGTTCTTTGTAAAAATGCTTGAATTTAAACATTTTTATAATTTTATTTATCTCAATAGATACATTTGAAATGGTATACAAAATATACAAGTAGGCACTTGGTATCCACTTTTAATATAAAGAGAGGAAAAGGCGGAGCTCTAAGAGGAAAAGGTGGAGCTTAATGAGGAAGGGTGGGGATTAACCAGGAAGAGGTGTGCCCTTGACAGGAGGTGGTGCCTCAAATTTAAATTAGGGGGTGCACGAGTTTAGTCAGGCCTAGGGCAGCACAAAACCTAAATACACCACTGCCTCCCTTGTCTGCAGTCTCAGCTGCTTCGGCTGTGTTCGGCTCCTGCTCGGGCTTGGTTTTCGGCAGGTTAATCCAGATGTTTTTGGGGGTTTTCGGCGTGCATTCGGTGGGTTTTGCGGTGAGTGTTCGTCGGGTTTGCGGCAGCTTTTCCCTGCAATTCGGGGACCCTGTGATGCTTGCTGAATACACCGCAGGGTCACCGAAATGGGATCGGCAAAAGGAACCGAATTGAAGAGAACGAAAAGACACCGAACGTGCGGTGACTTTTCGAATCTCTTTGAATAACCCTGTATGATTAAAAAAAAAAACAGAAAAAAATCTTGCTGATAAAATCCCGATTTTTATTTTTTTTAAAGATCCTAAAAAATCTATAAATAAAGAGACTTTTTGCTGCAGATTAAAATAAACAGTTTATTAGATATTGCATTAAAACGGGAATATTTTTAACATTGAAGCCTATGGGATTCGCCTGATTAATCCTGCCGAATGAAACCACTGAACAGCAGGGCATTTCACTGACATTTCTCTGCTGTTCGGTGTCTGCGAATAGATTAGCCATTGCTTTTCTATGGGGGATTTCACTGCCGCCGAACAGACACCGTATTTCAATGGCAATTCTCCAATATTTGTTCTGAAGGTTGTGAATAGCCGAATGGCCACGAAATTGCTCCGTTCGGGGAAATTCACTGTTCGGTGCAATTTCGGACCCAATTCGGCTCTCTTTTAATAACCTCTATAAAGATCTTCCTGTTTTTTCCCAGCAGGCACAGCGTGCTTCATGTTAAACTCAAACAATGTGAATAAATAAAATATAATTATAACCACTTGTTATTTGGATTGCTCTGAGCGTGGAGTGTTCCTGCGCCGCGGCCGCTGACGCTCCTGATCGGCCGCTGGAGCCAGGAGAGCTCTGACAATATAATTATTTCCTGTATTTAAACAAGGTGAAGATATTTTCCAGCTGAAATCCATTTTAATGATTAATAGAGCGGAGCCTTTCGCTTTTTCTTTACAATATGTATTTTGAGCAATAAACGCTGACGCTGGCTCCTGGGCACAGGAATCCAAACATGTATATTCTCTATGGAGAAACATATGGGGCACCGTGTATATTACATTGCCAAAAGTGTGCGAATGGGCAACCTAGGGAAATGTCGCCTTCTTGTGGGCGCATCTAAAAACGCAATAAAAACGACACTGAGTGACAAAAGATGCTAATTTGGACAGTTCGGAATTTGACGGTTTGAGCCATGTTTCAGAAGCATTTTCCGAGGATAATTAATATGGTGGCGATCGAATTCAGATTGGAGTATTTTGCGGAAGCTGTTGAATGTTAGAGTTAGGGTAAAGGTTAGTATAAGGTTTTGTATTTAGGGTTAGGGTTACTATCTATGCTCGTTTTAGGGTTACTATCTCTGCTCATTTTAGGGTTAGGGATACTGTCTCTGTATATTTATGGTTAGGGTTACTGTCTCTGCTTGTTTTATGGTTAGGGTTACTATCTCTGCTTGTTTTAGGGTTAGGGTTACTATCTCTGCTTGTTTTAGGGATAGGGTTACTATCTCTGCTTGTTTTAGGGATAGGGTTAGTATCTCTGCTCATTTAGGATTAGGGTTACTATCTCTGCTCGTTTTAGGGTTAGGGTTACTGTCTCTGCTTGTTTTAGGGTTAGGGTTACTATCTCTGCTTGTTTTAGGGATAGGGTTAGTATCTCTGCTCGTTTTAGGATTAAGGGTACTGTCTCTACTTGTTTTAGGATTAGGTTTACTGTCTCTGCTTTTTTTAGGGTTAGGGTTACTAATTACTATCTCTGCTCGTTTTAGGATTAAGGTTACTGTCTCTGCTTGTTTTAGGGTTAGGGTTACTCTCTCTGCTTGTTTTATGGTTAGGGTTACTATCTGCTCATTTAGGATTAGGGTTACTATCTCTGCTTGTTTTAGGGTTAGGGTTACTCTCTCTGCTCATTTAGGATTAGGGTTACTATCTCTGCTCGTTTTAGGGTTAGGATTACTGTCTCTGCTTGTTTTAGGGTTAGGGTTACTATCTCTGCTTGTTTTAGGGATAGGGTTAGTATCTCTGCTCGTTTTAGGATTAAGGGTACTGTCTCTACTTGTTTTAGGATTAGGTTTACTGTCTCTGCTTTTTTTAGGGTTAGGGTTACTAATTACTATCTCTGCTCGTTTTAGGATTAAGGTTACTGTCTCTGCTTGTTTTAGGGTCAGGGGTACTGTCTCTGCTTGTTTTAGGGTTAGGGTTACTATCTCTGCTTGTTTTAGGGTTAAGGGTACTGTCTCTGCTTGTTTTAGGGTTAGGGTTACTGTCTCTGCTTGGTTTAGGGTTAGGGTTACTATCTCTGCTCGTTTTAGGGTTAAGGTTACTGTCTCTGCTTGTTTTAGGGTTAGGGTTACTGTCTCTGCTTGGTTTAGGGTTAGGGTTACTATCTCTGCTCGTTTTAGGGTTAAGGTTACTGTCTCTGCTTGTTTTAGGGTTAGGGTTACTGTCTCTTCTTGTTTTAGGGTTAGGGTTACTGTCTCTTCTTGTTTTAGGGTTAGGGTTACTGTCTCTGCTCGTTTTAGGGTTAGGGTTTCTGCCTCTGCTTATTTTAGGGTAAGGGTTGTTTTAGGTTTAGGGTTACTATCGCTGCTTGTTTTAGGGTAAGGGTTACTTTTACAGTTAAAGTTATCCCTAACCATAAGATTCTGCTCCATCTTTACTTCATTTTTAGGCAACAGCTTCTACCCCGTCTTTTGAAGCAAGCGTGGCAAGAGAACTTTGTCCAATTAAACCCAATGTGTTTGCTCGTAATAGCCTGTGTAAAAATTGTGTCCTCTACTCCAGCTTGGCCAGTAATAGGGAGCCACAAACTGCGAGCAGTGTTCTGTTTGAGGCTACCTATGTACAAGTCAACGGCTATGGTAGCACCCGGATATGTAACTGTCATGCCTACCCAGGGTGGTCATGCCCATACTGTGACTGTTGAAACTATCCCCATGCTGGCTGCTGGGTTGTCGTTTAACCGATTTGGGTGTCTCCAATGGTTTCCATTTTGCTCCGTCCATTAATACTCCGACTCGATTTGAAGAGCGGGCTGATGAGGCCCATTGCCTCCAAGGCATTGCGGTGCTCATTCCAATGCACACTCATTCCACAGCCTATCACAAGCCATGTGGGCCTTTCGATATCGATGCCTAACATATCCCAGTGCCCTGTCTTGGTTTTTGCTGCCCCTCAGTGTGTTCCTGTGAACACTTGGCTTGGATCTCCTGTTTTTTTTACTTCTGGCCTCGTACCTTGACTACGTTTGCTCTTTCTGCTCGTTGGCCCTGGCTTGTATGATCACCCGTCCCCGTGATACCGACCTTTGCTTGATTTACCGTATACGTGTGCCTCTCATGACCTAGACTCAGGCATGTTTATTAGATTACTTTAGATTTATCCCAGTCATTCTAATGGCCGGTATAGGTAGGGATTTGCTGGTTGGGTTTTATCCCGGTCATTCTAAGGGCCGGTATGGGCAGGGATTTGCTTTTTGGATTTTATCCTGGTCATTCTAAGGGCCGGTATAGGATAGGTAGGGATTTGCTGGTTAGGTTTTATCCCGGTCATTCTAAGGGCCGGTATAGGATAGGTAGGGATTTGCTGGTTAGGTTTTATCCCGGTCATTCTAAGGGCCGGTATTGGCAGGGATTTGCTGGTTGGGTTTTATCCCGGTCATTCTAAGAGCCGGTATAGGTAGGGATTTGCTGGGTGGGTTTTATCCCGGTCATTCTAAGGGCCGGTATGGGCAGGGATTTGCTGGTTGGGTTTTATCCCGGTCATTCTAAGAGTCGGTATAGGTAGGGATTTGCTGGTTAGGTTTTATCCCGGTCATTCTAAGGGCCGGTATGGGTAGGAATTTGCTGGTTGGGTTTTATCCCGGTCAACAAGTGGGAGGCACATCTGCAAACTGCTGTAAATCCTACACCATTCACCTGAGTTGGATGTACATACCCTCAAATTAAAGCTGACAGTCTGCAGTTAAAGCACATTATGTTTGTTTCATTCCAACTCCATTGTGGTGGTGTATAGAGCCAAAGATGTTAGAATTGTGTCCATGTCCCAATATTTCTGGACCTGACTGTATATACATGTATATATAGGTTTGCGTGTTGATATATACGTATATGTCTGTGTGTGGTATCAATGCATCCCTACTCCATACACAGCGCTCCGTGTCCCTTTAATATATATGATCAGGGGTTACCTTTTTTTATATTTTTATACTATTCCTATTAAATTAACAGTAATTGTGATGTATTTTATTCAGTAGAAACTTTTTTCCCTATATAACATGTGCTTTGTGAAAATAAAATGGTTTTGTGTGTACATTTTAACCACTTCAATGCGGAGGACGCACTCAGCATGTCCTCCGCATTACTGCTGGTATGCGGAGGACGCGCTGAGCGCGTCCTCCCATTGGGGTCAGCGTTCGGCCGGGTTCCGGCCGATCGCTGGCCCCCCCGGTGCGGGCTGACATCCTCGATGTCAGCCCAGCATCCGGAACTGCAGCCGCTGAAATTAGGTGTCATCGCGGCAGCGCGATGACACCTGATTCAGGCGCCCCCCCCCCGCATGTGCGGAGGAGGCGCCTGAAAGGGAGGGGGGGAGGTCCTTCGGACCTCTCTCCCTCCCGATCGGCGGCGTTGCGGGGGTTAACCCAGGCACCATTTGGAAGGGCACAGCCTGCCCTTCCAAATGGTGCCTGGCATTAACCCCTGGGGAGCTGGATCGCGAATCGGCGCTGAAAAGCGCCGGTTCGCGATCCTTTCCCGGAGCTGGCCGACATCTTGGATGTCGGCCAAGCCTCCGGGAACTCCCCCTGAGGACTGGCGTCATCGTGCATAGCACGATGACGCCAGTCCTAGAGTTAACCCCTAACTGCCACCAACGGTGGAGATAGGGAGTTCCAATGAACTCCCTATCTCCCGATCCGTGGCAGCTAGGGGTTAAAGTTTGGTATCGTTGGATCGGCCAGAGCATGGCCGTTCCAACGATACCAAACTCGAATGTGAAAAAAGTTTTTTTAAAAAAATTAAAATTACAATTAAAAATAAAAATATATTTAAAAAAAAAATTATAAAAAAAAATAAACCTTTTTTTTGCTTCGTTAGTGTAGCAATATTGTTCCCATTTCAATTATAATGTGAACAATGATGCTGCACTAAGGATTTTTGTATGCGGTGCGTTTGTTAAAAATCGCGTAATTTTCCCCAAAAAAAATGTAACGAGACCCCATCTCTAATTTTTTTAACAAGCGCACCCCATACAAAATATAACCGCAATTGCTCGCATGTTAAAATGTGAAAAAAAACACTTTACACGTTGTAAATTATTGAAAATACATATTTTATTGCATTTTTTGTTATAATATACAGACATGACATAACGTATACATATAATAATGACATATTATGAATCTACCGAGTCTGACGGAAAGAACGATATATAATATGTCTGGGTAATATACTAAAATAAGCCTTCAAAACACGTTTAAACATGATGAGCAAAACCGGTAAAAATGACCTCAGCACAGAGGTGTGAAAAGCCTCAGCAGCGAAAGGGTTAATTTAGTTAGTGGATTCCTGTCCAGTGTGGTGAGAAGCAAACGTAATGCAGTGTAGACACGCTGCGAAGCGGAGCGAAGTCAAGCCTGCAAAATGTTTGCTTCTCTTCGCTTCGCGTGCGTCGCTACACGCTCAGTATGTCTCAGCCATTATTCCCGCATCGCTAGCTTACCGAATCAGTTTGTATATTTGTTACTGACCCTACTTGTTCTGATGACTCGATCTGTTGCCGACTTTAGAGGGGTTACTGTATGAATGCACTTGCAGGCCTGGCACCAAAAGCACAATATCTGGGTGCATTGACGCCTTTACCAGATGCATATCTTTTTAGTATAGGACCGCATGGTCCACCCCTGCATTCTTCCACAATACTACAGAGGGGTTACTGTATGAATGCACTTGCTGGCCTGGCACCAAAGGCACAATATTTGGGTGCACTGCCACTGACGCCTGTACCAGATTCATATCCTCAGAGGGGTTACTGTGTGACGGCACTGTTGCCGACACTAAAGGCCCAATTTTAAAGCACCTATTGTTACTTTCATCCAAAGACTGCATAAGTTTCACCATAATTTAGCCAAAAAAATCACTAAACTTGTTCTGCGTGTCCTAAAATGTCTCCTCTCTTCATACAGGCTGCCGCCCCAAGCAGTTGTTTATGAATAGATTAAAGGAAAATCATTTACTGTCATTTGAAATGTCATTTTTTTTATATTTAAATGTTTCTATACATCCTACAAATCCGCCACTGCACGGGCAGGTTATGGGGACCTCCTAGGCACGATATTTGAAGGAATTTTTCGTTTTTATTCTTAACCTTTATTTCATGGAAAACTCCCTGTTCCTTTAAAAACTTATGTTTTTAACTTTTTGTCCTTGTTTGCTGTTTCCCCAGGGCACTACCCGGACCCCCATACACCTTTTATGGCAAATATCTTGCATATATGCCCTCTTGCAGGGCACTCTAAAAATCGAACTTTCGAGTCCCATTGACTTGCATTGAGTTCGGTTCGAGTTCGAGTTCGAACTCGAACTTTTGAAATTGTTCGAGTTCGAATGAGAACCGAACACGGGGGTGTTTGGTTCATCACTAGTGACCGGCTGCAGGGAAATTTAAAAATTCCGGCTTCTGGTGATGCTGGGTGGGGTGTAGGTAACTCCTCCACTTCGCCAAGCTTTTTAGCCAGATCAGGGCAGCAAGGGGAGGAGAAGGGAGAGGACTTCTCGCATCCTGACCGCTTTATAAACATAAAGAGTGCCCCTTTAAATAACCATGTAAATAAGATTTCACACGAAGAACATTTAGTAAAAACATTCTAATGGAACGTGTACGTGTGTGGGTGATTTACCAGACCAGAAAGTGTGAACCTCGCGCCGGGGAGCCTTGACACAATAAACAGGAAACTCTCAGTAGGGTATCCCCCGCGAGGGACGTGTCGCATGGGTGTTTCGGCTAGAACATTCGGCAGAGTGAAGAGTTACAGTAAGCGGGGAGGAAACGTGTGGTCGATTGTTATTATGGAGATTTTGTGTCGAGATATGTATCAGTGAACACTCAAAGAACACAACGTGGGAGTTAAATCAAACCCGAGAAAGACTCTACATACAGGCGTGCAGAACATGGAGAACATGATGGGTCAAATGTATCACCGAGCAGTGGCGTAAACATGTGACCCAGCATATTAAATCCCAGACTGACTCCAAATTCTATTTTCGCTGCTATATTAAAGCATAATGTATCGGGGTGTCTTGTAAGCGACATGCACTGACCTGTTAATTGAATGTCACCAACATTTCGGTGCTCTCTGATTCGCTGCACTTCTGCGAGTCCGATTCGCTGACCCTGCGGTGAATTCAGCAATCAGGATCCCCGAAGTGCAGCGAATCGGCCACCGAAATGCTGCCGCAAACTTGCCGGCTGCCGCAAACCCACTGCAAACCCATCGCCTACCGCCAACCAACCCACCAGACAGCCGCTTCAAACCTGCTGGCCGCCGCAAACCCGCTGCAAACCCATCGCCTGCCGCTGCCAACCCACCGGACAGCCACCAAACCTAGCTATCGAGCCGCCGAGCACAGTGCCGACCAGCTGCAGAAAAAAGCCGACAAGCTGCCAGACGGGTAAAAAAAAAAAGAGATTGAAAGTGCCAAATTTGAAACGCTGTTTGCAAGAGAAATACTGGACGAAAATGTCTGCAATTAACATATAATCTCCTATTAATAATAGTAAAAAGGTCTGTTACATTAAAAAAATATATATATATTTTAAAAAAATCTGAAAAATAAATTTGAGCGAAAAAAATCACGAAAAATGCATAAAAAAACCTAAAAAAAATAATAAATAAATAAAGAGACTTTTTGCTGCAGATTAAAATAATAAACAGATTATTAGATGTTCAAGAAAAACGGGAATATTTTTAACATTGAAACCTATGGGATTCGCCTGAATAAACCTGCCGTGAAACCACTGAACATCAGGGCATTTCACTGACATTTCTCTGCTGTTCGGTGTCTGTGAATAGATTAACCATTGCTTCTCTATGGGGGATTTCACTGCCGTCGAACAGGCACCGTATTTGCAGGCAGTTTGCCAAAATGTGGCAAACTGCCTGCTCCCTGAATAGCAGAAATGGCCCCGAAATGTCATCATACGGGGAAATTCACTGTTCGGTGCAATTTCTGGGCCAGATCGACTGTTTCTGAATAACCCCTTTGGTATTTTGGGGGGATTATGGGATATTTTCATATAATAATGAGATATTTTGGTGATGGGACCCAAGTTTAAACACAACATTCATTTATGTTCCATACACACCTTATACACAGCCTGAAGGGCATTTTATACAGGATTTGTAATCATTTTGTCCCTGTCATGAAGTCACCACAGATTGCAGCGCGGCTGTTGCAGCGGGTTGCAGTAAGTGAAGGCTTCCCGTATTGTGTACATTAACGTGTTCTTCTCTTCTCAAGCCGGTATTCAGAAATTCCCAAAACACCGGCTGAGAGACAGGTAACTGTTTCTGCAAAATCACTTAACACTCAAAGAATCAATCGCTCACCTCGGCTCCGATGGTGCAGAGGACGGCACTGTCCACCACCTCCATTGGCCTCTTGCAGATGAAAACTGGAAACAAATAGTCCCATCATCCTTGTGCTGAGGGTGCACGTGCCACCACTGCTGGGATCCATTAGTGTAGGCTTGTGCATCGATTTTTTTTTCGGTTCGACTCAGTTCGTTCGGATTTTGTAAATTTTCGTTTCGACTCGTTTCGGCCGATTTTCGTTTCGGTTCGTTTCGTTTTTCGGATCGACTTTTTTTTCGTGATTTCGGAAATTTTCGTGTTTTTCGGAAACGTCTGTTCTCCTCGTTTCAAAGTGTCTATTCGTTTTGACGTAAACTAATGTTTTTTCGGATACGATAATTATACGATACGATAATTCTGACATTAAGATTTCTCATGTTTTACAAGAAGGATACATTGAGATTTCTCTGGTTTTACAAGAAGGATACATTGAGATTTCTCTGGTTTCCCGGGAAGGATACATTGAGATTCTCATGTTTTACAAGAAGGATACATTGAGTTTTCTCATGTTTTACAAGAAGGATACATTGAGATTTCTCTGGTTTTACAAGAAGGATACATTGAGATTTCTCTGGTTTTACAAGAAGGATACATTGAGATTTCTCTGGTTTCCCGGGAAGGATACATTGAGATTCTCATGTTTTACAAGAAGGATACATTGAGTTTTCTCATGTTTTACAAGAAGGATACATTGAGATTTCTCATGTTTTACAAGAAGGATACATTGAGATTTCTCATGTTTTACAAGAAGGATACATTGAGATTTCTCATGTTTTACAAGAAGGATACATTGAGATTTCTCTGGTTTTACAAGAAGGATACATTGAGATTTCTCATGTTTTACAAGAAGGATACATTGAGATTTCTCTGGTTTTCCAGGAAGGATACATTGAGATTTCTCTGGTTTTCCAGGAAGGATACATTGAGATTTCTCTGGTTTTCCAGGAAGGATACATTGAGATGGGAATGATACAAAATTTAATTACAGAATCAGCGATATAAATACGATGTCCGAAATTACTGAAATGGAACCGAAATCAGGAATAGAGCCGAAATCACGAATGGAACGAAAATGAATTTCGATTTTACACATTTCTAGTCCATTCGAAAATTCCGAAAAGTTTTCGTTTTGGCACGAAAATTCGTTCGGATCTGCCGTTTTCGGATCTTAAAATTTTCGGAAAATCGTCCGAATCTGAATGCACGAATCGGGAAATTTCGTGAAAATTCCGAAATTCCGAAACCCGAAACGCACATCCCTACATTAGTGACTCCTCGTTGTGACTCAAGCCAGTAACGTTGTGGCTCACATGACTCAGAGCCGGTAATAAGGAGCTGCTAGGAGTTAATGACCACCCTTTAGTGCAGAGGTCACGACCGTGGCCCTCCAAATGTTTTGGAACTACAACTCCCATGATGCTCGGCCAACATAATGAGAGGCTGAGCATCACGGGAAATGTACTTCCTGGAGGGCCAAGGTTTACCCCTGGTTTAGTATCTCCCTATAATGGGCTGAGCCAGAATAGGTGTCATACAGTAGTTTGCTGAGCAAGTGAGGGTCTTCACGTGAAGGTTTTCAGGTGAGGGTTTTAATGTGAAGACCTTCAGCTGAAGGTTTTAGTGTGAAGACCTTCAGCTGAAGGTTTTCAGGTGTGGGTTTTCATTTCAGGTGAGGTTTTTCAGGTGTGGGTTTTCAGGTTAGGGTTTTCAGGTGAGGGTCTAAAGGTGAAGGTCTTCAGCTGAGGGTTTTTAGCGGTGGGTTTTCAGGTGAGGTTTTTAAGGTGAGGGTCTTCACGTGAAGGTTTTCAGTTGAGGATTTTCAGGTGTGGGTTTTCAGGTTAGGGTTTTCAGGTCAGGGCTTTCAGGTCAAGGTTTGGTGTTGGTCTTCACATGAAGATCTTCAGCTGAGATTTTTCAGGTAAGAGTCTTCAGGTAAGGGTTTCAGGAGAGGGTTTCAGGCATGGGTATTCAGGCGTGGGTTTTCAGGTTAGGGTTTTCAGGTAAGGGTCTACAGGAGAGGGTTTTCAGGTTAGGGTTTTCAGGTGAGGGTCTTCACGTGAAGGTCTTCAGGTCAGGGTTTTCAGGTATGGGTTTCAGGAGAGGGTTTTCAGGTTAGGGTTTGCAGGTTAGGGTTTTCAGGTGAGGGTTTTCAAGTGAGGGTCTTCACGTGAAGGTCTTCAGGTCAGGGTTTTCAGGTATGGGGTTTGCAGGTTAGGGTCTTCAGGAGAGGGTTTTCAGGTTAGGGTTTGCAGGTTAGGGTTTTCAGGTGAGGGTCTTTATGTGAAGCTCTTCAGATAAGTGTTTTCAGGTTAGGGTTTTCTGGCAAGGGTCTTCACGTGAAGGTCTTCAGGTCAGGGTTTTCATGTATGGGGTTTCAGGTTAGGGTTTTCAGGTGAGGGTTTTCATGTGGAGCTCTTCAGGTGAGGTTTTTCAGGTATGGGGTTTCAGGAGAGGGTTTTCACAGGTTAGGGTTTGCAGGTTAGGGTTTGCAGGTTAGGGTTTGCAGGTGAGGGTCTTCAGGAGAGGGTTTTCAGGTTACGGTTTGCAGGTTATGGTTTTCAGGTGAGGGTCTTCATGTGAATGTCTTCAGATAAGTGTTTTCAGGTTAGGGTTTTCTGGCAAGGGTCTTCACGTGAAGGTCATCAGGTTAGGGATTTCAGGTATGGGGTTTCAGGTTAGGGTTTTCAGGTGAGGGTCTTTACGTGAAGGTCTTCAGGTGAGGGTTTTCAGGTTAGGGTTTTCTGATGAGGGTCCTCACGTGAAGGTCTTCAGGTCAGGATTTTCAGGATCTTCATGAAAGGTAAATGATATTTTTTTGGGGCGACTATATTTTTCTGTTACTGTTCATTTTTTGGTGTTTTATTTATTTTATGAAATGTAACCCGTCACGATAATCTTGCAAGAAAAATAAAACCCACGAAAAAATGCATCATTATGATTTGTGCTGCCATTGTTTTCCAATCAGATCTGAGCGTCGAGCGTTTGCTTTGTCATCGGATTCATCCTGTTCTCTCTTCAAGGAAAACGTAACTGAACATTTCCCACCCAGAACGTCTAAACGCACAAAAAAGACAATATTCTGTTTCCTTTCCAGATCCTCTCCCCATCCTGTATGACACACGGCAGCGATCTTACCCGGAGCACCAGGAGGGGGAACCGAGGAGGAAATGAGAAGCCGACGTCTATAAATTCATCCGAAATAATGTATTATGGAAACATTCCTTTTTCCTATCTCACAAGTATATTTAAGGCGGACGCTCCAATTTGATGCTCATTTTACATAAACCTATGGCAGGGTCAGACGATTCCGGATTTCACATTGGCCGGATCCGGCACAATACGGATCTAACTGTAACAAATGTCACAGTGGGAGTTTATACAATATATAACACACGTCACGGTGACAGCTTATAAACAATATATAACACACGTCACGGTGACAGCTTATAAACAATATATAACACACGTCACGGTGACAGTTTATAAACAATATATAACACAAGTCACGGTGACAGTTTATAAATAATATATAACACCGGTCAAGGTGACAGCTTATAAACAATATATAACACACGTCACGGTGACAGCTTATAAACAATATATAACACACGTCACGGTGACAGCTTATAAACAATATATAACACACGTCACGGTGACAGCTTATAAACAATATATAACACACGTCACGGTGACAGCTTATAAACAATATATAACACCGTTCAAGGTGACACTTATAAAACAATATATAACACACGTCACGGGACAGCTTATAAACAATATAATAACACACGTCACTGTGACAGCTTATAAACAATATATAACACCGGTCAAGGTGACAGCTTATAAACAATATATAACACACGTCACGGTGAACAGCTTTATAAACAATAATAACACACGTCACGGTGACAGCTTATAAACAATATATAACACACGTCACGGTGACAGCTTATAAACAATATAAACACACTTCAAGGTGACAAGCTTATAAACAATATATAACACACGTCACATGTGACAGCTTATAAACAATATATAACACACGTCACGTGACAGCTTATAAACAATATATAACACACGTCACGTGACAGCTTATAAACAATATATAACACACGTCACGGTGACAGCTTATAACAATATATAACACACGTCAAGGTGACAGCTTATAAACAATAATAACACACGGCACGGTGACATCTTATAAACAAATATAACACACGTCACGTGACAGTATTAAACAATTATAAACATGTCACAGTGACAGCTTATAAACAATATCTAACACACGTCACGGTGATAGCTTATAAACAATATATACACACGTCACGGTGACAGCTTATAAACAATATATAACACACGTCACGGTGACAGCTTATAAACAATATATAACACACGTCACGGTGACAGCTTATAAACAATATATAACACACGTCACGGTGACAGCTTATAAACAATATATAACACACGTCACGGTGACAGCTTATAAACAATATATAACACACGTCACGGTGACAGCTTATAAACAATATATAACACACGTCAAGGTGACAGCTTATAAACAATATATAACACACGTCACGGTGACAGCTTATAAACAATATATAACACACGTCAAGGTGACAGCTTATAAACAATATATAACACACGTCAAGGTGACAGCTTATAAACAATATATAACACACGTCACGGTGACAGCTTATAAACAATATATAACACACGTCACGGTGACAGCTTATAAACAATATATAACACACGTCAAGGTGACAGCTTATAAACAATATATAACACACGTCAAGGTGACAGCTTATAAACAATATATAACACAAGTCACGGTGACAGTTTATAAACAATATATAACACACGTCAAGGTGACAGCTTATAAACAATATATAACACAAGTCACGGTGACAGTTTATAAACAATATATAACACACGTCAAGGTGACAGCTTATAAACAATATATAACACACGTCAAGGTGACAGCTTATAAACAATATATAACACAAGTCACGGTGACAGTTTATAAACAATATATAACACAAGTCACGGTGACAGTTTATAAACAATATATAACACACGTCAAGGTGACAGCTTATAAACAATATATAACACACGTCAAGGTGACAGCTTATAAACAATATATAACACACGTCACGGTGACAGCTTATAAACAATATATAACACACGTCACGGTGACAGCTTATAAACAATATATAACACACGTCAAGGTGACAGCTTATAAACAATATATAACACACGTCACGGTGACAGCTTATAAACAATATATAACACACGTCAAGGTGACAGCTTATAAACAATATATAACACACGTCAAGGTGACAGCTTATAAACAATATATAACACACGTCACGGTGACAGCTTATAAACAATATATAACACACACGTCACGGTGACAGCTTATAAACAATATATAACACCGTCAAGGTGACAGCTTATAAACAATATATAACACACGTCAAGGTGACAGCTATAAACAATATATAACACACGTCAACGGTGACAGCTTTAAAAACAATATATAATACACACGTCAAGGTGACAGCTTATAACAATATATAAATATACACAAGTCACGGTGACAGTTTATAAACAATTATAACACACGTCAAGGTGACAGCTTATAACAATATATAAAACACGTCAAGGTGACAGCTTATAAACAATATAATAACACAAGTCACGGTGACAGTTATAAACAATATATAACACAATCACGGTGACAGCTTATAAACAATATATAACACACGTCAGGTGACAGCTTATAAACAATATATAACACACGTCAAGGTGACAGCTTATAAACAATATATAACACACACGTCACGGTGACAGCTTATAAACAATATATAACACACGTCACGGTGACAGCTTATAAACAATATATAACACACGTCAAGGTGACAGCTTATAAACAATATAAACACACGTCACGGTCAGCTGACAGCTTATAAACAATATATAACACACGTCAAGGTGACAGCTTATAAACAATATATAACACACGTCAAGGTGACAGCTTATAAACAATATATAACACACGTCACGGTGACAGCTTATAAACAATATATAACACACGTCACGGTGACAGCTTATAAAAAATATATAACACACACGTCACGGTGACAGCTTATAAACAATATATAACACACGTCACGGTGACAGCTTATAAACAATATATAACACACGTCAAGGTGACAGCTTATAAACAATATATAACACACGTCACGGTGACAGCTTATAAACAATATTAAACACGTCACACGGTGACAGCTTATAAACAATATATAACACACGTCACGGTGACAGTTATAAACAATATATATACACACGTCACGGTGACAGCTTATAAACAATATATAACACACCGTCAAGGTCAGCTTATAACACATAATAACACACACGTCACGGTGACAGCTTATAAACAATATATACACACGTCAAGGTGACAGCTTATAAACAATATATAACACACGTCAAGGTGACAGTTATAAACAATATATAACACACGTCACGGTGACAGTTTATAAACAATATATAACACACGTCAAGGTGACAGCTTATAACAATAATATAACACACGTCAAGGTGACAGCTTATAAACAATATATAACACACGCACGGTGACAGCTTATAACAATATATAACACACGTCACGGTGACAGCTTATATAAACAATATATATAACACACGTCAAGGACAGCTTATAAACAATATATAACACACGTCACGTGACAGCTTATAAACAATAATAACACACGTCAAGGTGACAGCTTATAAACAATATATAACACACGTCAAGGTGACAGCTTATAACAATAATAACAACACGTCACGGTGACAGCTTATAAACAATATATAACACACGTCACGGTGACAGCTTATAAACAATATATAACACACGTCAAGGACAGTTTATATAACAATATATAACACAAGTCACGGTGACAGTTATAAACAATATATAACACACGTCAAGGTGACAGCTTATAAACAATATATAACACACGTCACGGTGAACAGTTATAAACAATATATAACACACGTCACGTGACAGCTTATAAACAATATATAACACACGTCACGTGACAGCTTATAAACAATATATACACACGTCACGGTGACAGCTTATAAACAATATATAACACACGTCACGGTGACAGTTTATAAACAATATATAACACACGTCAAGGTGACAGCTTATAAACAATATATAACACACGTCAAGGTGACAGCTTATAAACAATATATAACACACGTCACGGTGACAGCTTATAAACAATATATAACACACGTCAAGGTGACAGTTTATAAACAATATATAACACACGTCACGGTGACAGCTTATAAACAATATATAACACACGTCACGGTGACAGCTTATAAACAATATATAACACACGTCACGGTGACAGCTTATATACTGCAAACTAACGCATCTGATACTTTGTGTACTTCATACAGGAAGCCCTGATTTGCAGGCAGCTGGAGAATAATTAGCGATTCCCACAACACTCATTATTCTTGCCTCGAGCTGATGGGAAAATGTACCAAACAAACCAACTTTGAGACCCCAAAGGAGCAACAGAGGAACCCTGGAGAGAAAAGCTGGAGACGGTTGGCCACTACTTAAGTGTCACTCGTGCCATAGGAGGCTCCTCATCTCTCTCTTTTCTCCCTCTATCACTCTCTCCCTTTTACTCTATAAATCTTTCACTCCTCTTCCTTTCCTGCCTTCCTCCTTATGTGATAATACCTGCAGAAAAGTAGAATGTACACTGAGAATTATCAGCAGAATCACACACTGCTTCCTGATCCCGAACACCCTGCATGCCAGGGACGTGCGGTGAGGTCAGTGGCTGGTGAGGCACTGGCTAGTATCAGAGCCAGATATACACAGGTTACGTGGGTTCAGTGCACCCCAGGATTTGGCTGCTCTCAGCTCCCCAGGATATGGCTGCTCTCAGCTCCCCAGGATCTGGTTGCTCTCAGTGAAAACCAGGAACTGGCTGCTCTGAGTGCTCCCCAGGATCTGGCTGCTCTCAGTGCTCCCCAGGATCTGTGTCATCCACTCCAGGCAGCTTAGTGTCAGCCACGCACTGTCCCCTCCACCTGCAGTGAGGAGGTGCCGCTACAGTGAACAGTCACACTGAGGCAACACCCCAAGCACAGCACTGACTGTGCGAGAAAAGGGCAGTCACATGACTGTCTTGCTTCAATCAATTCATGGGAGGCCAGCCTCCCATGGAGGAGTTTTTTTTGACTGGCTTGGACCAATGGTGCTTTCTCATTGGTCCAAGCTATTCCATTGCTGTCAGTGCCTCTCACAGACTGACATCTGCACTGTGAAGCGCCGTCCAATGAGTTCTGCAGCATTTGGCTGAATGTGAGCAGATAATATTGCCCCAAACACTTCAGAATTCATCCTGCTGCTTTTGTCAGCAGTCACATCATCAATAAATACAAGAGAACCAGTTCCATTGGCAGCCATACATGCCCACGCCATGACACTACCACCACCATGCTTCACTGATGAGGTGGTATGCTTAGGATCATGAGCAGTTCCTTTCCTTCTCCATACTCTTCTCTTCCCATCACTCTGGTACAAGTTGATCTTGGTCTCATCTGTCCATAGGATCTTGTTCCAGAACTGTGAAGGCTTTGTTAGGTGTTGTTTGGCAAACTCTAATCTGGCCTTCCTGTTTTTGAGGCTCACCAATGGTTTACATCTTGTGGTGAACCCTTTGTATTCACTCTGGTGAAGTCTTCTCTTGATTGTTGACTTTGACACACATACACCTACCTCCTGGAGAGTGTTCTTGATCTGGCCAACTGTTGTGAAGGGTGTTTTCTTCACCAGGGAAAGAATTCTTCATTCATCCACCACAGTTGTTTTCCGTGGTCTCCCGGGTCTTTTGGTGTTGCTGAGCTCACCGGTGCGTTCCTTCTTTTTGAGAATGTTCCAAACAGTTGTTTTGGTCACGCCTAATGTTCTTGCTATCTCTCTAATGGGTTTGTTTAGTTTCTTCAGCCTAATGATGGCTTGCTTCATTGATAGTGACAGCTCTTTGGATCTCATCTTGAGAGTTGACAGCAACATATTCCAAATGCAAACAGCACACTTGAAATTAACTCTGGGCCTTTTATCTGCACATTGTAATTGGGGTAATGAGGGAATATCACACACCTGGCCATGGAACAGCTGAGAAGCCAATTGTCCCATTACCTTTGGTCCCTTAACAAGTGGAGGCACATCTGCAAACTGCTGTAAGTCCTACACCGTTCCCCTGAGTTGGATGTACATACCCTCAAATTAAAGCTGGCAGTCTGCAGTTAAAGCACATTGTGTTTGTTTCATTCCAAGTCCATTGTGGTGGTGTATAGAGCCAAAGATGTTACAATTGTGTCCATGTCCCGATATTTCTGGACCTGACTGTATCTCTCTATCTATCTATTTGTATTTATGTAACTATCTATCTATCTCTGTTTCTATCCATTTATCTATATCTCTCTGTATATATCTATCCATTTATTTATCTATCTCTATCTCTCTGTATCTATCTCTATATCTATCCCTCTGTATCTCTGTATCTATCTATCTGTCCATTTATCTATCTATCTATCTATCTATCTATCTATCTTTTCATCTGTTGTTTGACTTATTGTTACTGGGGTTTTAGGGGTTGGTGGTTCCTCTTTCCTACCTGAGGTTGGGGTGCAGGGCCTGGGGAGTGTGCACAGTTGATTGCTTTAAGGTCTGCCTCCCCTGGGAACATCAGGGCAACAATCCAGGTATAAGGGAATTTAGGGTGAGTGCATTTTTTTTCATTCATCATGTCGCAGATGTTTTGTATTATTTTGTAAATGTTACGTTTGACCCACTGCGGAAAGTTAGTCATTTTGTAACAAAAAATGTTCCACCTCACCGCAAGTGGAAAAACCTGTAACCCATAAGGCATCAAAAGGCTGTGTGAAAAAAAGAAAAGAATTAAAAATACAAAAATAATACACGGGGCGCTCCTTTGAACGCTAAATGACTTTTTCCACAGAATTAAGGTGTTTTCTCTAAAGAAAATGCATGCAGATTTATTATTCACCAGCCGCGTGCAGACACCCCTTGTTTCCTTTCATGTAATACGTCTTTGCTTTTTGTTTGCTCAGCCTTTTAAAAATCAAGCTTTTGTTTTGTGTTTGTTTAACACATTCTTTTAAGAACAACTTTTGTATTTGAAGAACTATATAAAGGAGCAAAGGGGCAAAGGAGCGCTGTGCGCTATATTATATGGCCCCTATTGCATTCTTCGCACAGTGCGTTTTGCGTGCACAAATGCGCATTTGCGCGAGGGGCAAAACCCTTTGCGCTGAACGTCGTAATTACAACGTTCGCGCAAATGATGCGCGTTATTGTTTAACGCGGATGGACCTGCGCGAGTGTGATGAACTGTGCGCGTCCTATACTTAACATTGTGAGCGCAAATGCGTTCGTGCGCTGGTATGCGGATGGTATTACAATCGATGCGCATCTTTTTACGAACGACGTTTGCGCGCATAATTTTAACGTCTTTGAAAAGCTGGTGTTAACGGCAAATCGGAACGTCCTGGCCGAAACGAAAAACACCAGCACGAAAAAAAAAAATACAGCAAAGTATAGTTACACATTCTACACATACCCAAACAATAAAATTGTGAATTTGTGCGTGTTTTTATTATTGCTGCAGCATATATACTCAGATTTACTTTGACGGGCGCAAAAACTTAAGTTTGAGCTTGAGTCAATTAAGGTGAATTGATGTCAATTAAGGTTCTTAATTCTGATTGGCTGAATCCCGTGAAAAAAACAGTCTGCACACTGATTTACGTGCGCTATGATACTGCGCGCGTATTACTCTTCGTTTTGCGCGTTGTTATTACGAACGTTATTTTTGGAGTGATGAGAAAATGCGTTTGGATCGTAATACCACCGTTAATTTTCGTGCGATAACGTTGGACGATGCACGCAAAAAAATTTGCACTGCGCGAACGAAATTGCACAAAGAATGTAATAGGGCCATAGTAGTTATACTGCCTGGCCGAAAAATGTGGTCATGTGACTCCCTGAATATACTGAATGAGCAGGTTTTTCCATCAATGGGTTTTTTCTCCCCTGATGATGGCACAGCGGGCATATTCCAAGATGGCAATGCCAGGATCCATCGGGCTCAAATTGTGCAAGAGTGGTTGAGGGAGCATACTGCAAAAGCAAGCAAAGAGTTTTTGAAGGGACAGAAGTGGAATGTTATGCAATGGCCAAGTCAATCACCTGACCTGAATCCCATTGAGCATGCATTTCACTTGCTGAAGACAAAACTGAAGGGAAAATGCCCCAAGAACAAGCAGGAACTGAAGACAGTTGCAGTAGAGGCCTGGCAGAGCATCACCAGGGATGAAACCCAGCGTCTGGTGATGTCTATGCGTTCCAGACTTCAGGCTGTGATTGACTGCAAAGGATTTGTAACCAAGTATTAAGAAGGGAAGGTTTGATTTATGATTATTATTCTGTCCCATTACTTTTGGTCCCTTAAGGCTAGGGTCAGACGAACGCTGTGCGAACTCGCGTGCAGCCGCACTTTATCATAGGCTTGTGCACCGATTTTTTTTTTTCGGTTCGATTCGGTTCGATTATTCGGATTTTTAAACTTTTCGATTCGGCTCGTTTTGACCGATTTCTGTTTCGATTCGGTTCGGCTCGATTCGTTTTTCGTGTACTTTTTTTAGGAATATCGACCATTTTTCGTATTTTCGTGTCACTTAGCTCGTTTTTTGTATCGACTTTTCGTGATTTCGGGAATTTTCGTTTTTCGGAATTGTACATGGTTTCGGAATATCGACCGTTTTTCGTATTTTCGTGTCACTTTGCTCGTTTTTTGTATCGACTTTTCGTAAGTTCGGAAATTTTCGTTTTTTTGGAAAGTCTGTTCTCCTCGTTTCAAAGCAATAAATTTCGATTTGACACATTTCAAGTCCATTCGAAAATTTCCGAAACGAAAATATTTCGTTTCGGCTCGGAAAACTTTTCGGATCTAAAAATTTTCGGAAATTCGGCCGCATCAGAATACACGAATCGGGAAATTTCGTGAAAATTCTGAAATTCCGAAACCCGAAACGCACATCCCTATCACGGCCGTAGCAGCAGCAAATAAAGCCCAATGATTGGCAATATATGAAGCACGGCCGCACGAAAGTGCGGCTGCGCAACGCAAGAGGCAAACAAAAGCATATTTTTCGAGAACGTGATACCGCTAGTACTGACGTAGTGCGTTGCGTCCGCTCGCGGCGTGTGTGCGTGATTAGGAGACGTCAGACGCTGCTAATGTCCGGCCAACATAACGTCCAGACACAAAAAGGGTTTTATTGATGATCCGTACAAAATCACGGCCGAAAATGCGCATAGTATGACCGCTATCGCGTACTCCGTGAAAAAATACGTCCATTCGTTCGAACGCACTTTTTCACGGACGACGTGAAACATGCATTCGTCTGACCCTAGCCTAACAAGTGGGAGGCACATCTGCAAACTGCTGTAAGTCCTACACGTTCACCTGAGTTAGATGTACATACCCTCAAATTAAAGCTGACAGTCTGCAGTTAAAGCACATTGTGTTTGTTTCATTCCAACTCCATTGTGGTGGTGTATAGAGCCAAAGATGTTACAATTGTGTCCATGTCCCAATATTTCTGGAACTGACTGTAGATAGATACAGATAGATACGGAGAGAAATAGATAGTTACATAGATACAAATAGAGGGATAGATACAGAGATACAGAGATAGATACAGAGATAGATACAGAGATAAATACAGAGACAGAGATAGATAGAGATATAGCGATTAATACAGAGATAGATAGAGATATAGCGATTAATACAGAGATAGATAGAGATATAGCGATTAATACAGAGATAGATAGAGATATAGCGATTAATATAGAGATAGATAGAGATATAGCGATTAATACAGAGATAGAGATATAGCGATTAATACAGAGATAGATAGAGATATAGCGATTAATACAGAGATAGATAGAGATATAGCGATTAATACAGAGATAGATAGAGATATAGCGATTAATACAGAGATAGATAGAGATCTAGCGATTAATACAGAGATAGATAGAGATATAGCGATTAATACAGAGATAGATAGAGATATAGCGATTAATACAGAGATAGAGATATAGCGATTAATACAGAGATAGATAGAGATATAGCGATTAATACAGAGATAGATAGAGATATAGCGATTAATACAGAGATAGATAGAGATATAGCGATTAATACAGAGATAGATAGAGATATAGCGATTAATACAGAGATAGATAGAGATATAGCGATTAATACAGAGATAGATAGAGATATAGCGATTAATACAGAGATAGATAGAGATATAGCGATTAATACAGAGATAGATAGAGATATAGCGATTAATATAGAGATAGATAGAGATATAGCGATTAATACAGAGATAGATAGAGATATAGCGATTAATACAGAGATAGATAGAGATATAGCGATTAATACAGAGATAGATAGAGATATAGCGATTAATACAGAGAGATACAGAGATGAGAATATTTAGAGATGAGATGAGACATCGAGGGTGAAGAATCAGAAAAGGATTTATAGGTAAATTACATTATATTAAATTTGATTCTGTGAGGTAGTGTAAGCAGGTGCAGATACTGACGACTGAGGAGGATGAGCCACAGGGTCAGTGCAGAGACTGGCATAGAGGGGGGGCAGGGATAGAGTGACGACTGAGGAGGATGAGCCACAGGGTCAATGCAGAGACTGGCATAGAGGGGGGGGCAGAGATAGAGTGACGACTGAGGAGGATGAGCCGCAGGGTCAATGCAGAGACTGGCATAGAGGGGGGGGCAGAGATAGAGTGACGACTGAGGAGGATGAGCCACAGGGTCAGTGCAGAGACTTGAATCAAGCTAATCCAGTGGCTCATAATGTTGAGAGAACTGAGAGTAATTGGATGGGGCTGGTTCCTAAAGGTCCTGATGGCCAGGAATCTGAGCTCAGGTTCTGAGTGTGACTCAGCTTCTACACTTGGAGGGCTGATTCAGCCTTCCTAGAGCCCCCAGAAGGATGCATAGGTGCTATGACCAGTTAGACAACATTGTGTGGTCACAGTGCACAGATGTGGATAGTCAACAATCACAATAACTGTAACAGAGACGAGTGTTGGATCTTTGTGGATTAACCCTGTAGAGACTATTTAAGGGGTTTTTATCTTTATTTTTGTTACTTTTGGGAAACTTGAAGCAAGACCAAGACTTCCAAAAAGCAGCCGTAGAAATTCAACTGCGTTTTTTCTTGGGCAGGGGGCATGGGGGTGTGGGACAGGGGGTGGTGTGGATCAGGGTGGCATGGGGGTGTGGGTCAGGGGGTGGTGTGGATCAGGGTGGCATGGGGGTGTGGGTCAGGGTGGCATGGGAGGTGTGGGTCAGGGGGCAGGGGGTGTGGATCGGGGCATGGGTCAGTGGGGCATGGGGTGGTGTGGATCAGGGTGGCATGGGGGTGTGGGGCAGGGGGATATGGGGTGGTGTGGGTCAGGGGGCATGGGGTGGTGTGGGTCAGAGGGCATGGGGTGGTGTGGGTCAGGGGGCATGGGGTGTTGATCAGGGGATCATGGGTCAGCGGGGCATGGGGTGGTGTGGATCAGGGTGGCATGGGGGTGTGGGGCAGGGGGCATGGGGTGGTGTGGGGCAGGGGGGTATGAGGGGTGTGGGTCAGGGGGGCATGGGGTGGTGTGGGTCAGGGGGGCATGGCGGGTGTGGGTCAGGGGGGCAGACATGGAACATTTCACCATAATCCCAACATATGTATCAGTTGAGATACAAACACGTCAGCGGGACGGAAACATGATCTCGCTCTCGTCCCGTCGCTGCGGAATGAATTGTTTATTAACAAAATATCGGAATCTTTTCTTAGCGTTTTTCCCACCGAGAGTAGCCGGATTATTCCAAGCAAACAGGCGTTCATCTGTGAAAATATGGAATGGTGGAGAAGGAAATAATAATCCGTCCGTGACGCGTGGATTTCCTGACTCTGGCCGCGATTGCGCGTGCGAATCATTTCCTGTTTGTATTCAAACCCTTTGCGTTTTGGGTAATTTTTCTGCATTTACAGCGATATTAATATTGTTATAAATTATTACACTGAATCAGGAATATGAGTATTTGTACATATATGGGGGAGGGGAGGATGGGACAGTGATGTTAGATGGGACCGGTCTGCCTGAAATCCGCAGTTTACTCCTTTCTCAGGAGCTCCCCCTGCTGGTCGAACGGAATAACCTTACATCCTTTACCCGGATCAGTTTTCGTGTTCCTCTGCGATGTTATGGACTAGTTCAGGGCTGTCAAACTCACGTCCCACCGGCCTACAATTCCCAGAATCCCTTCACTGCATTAGATGGCCAGGGAATCATGGGAGTTGTAGTCCAGAGACAGTTGGAGGGGGAGGGGGCGGAGTCTGACAGCCCTGGACTAATTGATTGTTTTTGCTTTTTTTAAATAAAGATTCCAATATAGTTTACATCTTATAGAAATTCCAGTGTGTTTATGGTATTTTCACGCAGCAACTCCGTCACGGTTATTCAGAGAGCAACGAAGCGTCACCAACATTACGGTTCTCTCCCGTTCGTCGCACTTTAGCGAGTTAAATTCACAGACCCTGCGGTGAATTCAATATTCACATCAGGGTCCCCGAAGTGCGGTGAATCGACCTGCCGAATGAGTCTGGAAAACTGCCGAAAAAAACGCCGAACGAATCGATAACTCGCCGCAAAACCGCCGAATCGATCCTAAAAACCGCCGAACGAATAAAAAACCTGGAATAGTTTCTAATGAACAGAGGCATAGCATCCACGTTCCTGATGACGCCATTACTGGTGAAACGCGTGGAGATTGATGGAGGAATCAAATTTTTATTAACTTTATGTGCTGCTATCTGTCTTGTGATGCGTTTGCTCTTTGACCCTGCGCTGGGATTTTGTGGTTTAGAGCGCACTCCACAGGTACAGGGCCGGATTAACATAGGGGCTGATGGAGCAGCAGCTCCAGTCTCATGCACCAGAACAGGCCCAGAGAAAGGAGAACTATCAGGGTTATTCAAAGACAATCGAAAAGTCACAGCACGTTCGGTGACTTTTCATTCTCTTCAGTTCGGTTCGATTTGACGATCCCATTTCGGTGACCCTGCGGTGTATTCAGCAAGCACCACAGGGCCGTCATAGTGTAGGGAAAAGCCGCCGCAAACCCGTCGAAAACTCACCGCAAAACCCGGCGAAGGCACACCGAAACCCACAAAAATATCTGGGTTAACCCTGCCACAAAACGCCGGAAAAACCCGGACAGGAGCCGATCAGACGCAGCGCAGCCGCCGGAAAAACCCAACACCGCAGACGAATGGAGTGAATGTTTGAAAAGTGAAACGCTGTTTGCAAAGAAACTACTGAACGAAAATGTCTGGAATTTACATAAAATCCAATGAATGATAATAAAAAGGGCTGTTACAGAAAAAGGAAAAAATGATTAAAAAAAATAAAGAAGAAATCGGGGAAAAAAATACTTAAAAGATCCTAAAAAAATCTATAAATAAAGAGACTTTTTACTGCAGAATATTATAATAAACGGTTTATTAGATATTGAACTAAAACAGGAGTATTTTTAACATTGAAGCCTATGGGATTCTCCTGAATAAACCTGTCGAATGAAACAACCGAATGGCAGGGCATTAGGGGAACCTTTCACTGCCGGTTTGTGCTCTCTGAATAGCCGAAGCAGTGTTTTTTTCATTGGGATTTCACTGCCCTCGAACAGGCACCTAACAGGCACTGTATGTGCAGGCAATTCGCCAGGATTTGGCGAATTGCCTGCTCTCTGGATAGCCGAATGGCCAAGAAAGGTAGCCGAACGCTGAAAATCAGCATTCAGTTACCTTTCAGAAGCCAGTCGGAGCTCTTTGAATAACCCTGATAGTCTGCACTCATTAGCATTTGGACCACTTTATCTCCAACTCCATAGTAGCTACAGGGCCATGAGTGGTATCACTGAAATGGCCAGAGAATGACCTTTCCAATGATACCAAACATGACCTGATTCTATGTAACATTAAAAATAAAATAATAAATAAGGATCTTTTCTTTCTAAGACAGCAATATTTTTCACTTTACAATTATAAAGTGAACAATGATGCTGCACTAACTCACCATTATTTATTTGCAAAGTATTTTACCAGGAAGGATACATTCAGATTTCTCTCGTTTTCAAGTATGTCCATCTCATTTCTTATGTCATCAACAAGTGTGGAGGTGATGTAACAATTTGTAATAACGGATTGTGCCATCAAAAACCTAAATGCCGCACTGCAGCAAAGAGCTCTGGGTGGGGTGGACTTTGGAGCCCTGTGTCACTAATCTTTACACCTCACAAGGTCAAGTTAGGTGTCATTGGACAGGTCAGAGTCTAAACGTGACCATGTAAAGTCTAAAAGAAAAGAAAACAAAAAACATTTTTATTTAATTATTTTTAGTCCAAAGCGATGGCATTGTCCATTTGTCACGTATAAGATGAGCAATACCACTGCCATTATTCACCTTCCCATTTCCCACGCTGTGAGCAAGTTCAGTAATTTATACATACAGGGTTATTCAAAGAAATCCGAATTGGGGCCGAAAGATAACCGAACGCTGAAATTAAGCGTACGATTACCTTTCTTGGCCATTCGACTATTCAGAGAGCAGGCAGTTTGCCAAATCATGACTAGGGATGAGCCGAACACTCCCCGAGTTCGGTTCGAAGCCAAAACCGAACTTTCCAAATGTTCGGATCCGAACCCGAACTCGAACTCCATACAAGTCAATGGGGCTGAAAATTCGGTTTTTTAGAGTGCCCTCCAAGAGGGCATATATGCTAGATATTTGCCATAAAAGGTGTATGGGGGTCCGGGTAGTGCCCTGGGGGACAGGAAACAAGGACAAAAAGTAAAAAAAATACGTTTTTAAAGGGACAGTGAGTTTTCCATGAAATAAGGGTTAAAAATAAAAACGAAAAATTCCTTCAAATATCGTGCCTAGGAGGTCCCCATAACCTGCCCGTGAAGTGGCGGATTTCTAGGATGTATAGAATTATGTAAAAACCAAAAAATGACGTTTCAAATGACGGTAAATGCTTTTCCTTTAATCTATCCATAAACAACTGCATGGGCGGCAGTCTGTATGAAAAGAGGAGACATTTTCGGACACGCAGAAAAGGTTTACTGATTTTTTGGCGGTGAAAAGCAGGAGAATGACTGGAGAATGGAAAATTCTAGACCAAATAGCCGATTTGGAAAGTGAGATAAATGGGAGAATTTTTCTGGTTCGGCTATTTTGACCTAGAATTTTCTCTTCAGTCATTCTCCTGAGTTTCACCTTTCTCTGAATAACCCTGTCAGCGGTGAAGAGCAGGAGAATGACTGGAGAGAAAATTCTAGGTCAAAATAGCCAAACCAGAAAATTTCTCCCATTTAGGCTGGGGTCAGACTAGCGAATTTTTAACGTGCGTTTAGGCGCACTTAATCACGGCCGCACTAGTAGCAAATGACGGGCAATAACGGCCAATATACGAAGTACGTTCACACGAAAGTCCGGCTGCGCAACGCAAGTGGGAAATTAATGCATTTTTTCGAGAACGCAGAACCGCTAGTACGGACGTACAGAGTGCGCTGCGTCCACTAGCGGTGTGTGCGTGATTTGGAGACGTCAGACCCTGCTCATGTCCGGCCAACATAACGTCCAGACACCCAAAGTTTCCTGGTTTGGATCCGTAAAAAATCATGCACAAAAATGCGCATCGTATGACCGTTTTCGCGCAATCCGTGAAAAAATACGGCAATGCGTTCGGACGCATTTTCGGTCGCTGTGAAAAATGCGTTAGTCTGACCCTAGCCTTATCTCACTTTCCAAATCGGCTATTTGGTACAGATTGTTCTCTTTTCCTGCCATTCTCCTGGTTTTCACCTTTCTCTGAACAACCCTGAGAGAGAGGTGAAAGCCAGGAGAACTGGCAGGAGAAGAGAACAATCTAGACCAAATAACCAATTTGGAAAGTGAGTTAAATGGGAGAATTTTTCTGGTTTGGCTATTTTGACCTAGAATTTTCACTTCTCCAGTTATTCTCCTGCTTTTCACCGCTCTCTGAATAACCCTGTGAATGTTTAATCCCGAGGTGAAAAATAACATTGCTTAAGGCTGGGGTCAGACGAGCGCAGTTATCACGTCCGTGTTGCCGCACATTTGTACGTCCGTGGCAGCATAGCATTCTGACCAATGGAGCCCCACACACGAAGTACGTCCGCACAGAAGTGCGGGGGCTGACGGACGCAGCAAACGGACGCAGGTTAGGCAAGAACGTAATACTGCTAGAACGGACGTGCAGAGTGCGCCACCTCCACAACGTCCGTGTAGCTTTGTATGTGAGTAATGAAACGAGGTCAGACGGACTGCATTTATACGTCCAGCATTTTTGACGGACAGAATGTTTTTTCATTTTAATTTATTTTCCCTCAGTCAAGAAATACGTCAGTGAAACAAACGGACTGTGTGGCCACTACCTTATTGTCAGTCAGTAAGTACGTCCGTACGGCACGGACGCACAGTCCGTACAAAATGCGCTCATCTGACCCTAGCCTTAGATGTTATTTCGGCCAAGCCTCTAGGAACTCCCCCTGAGGACTGGCATCATCGTGCATAGCACGATGACGCCAGTCCTGGAGTTAACCCCTAGCTGCCACCAATGGTGGAGATAGGGGGTTCCAATGAACCCCCTATCTCCCGATCCGTGGCAGCTAGGGGTTAATGTTTGATATCATTGGATCGGCCAGAGCATGGCCTTTCCAAGGATACCAAACATGAGCATGAAAAATGTTTTCTAAAAAAATTAAAAAATAAAAATAAAAAAATAATAATATTTAAAAAAAAAATCTAAAAAAAAATAAACAAGTTTTTTTGTTTGTTTTTGTTTTGTAAATGCAGCAATATTGTTCCCATTTCAATTATAATGTGAACAATAATGCTGCACTAACGATTTTTGTATGCGGTGCGTTTGTAAAAAAAAGTGAAATTTTCCCCAAAAAAAATGTAACGAGACCCCATTTCTAATTTTTTTAACAAGCGCACCCCATACAAAATATAACCGCAAACGATCGCATGTTAAAATGTGAAAAAAAAAACTTTACACATAATAAATTATTGAAAATTCAAATTTTATTGCATTTATTGTTATAATATACAGACATGACATAACGTATACATATAATAATGACATATTATGAATCTGCCAAGTCTGCCGGAAATAACGATATATAATATGTCTGGGTCATATATCAAAATAAGGCTACAAAATGCAGTTAAACATGATGAGCGAAAGCGGTAAAAATGACCTCAGCACAGAGGTGTGAAAAGCCTCAGCAGTGAAAGGGTTAAATGCAGCATATTAGGATGTTTAGGAGGAAAATTAATTCTCAAATCTCAATCAGAAGCAGACACCACACCACCCACAGTATAAATATTGTACAATGTATCAAATTGATTACCAGACTAAAAACACCTGGTGTTATGCCCGTTTGTGAACAGAGGTCATTTAGAGTTGATAATCTTTCCACGTACACATTAGTTTTTAATTCAATATCTAATAAACCGTTGCTTATAATATTCTGCAGTAAAGAGTCTCTTTAATACAGAATGCACCTGTAAACATGTAACCTAGTGACTATATTTCCTACATATTTATTTTCTGTTAATCTGTATATTTGTGTTGTTTTTTTTAATATCTTGCATTGTATTACTTTGTATTTCTGTAACTGTAACACTTCAATGTTCTTGAACCCAGGACATACTTGAAAACGAGAGAAATCTCAATGTATCCTTCCTGGTAAAATCCTTTATAAATAAATAAATAAATAATTTCTAGATTTTTTAGTATTTTTTTAAGCATTTTCTATACTTTTTTCAAAATTTCCTTTTTTTTCGAACTCGAACCGAACACACCCAAAAAGTTCGAAGTTCGCAAGCTTTCGAACTGCCAAAGTTCGGGTCGAACTCCGAACCGTCCGAACCCGAACAGCTCATCCCTAATCATGACGAATTGCCTGCACATACGGTGCCTGTTCGAGGGCATTGAATTCCCCATAGAGAAGCAATGCTTCGTCTATTCAGAGAACAAAAACCAGCAGTGAAAAGTTGCTGAATTGCCCTGCTGTTCGGTGGTTTCATTCGACAGGTTTATTCAGGCGAATCCCATAGGCTTCAATGTTAAAAATATTCCCGTTTTAATTCAATATCTAATAAACCGTTCATTATAAAATTCTGCAGTAAAGAGTCTCTTTATTTATAGAGTTTTTTAGGATCTTTTAGGCATTTTTCGGGATTTTTTTGCGAAAATTTGTTTTCCGGTTTTGTTTTAAATCGTTTCTTCTGTAACAGCCCTTTTTATTATCATTCATTGGATTTTATATGTAAATTTTAGACATATTCGTTCTGTAGTTTCTTTGCAAACAGCGTTTCACTTTTCAAACATTCAAGCGTACTGTTTTTTTATTCACCCCATTCGTCTGCGGTGTTGGCTTTTTGTCGGCGGCTGCTCTGCGCTGTGATCGGCTCCTGCTCGGGTTTCTCCGGCGTGTTCGGCAGAGTTAATCCAGATGTTTTTGTGGGTTTCGGTGAGCGTTCGCCGGGTTTTGCGGTGAGTGTTCGTCAGGTTTGCGGAATTCCAATTATGGAATTATTAGTTCATTATGTGGTTTTAACCATTAATATTTATATCCACGTATAGAAGTCTTAAAGTTTATTTTTAGCTTATTGCTCCATATTCATACCAGCACCAATATGCTGAGTCCACATTAGATAATTATCACACCGGTGCTATTTTTTGGAATTTAGTGTGTTCTATGAAAATTTCTGCTTTGTTCGACAATGTTCAATAATACATTTTAGGTTGACATAAGGGTCTGGGAGTGGTTTTTCCCCACTCTCCATTCTACCTTTGGTCTTTAGAGCTACTATATAAAAGGGTTTAATCCCAAGTGTTTGGGGTAGGGATGTGCGTTTCGGGTTTCGGAATTTTGGAATTTTCCCGATTCGTGTTTTCGGATGCGGCCGATTTTCAGAAAATTTTTAGATCCGAAAATGGCAGATCCGAAAAGTTTTCCGAGCCGAAACAAAATATTTTCGGAATTTTCGAATGGACTTGAAATGTGTCAAATCGAAATTTATTTTTGCTCTATTCATGATTTGATCTTTATTTAATAAAAAAAAAACACCATAGAATCGCCAGAATTATCGTAGACACTTTGAAACGAGGAGAACAGAAGTTCCGAAAAAACGAAAATTTCCGAAATTTCCGAAATTTCCGAAAAGTCGATACAAAAAACGAGCAAAGTGATCCGAAAATACGAAAAATTGTCGATATTCCGAAAAAAAAATGTACACGAAAAACGAACCGAACCGAATCGAAACAGAAATCGGTCGAAACGAGCCGAATCGAAAAGTTTAAACATCCGAACAAATCGAACCGAATCGAACCGAAAAAAAAATCGGTGCACAAGCCTAGTTTGGGGAGCTCTCTGATCTGCCACTATCTCCACGGACTGTTACTGGACTGTTTTTTGTTCCTGAGTGATTTATACAATTCCCTGCATTTATAAGTAGGGATGAGCCGAACACCCCCGAGTTCGGTTCTCATTCGAACTCGAACTTTTCAAAAGATCGAATTCGAACTCAATACAAGTCAATGGGGCTGAAAATTCGGTTTGTAGAGTGCCCTCCAAGAGGGCATATATGCTATATATTTGCCATAAAAGGTATATGGGGGTCCGGGTAGTGCCCTGGGGGACAGGAAACAAGAACAAAAAGTTTAAAAAAAGACGTTTTTAACCCCTTCACTGCTGACGACGTGTGGGACACGTCCTCAGTTACTCCCACTGAATGCTGAGGAGGACGTGTCCCACACGTCAGCTTTGCGGGACCCCCGGCGGAGATACTCAGCTCTCTGTCCGGGGTCATGAGGCGTTCTGACTTCAGCGTCCTCAGGCGCTGAAGTCAAGCTCCTCCCGACGTAAATGACGTCATCGCCCAAACGCGATAAAACAAGGAAATAATATTATTCTAACCTCTTATATATAAAAATATTATTTACTAGTTTTACTGAAACTCTGAGCGCTGTGATGAGCAGCAGTCAGTTACTGTAACAGCTTTGCCTGACACGGGGCAGTATTACAATGTTGGTGCTAACTTAACCAGAGCTGTTGTAACTGAAAACCTCCATAGGCTATAATAGCTCTGGGAAGTTTACAACAGCTCTGGTTAAGTTAGCACCAACTATGTAATATGGCCCATAGTGTGCTGAGAGTGAGAGATACTGTAACAAGCAGCGATCTCAGCCCTCTGAGGAACCACTATAATAGTAATTGTACCCACTGGTTTTCGGATGAATGAAATTAGTTTTCATACTAAAGAACTGAAAAAGAATTTCTTTAGCAACTAAATAAATTGCATTTTAGGACTAATCCATTAGTTCAAAACGAAATTTTGTGCTGTGCACATGTCTAATTTACAGGGTTATTCAAAGAGATTCAAAAAGTCATCGCACGTTCGGTGACTTTTCGTTCTCTTCAATTCGGTTCCTTTTGCCGATCCCATTTCGGTGACCCTGCGGTGTATTCAGCAAACATCACAGGGTCCTCGAATTGCAGGGAAAAGCTGCCGCAAACCCGACGAAAACGAACCGCAAAACCCACCGAATGCACGCCGAAAACCCGCAAAAACATCTGGATCAACCTGCCGAAAACCACGGAAAAACCCGAGCAGGAGCCGAACACACTCAGCGAAGCCGCTGGAAAAAGCCGAGACTGCAGACAGAGTGAAGTGAATAAATTAGGAACGCCTCCGCCAGGCTAATTCACCTCACCCGCCGCTCTGTCTCTGCCGCTCCCCTCTGCGAGTCCCTTCACTGGCTCCCCATCCACTGCAGAATTAAGTTCAAAATCCTTATCCTTACCTACAAAACCCTCACTAACTCAGCGCCCCACTACCTGTCCTCACTAATCACCAAATACACCCCAGCCCGCTCCCTAAGGTCAAACAGTGACCTGCGCCTAGCGTCTCCCCGCATCACCTCTTCCCATGATAGACTGCAGGATTTCTCACGCGCAGCCCCCACTCTCTGGAACGCTCTCCTTGTACTGTCAGACTTTCCCTAACTTCTCTTCCTTCAAACGCTCCCTGAAAACATTCCTATTTAGGGAAGCCTACCACCCAACTCACTGACGCAACCATCAATCACTCTCACCTTACAGTCCTCTCCTCCTGTTTTCAACCCCAACCCTCCTAGATTGTGAGTTCCTACGGGAATAGGGCCCTCATCTCCTCCTGTACTGTTTGTCAAATGTTGTTCAATGTATTGTAACCCTGTCTATACTGTGCTTATTGTACAGCGCTGCGGAATATGCTGGCGCTTTATAAATAAAGAATAATAATAATAATAAAAACAGTTTGTATGAATCTGTGAAAGTGAAACGCTGTTTGCAAAGAAACTACTGAGCGAAAATGTCTGAAATTCACATATGATCCAATGAATGATAATAAAAAGGGCTGTTACAGAAAAAATAAGTAAATTTAAAAAAAAAAAATCGGACTTTTAAAAAAAAAAATTCAGAAAAATGCTTAAAATATCCTAAAAAATCTATAAATAAAGAGACTCTTTACTGCATAATTTTATAATGAACGGTTTATTAGATATTGAATTAAAACGGGAATATTATTACCATTGAAGTCTACGGGATTCTCCTGAATAAACCTGTCGAATTAAACCACCGAATGGCAAGGCATTAGGGGAACTTTTCACTGCTGGTTTGTGTTCTCTGAATAGCCGAAGCATTGCTTCTCTATGGAGTTTTCACTGCCGCCGAACAGGCACCGAACAGGCACCGTATGTGCAGGCAATTCGCCAGGATTTGGCGAATTGCCTGCTCTCTGGATAGCCGAATGGCCAGGAAAGGTAACCTTTCTCAAGCAATTCGGATCTCTTTGAATAACCCTGTTAGTAGAGAAATGAACACTTCTCAGAAGCACAGGTGTTGCTTGATACATGTTCAGGAGACACCTCCAGACACCCTCAGTCAACAGACAATGTATCAAATTCATTAGACCAGACTAATTAAAAGTACATGTTATTTCCAAACACTAATTAACACCTGTTGTTTACGGCGTTTGAGAGAACATGTCATTTAGGCTAGGGTCAGACGAACGCATTTTTCACGTTGTCCGTGAAAAAGTGCGTTCGAACGAATGGACGTATTTTTTCACGGAATACGCGATAGCGGTCATACGATGCGCATTTCCGTCCGTGATTTTGTACGGATCATCAATAAAACCCTTTTTGCATCTGTACGTTATGTTGGCCGGACGTGTGCAGCGTCTGACGTCTCCTAATCACGCAAACACGCCGCTATGCGGCCGCAGCGCACTCTGTACATCAGTAGTAGCGGTTTGACGTTCTCGAAAAAATGCGTTCGTTTGCCACTTGCGTTGCGCGGACGGACAATCGTGCGGCCGTTCTTCGTATGTTACCCGGCATTGGACGTCATTTGCTGCTAGCACGGCCGTGATTTTGTGCGGTTAAACGCACGTTAAAAATGCTTTCGTCTGACCTTAGCCTTAGAGGTGAGAATCTTTGCACGTAGACATTATTTTTTAATTCAATATCTAATAAACCGTTGCTTATAATATTTTGCAGTAAAGAGTCTCTTTATTTCTAGATTTTTTAGTATTTTTTAAGCATTTTTTATACTTTTTTCAAAATCTTATTTTTTTTCGAACTCGAACCAAACACGCCAAAAAGTTCGAAGTTTGCGAACTTTCGAACTGCCGATGTTCGAGTCGAACTATGAACTGATCGAACCGAACAGCTCATCTCTATTTATAAGACCCCGTGTGCATGAATAAGTCTATATTAGCTGGAAAAAATACAGCCTCATGGTGACCATTGCTGTAGCCTCATGTTACATTCAGGACTTGAAGGATTAAAGGGACACTCTAGACAACATGACCACCTAAGCTATTTTAGGTGGTCATGATGCCCAGAGTATGCCGCCCTCTGTCCCCCCTCCCTCTGCTCGGCAGTTCAGCAGAAAAAGCTGAAAACAGCTGAGAGAGGCGGAGGAGTTTACTCCGCCCTCCCAGCTGTCAGTCAGCAGAGCGGGATTCATATTTCCCGCTTCTGCCGACTATTGCCGAGTAGGAGACGTCATCGTGCTTTCAGCTTTCAGCGCGATGACGTCTCCAACTCGCCGCAGTAGCTGGTGGCAGCGGCTGAGGGTTAGTGTTGCGCGCATCCTCTTGCGCGCAACACTAATCCTCAGAGGGAGCTGGGAGCAAGCCTGCCGATTGGCTGGTTTACGTGAGAGGCGCGCATGCGCGCTTCTCATGTAAACCAGAAGGCAAGAAGAAGAAACAAGGACGGGAGCGGAAGAGGAGGGAGGTGAGTATAGAAAAAAAAAAAAGACGCCGCTGGAAACAAGTGGATTTTAGGGTAAGTATTACAGTTACACAAAAAAAAACTTTTTATTAAGGGAATAGGGATAGATTAGGATAAAAAAACGGGGGGGGTGATTTTTGAGTAGAGTGTTCCTTTAAGTCTCTGCCATCGAATATCTTTTTCCTAGTCTCGTCTATGGTGGCATTTTCTCCATACCGTAGATACGCGAGTATAACGCGACCCGAATATAACGCGATGGATAGAGATTTATTATGGAAATGAGACTCAAGACTCGAATATAACGCGAAGAACAAAATTTTACGGTACCGGTAAACAAATAAGATCCTTCCAGGTTGTCTTAACACAGTCAGGCGACCGCTCAGGCCAGAGTGCTCTGCTCTAGAATGATTGCAGTTGTTACTAAGTTTGAAGCCCCACCGGCCACCCGTCTTCTTTACTAGGGATTAGATGGCCGGCGGAGGGGAGCGAGGTGAATGATTAGCTTAACCACTTGAATGCTAAGGACGCGCTCAGCGCGTCCTCAGCATTCCCGCTGGTATGCGGAGGACGCGCTGAGCGCGTCCTCCCATCGGGGTCAGCGTTCGGCCGGGTTCCGGCCGATCGCTGGCCCCTCCGGTGCGGGCTGACATCCTGGATGTCAGCCGCGCATCCGGACCAGCAGCCGCCAGCATTAGGTGTCATCGGCGGGGCGCGATGACACCTAATTCAGGCGCCCCCCCGCATGTGCGGAGGAGGCGCCTGAAAGGGAGGGGGGGGAGGTCCTTCGGACCTCTCTCCCTCCCGATCGGCGGTGCACAGGGGCTTAACCCAGGCATCATTTGGAAGGGCACAGCCTGCCCTTCCAAATGATGCCTGGCATTAACCCCTGGGGAGCTGGATCGCGAATCGGCGCTGAAAAGCGCCGGTTCGCGATCCTTTCCCGGAGCTGGCCGACATCTTGGATGTCGGCCAAGCCTCCGGGAACTCCCCCAGAGGACTGGCGTCATCGTGCGTAGCACGATGACGCCAGTCCTAGCATTAACCCCTAACTGCCACCAACTGTGGAGATAGGGAGTTCCAATGAACTCCCTATCTCCCGATCCGTGGCAGTTAGGGGTTAAATTTTGGTATCGTTGGATCGGCCAGAGCATGGCCGTTCCAACGATACCAAACACTACAGTGAAAAATTTTGTAGTAAAAAAAAAAAAAAAAAAAAATTAAAAAAAAAAAAAATTAAAAAAAATTAAAAAAAATTAAACACTTTTTTTTTTTTTTTGGGTTTGTTAATGCAGCAATATTGTTCCCATTTCAATTATAATGTGAACAATGATGCTGCACTAACGATTTTTGTATGCGGTGCGTTTGTTAAAAATAGTGTCATTTTCCCCAAAAAAAAATGTAACGAGACCCCATCTCTAATTTTTTTAACAAGCGCACCCCATACAAAATATAACCGCAATTGCTCGCATGTTAAAATGTGGAAAAAAACACTTTACACATTGTAAATTATTGAAAATACATATTTTATTGCATTTTTTGTTATAATATACAGACATGACATAACGTATACATATAATAATGACATATTATGAATCTACCGAGTCTGACGGAAAGAACGATATATAATATGTCTGGGTCATATACTAAAATAAGCCTTCAAAACACGTTTAAACATGATGCGCAAAACAGGTAAAAATGACCTCAGCATAGGGGCGGGAAAAGCCTCAGCAGCGAAAGGGTTAAACTAGGCTTGTGCACCGATTTTTTTTTCGGTTCGATTTGATTTTTCGGATTTTTAAACTTTTCGATTCGGCTCGTTTCGACCGATTTCTGTTTCGATTCGGTTCGGCTCGACTCGTTTTTCGTGTACATTTTTTTGTCGGAATATCGACCATTTTTCGTATTTTCGTGTCAATTAGCTCGTTTTTTGTATCGACTTTTCGTAGTTTCGGAAATTTTCCTTTTTTCGGAACGTCTGTTCTCCTCGTTTCAGAGCAATAAATTTCGATTTGACACATTTCAAGTACATTCGAAAATTCCGAAAATATTTCGTTTCGGCTCGGAAAACTTTTCGGATCTGCCATTTTCGGATCTAAAAATTTTCGGAAAATCGGCCGCATCCGAAAACACGAATCGGGAAATTTCGTGAAAATTCCGAAACCCGAAACGCACATCCCTAGCTTAAACCGAGCGTGCCATCTGGTCGTGATGGATCCCACCTGTCCCGAATCCGGGAGTTCCTGAAGTGTTTGTAAGCACCAGGGAGCCCGCATTCACTAAGGCCCGTTCACACCTCGGCGTTTTTCATATGTGCGACTGTGTAATATGCACGTTTTTGTTGCACGTATCGCGCATAGGTGAAGAACGCGCATTGCGGCACGTTCACGCTGCAGTCTATGGAAGCGAACGCGCTGCAATATGCCCCAAAGAAGCTCATGTACTTCTTTGGGCGTAGGGCGTTTTACATCGCGTTCCTACGCGCTGTAAAACACCCAGGTGTGAACGGGCCCCATAGGAAAACATGGGATTTCCGAATTTGGGCGTTTTACAGCACGAAGGAACGCGCTGTAAAGTGCCCAGTTGTGAACGGGACCTTAATCAAGACTACCGGAACGTCCGGGAGACTTGAGATCCAGAGCAAGGAAAGTTTTTTTTTTTCTTTACACACGATGCAGATGTCTCGAATATAACGCGACCCCCTCCGAATTGAACCCTTTCACTGCTGAGGACGTGTGGGAAACGTCCTTAATGACTCCTAAGGAAAGATAGGGGTGGGGATGAGGGTTTGTTTGAACCCCGATATCTCCCGACTGTTTTCAGCTAGCAGGGTCATGTTTGGTATCATTAGAAATGCCAGAGCATGGCCTTTCCAATGATACCAAACATGACCATGTTTAAAGTAAAGAACAAAAATTATAACAACAATAATAAAAAAAAGAAAGATGTGTTTTTTTAAAAAAATGTGAAATGGCTCAGCAGTGAAGGGGTTAAGGTAACATTTAGTCATCCAAAATCTAGCGGTATACTCGAGTATTATTGTCCTTCATGCAGAATGACGAGGCAGCTGCTGTGTGACTTCACGGGAAAGGAGATTAATGTGCTCCTGCAGGCCAACAGGTGTCACGGTAATATATCGCTGTATACATTGTATATCCCCTTGCCAACATTCAGAGCTTTCTGTTTCCATCCTCGCGATAATAAAGCACGAAAAAAGTCCATAAGTATATTGCTGGTAAATTAGGCATAAAATATGCCAGTGTCACCGGGGCCGCTTCGCACGACCTGCTTGAAGCTGTTCATAGCACGGAATGGGTTGCTGTGTTTCAGTCTGGTCTTTAACGTCACGGAATGAAAACATATTAACTATTAAAACCGTCTGACACGGCTAAATTCATAGAGAGTGGAAATTCTCTTTTCGCACCTCATTAGTTTTATTTTACCGAATATGTAATCGATAACTTTGCATTCCATATTTCAAATAAATGTTATGATTAATTATTTTTACTCTTTGTAGTGAAGGGGTTAAAATATTTCATGACCCATGATGGAACAATGGCATTATGTGGGGAAATGAGCGCTGGTCCGGGGCAGGAGCAGCAATAAGGAGGTTAGTGATTTTTTTGGGGTCCGAGGCAGACCAACCAGGGCTGGATTAACATAGGGGCTGATGGAGCAGCAGCTCCAGGCCCGTGCATCAGAATAGGCCCAGAAAAAGGATAAATATGTCTGCAGTTGGACCACTGTATCTCCAATTCCCTAGAAGCTACAGGGTCATGTGAGGTATCACTGGAAAGGCCAGATATCAAACATGACCAGGCTTTAGGTAAGACAAATAAAATAATAAATGTTCAGTGTTTTCATTCGTCAGATTTAATCAGACGAATCCCATAGGTTTCAATGTTAAAAATATTCCCGTTTTAATCCAATATCTAATAAACCGTTTATGGTTTTATTCTGCAGCAAAAATTCTCTTTATTTCTAGATTTTTTTTAGGATCTTTTAGTCATTTTTCGGGATTTTTTCAACAATTTTTTTTTACCTTTTTTTTTTAAAGCGTTTTTTCTTTTTTCTGTAACAGACCTATTTATTATCATTCATTGGATCTTATATGTAAATTCCAGGCATTTTCGGTCAGTAGTTTTTTTGCAAACAGCGTTTCAATTTTGACACTTTCAAACATACTTTTTTTTTTTTTTACCCCGTTTGTCAGCTTGTCGGCTTTATCCGGCGGCTGCTCTGCGCTGTGATCCGCAGCTCATCGGCTTTTTTGGCGTGGTTTTTCTGGCGGGTCTTCAGCGGGATTGCAGCGGGTTTTCCCTGCACTCCAGGGGCCCTGCGGTGAATGCTGAATACACCGCATGGTGAGGAACTTTGATTCCCCGAAGTGCAGGGAAGTGCAGGGAACGAGAGGGCACCGAAATGTCGGCGACATTTTTGTGCTCTCTGAATAATCCCTAGTGTCTCCTCAGAAGTATCAAAACCCCCTGTAAGTAAACAAATAACCCCTTCTGTGTCCCGCCTGGTCACTGCTTGTAGTGCAAATGTGAAATAAAGTTTTTTTTTTTTTTCAATTTCTTAGCTTTTTTTTACAATAAATAAAATGTATATATCTATATGTCACATCAGATTAAAGTCCTTTCTGTCCTTTAAAAAACAGTATATAATATGTGTGGGTGCAATGAATGAGGAAGATGGAAATTGTGGTTGAACAAACACAAAGCAAGAAACAAAATTGCTTATGTCTTTAAGTAGCTAAAAAATTATCTGAAGCTGAGTCACTAAGGGGTTAAGTGATAAATTCAGGGATCGTTGATTTTTCCGCTTCATTTGGATTGTATCAGAGCCAGGATGTATGCTTGTTAACCTCCAGGCAAGCTCCATTAGACACAAAGTAACCAGCATAACTTATGTTACATTGCACCACCAGCTGGGAGACATCATTCTGCGCAAAGAGACAGAGAGCCAATCACAGGCCACCTAATATCCCGACTGTGAGAAAAAACCCACCGATATCCAATCAAGGACAATGACACTCACCTTCAATCATAAAAGCTCTGCAAGCTCCAAAAGAAATCAGAAAGTAACAGCGCTAGAATAGTGTGTAATCATCATATAACATATAAACAAGTACAAAAAGAGAACAAAATAAAAATAAATACATAAACATTGACGATATAAACACAGAAAGAAAATAAAGGATAAAAATCACAGAGCAGGAATGTCAGATCCACAAAGAGCCAGTGCTGCAGGGAGTGATGCTGTAATCACTTGGTGAAGTGGAGGAGTTTCCTCTGCCTACAGCATCGTCAGCAGCAGCTGGGATATATAAATTTCCGGCTGACAGTCACCGGATCGGTCACTGGTGATGCCATAACGCTCTGTGTGCTGGCGTAACCTTCTCCCAATAGCAAGCGTTCTCAGAGAGGCAGCTGGTGGATCAGTTCTGTGCATGCGCGTACAGCTCTGATCCATTGCTCTGCGCAGCCACTACGGAACTTACGTTTGTAAAGTTTAGATGAAAAAAAAGCTTTTACCCACATATTAAATATTATAACCCTTACTATTCTGTGTCTGCAGGAAGTCATCCAGCTCCTGTTTAAAAGTCTGTACAGACTCTGACCCAACCACCTCAACAGGCAGAGAATTCCACAGCTTTATTGCTCTCACTGTAAAAGCACCTATCCTATAATTTAGGGAGTATCCCTTTAATGTTTGCATGTGTATATACTAGGAATGCACCAAAATTTCAGCTACCAAAATTAATGGCCAAAAATGCTGCTCTCTACTTTCAGCTGAAAGGAAAAAACTGCTGAAAAAATGTCAGCCTAAAATCAGCCATCCGAACCTGAGCCTGAAGGCCTAGCTGAGCCGGGGGCTTGTCTTAGCATGGAGGCCGGCCAAGCAGGGAGCTCAGCCGGCCTCCAAGCTCAGGCGAGCCACCCGGCTCGACTGGGCCCGTAGGCCTGGCCAAGCCGGGGGCTTGCCTGAGCCTGGAGGCCAGCCGAGGAGGGGGCTTGGCTGGCCTCCAAGCTCAGGGCGAGCCTCCAGATCGGTCAGGCCTCCAGGCCCAGAGTTGGAAAAACTGATTTTTTTTGGGGGGGGGGGTGGAATCGTGTTGTCTACACATACTCAAGCAACATCCACATACTTCGGCCACATACTTCGAAAAACAGTCATCTGAACCTCGGCCTGGAAGCCCAGCTGGACCGGGGGCATGCCTGAGCCTGGAGGCTGGCTGAGCTGCCAGTGATTTTCGGTTGCGGTATCAGTTTTCGGCCGAGCTGATCCCTTATTTTCGGCTTCAGTATCAGTTCCGAAACTTTCATTTCGGTGCAAACTGTATACCGTTCGTCTGGTGTAATCCAGACATGAAATGGTCTTGTATAAGTAATATGTGTGAGTGACAGCAGCATAATAAGCTTTAATCAGGTTTTCCCACGTCAAGAAACATGTTAGAGTGTGGCGCTGTGCCTTTATGCATGAAAGTATTCCCATAACCCCCATATAACCCACACATAAAAACAAATTAATAACTTCATGTAATGTATTCCATATGGCTCCCCTTTTAATTGGGTCTTGGGAATTCCTTCTATTATTTTACTCTTTTTCCATAAGAATGCAAAGCAAGACTATACGATACATCGGGGAAAGGCTGCGATTAGCATAATTCTTATCATTAATACAATCATTACATAGTAATGGATCCCAGTGACATGCATCAGATCTGTCTCCGAGAAACAGGGCACGTGTCAGTGGGACACTATAGTCATCGGTCACCTAGGGTGATAAATGGGTCTTCTTAGTTCACCCTTTAGGCCCATTGCTACCATTATACTGTCTGCATTCTGTGTACTGGTGGGGAACAGTGGCGTCACTAGGGTTGGTGTCACCCGGTGCGGTAACTTATGGTGTCACCCCCCCCCCGAGTTTTACAGATTTTTTTTAACTACTCTTACTCCTAAATCAGTACTCCCATATAACACTGAATGCTCATACACACAGCGCACATTACTGTGAGGTTTATTGCTGTGGAGTTCTCTCATATGCTCACACAACTTTTTGCCAACTGCCAGCAAGTACGTTGCCTGTTCGAAGGCAGTGAAAGCACACATGGATATATATTGCCCCCAGCAGCTCTGGATATATTGCCCCCAGCAGCTCTGGATATATATAGCCCCAGCAGCTCACCCATGGATATATATTGCCCCCAGCTCACATATGGATATATATTGCCCCAGTTCACAGTTATATATTGCCCCCAGCAGCTCTGGATATATATAGCCCCCAGCAGCTCACCCATGGATATATATTGCCCCAGCTCACATATGGATATATTGCGCCTCAGCTCACATATGGATATATTGCGCCTCAGCTCACACATGGATATATTGCCCCAGACCAGCTCACACATGGATATATTACCCCAGACCAGCTCACACATGGATATATTACCCCAGACCAGCTCACACATGGATATATTGCCCCAGCCCAGCTCACACATAGATATATTGCCCCAGACCAGCTCACACATGAATATATTGCCCCAGACCAGCTCACACATGGATATATTGCCCCAGACCAGCTCACATATGGATATATTGCCCCAGACCAGCTCACACATGGATATATTGCCCCAGACCAGCTCACACATGGATATATTGCCCCAGACCAGCTCACACATGGATATTGCCCCAGCTCTCATGGATACTGCCCCCAGCACACATGGATATGCCCCAGCTCCTCTCATGGATATTGCCCCAGCTCCTCTCATGGATATTGCCCCAGCTCCTCTCATGGATATACTGCCCCAGCTGCTCTCATGCATATACTGCCCCAGCTCCTCTCATTGATAATGCCCCAGCTGCTCTCATGGATTTTGCCCCAGCTCATGGATTTTGCCCCAGCACATGGATATACTGCCCCAGCTCATGGATATACTGCCCCAGCTCATGGATATACTGACCCAGCACATGGATATACTGCACCAGCACATGGATACTGCCCCAGCTCATGGATATACTGCCCCAGCTCATGGATATACTGCCCCAGCTGCTCTCATGCATATACTGCCCCAGCTGCTCTCATTGATAATGCCCCAGCTGCTCTCATGGATATTGCCCCAGCTCATGGATATTGCCCCAGCACATGGATATGCCCCAGCTCATGGATATACTGCCCCAGCTCATGGATATACTGCCCCAGCAGCTCATGGATATGCCCCAGCAGCTCATGGATATGCCCCAGCAGCTCATGGATTTGCCCCAGCAGCTCATGGATATGCCCCAGCAGCTCATGGATATGCCCCAGCAGCTCAAGGATATGCCCCAGCTCCTCATGGATTTGCCCCAGCACCTCATGCATATGCCCCAGCTCCTCATGGATATGCCCCAGCACCTCATGGATTTGCCCCAGCACCTCATGCATATGCCCCAGCTCCTCATGGATATGCCCCAGCACCTCATGGATTTGCCCCAGCACCTCATGCATATGCCCCAGCTCCTCATGGATATGCCCCAGCACCTCATGGATTTGCCCCAGCACCTCATGCATATGCCCCAGCTCCTCATGGATATGCCCCAGCACCTCATGGATATGCCCCAGCACCTCATGGATTTGCCCCAGCACCTCATGCATATGCCCCAGCTCCTCATGAATATGCCCCAGCACCTCATGGATTTGCCCCAGCACCTCATGCATATGCCCCAGCACATGGATATTGCCCCAGCAGCACATGGATATTGCCCCAGCAGCTCATGGATATGCCCCAGCTCCTCATGGATATGCCCCAGCTCCTCATGGATATGCCCCAGCTCATCATGGATATGCCCCAGCACATGGATATTGCCCCAGCACCTCATGGATATGCCCCAGCTCCTCATGGATATGCCCCAGCTCCTCATGGATATGCCCCAGCACCTCATGGATTTGCCCCAGCACCTCATGCATATGCCCCAGCTCCTCGTGGATATGCCCCAGCTCCTCATGGATATGCCCCAGCACATGGATATTGCCCCAGCAGCACATGGATATTGCCCCAGCAGCTCATGGATATGCCCCAGCTCCTCATGGATATGCCCCAGCACATGGATATGCCCCAGCACATGGATATTGCCCCAGCACATGGATATTGCCCCAGCTCCTCATGGATATGCCCCAGCTCATGGATTTGCCCCAGCTCATGGATATGCCCCAGAAGCTCATGGATATTGCCCCAGCATATGGATTTGCCCCAGCTCCTCATGGATATTGCCCCAGCACATGGATATGCCCCAGCTCCTCATGGATATTGCCCCAGCACATGGATATGCCCCAGCTCATGGATATGCCCCAGCAGCTCATGGATATTGCCCCAGCATATGGATTTGCCCCAGCTCCTCATGGATATTGCCCCAGCATATGGATTTGCCCCAGCTCCTCATGGATTTTCCCCAGCACATGGAATGCCCCAGCACCTCATGGATAATGGCCCCAGCTCACCTCCGCCGCATTTTTCTCTCCCTCAGAGCGTCCGGCGGCGCGCAGCTTGGGCGCTTGCCTGGGGGAGCCACGTGACCAGCCGCGATTGGCTGGTGACGTGTTTCCTCTAGGTGAGCGCCGAAGCTGCATGCTTCGGACGCTCGCAGGGAGCGAAAAACGCGGCGGAGGGTGAGACACCCGCACCCCCCGCCGCCACGTAGCGACGCCACTGGTGGGGAAGTCAATAAAATGGACCTTATTGGCCTTTGCTTGAGGTAATAGATCTCCAGGAATCGAACCTCATGATATTGGATACAGCAGAAGATGATGGTGCCAGGGCCGGATTAACATAGGGGCTGATGGAGCAGCAGCTCCAGGCCCATGCCCCAGAATAGGCCCAGAGAAAAAATAACAGTTATAAATAACATTGATGGGCATTTCGACCCCATTATCTCCAACTCCATAGCAGCTACATCACTGAGCATGCCCTTTCCAATGATACCAAACATGACCAGGTTTTTCGTAACAATAAATATAAAATAATAAAGATTTATTTATTTTTTCTTTGTAACACAGCAATATTTTCCACTTTTCAATTATAAAGGGAACAATGATGCTGCACTAACTCACCACCTATAGAATATATAACCGCAAAGGTTTGGATGATAAAATGGGAAAAAATAATTTTACACGCTGTAAATGATTGAAATCTGGATGTAAATTTACTCATGCAGTATCCGCCTGGTTAGATATATCCGTATCTGCACTATTAAATGACCTAAAATATATTTTCATTTCACTAAATTCCAAAAAAAGCCACCAAAATATTCAGCTCCAGGCCCATAGAAATCTTAATCTGACCCTGGATGGTGCCAATAATAATGGTGATAAGAGTGATGGGAAAACAGTAAAATCATGTAGTAGAAGCTTGACCAAGTTCTTCCTCATTGTTCTTCCAAACACAAGAAGCAAGTTGGACCACTGTATCCCAGATCATGACAATGAAAGGCAAAGAACATCATCACTGATTTGGATTTTACACCTTGATATGAGCTTTCAAATGGCTCCAGACTCCTCTAAATCTGTCTCAGATTAAAATATAGACCTGTGCTTTCAGGCTCCGGTGTGGCCCATGATAGCACAATCCAGTAACAGAAGGGAGGCCGGTAACTCGAGTCACAAAGTGGCAATTTCAATGGAGGTTATTGTAACGGATGGTATGGCGCTCACCCCGGATAAGCGTTGCTAGGATCTTAATGGACAGATTTTTCTGATACAAGATTTCAAAGCAATGAGGACTGTAATACCTATTATCCCAAGCCAGGGAGGTAATAAATAGGGATCCGAACCTGTGTCATCACGTTTATAGTAGGGATGAGCCGAACACCCCCGTGTTCGGTTCGCATTCGAACTCGAACAATTTCAAAAGTTCAAGTTCGGACATGAACACGAACCGAACTCAATGCGAGTCAATGGGACTCGAAAGATCGATTTTTAGAGTGCCCTCCAAGAGGGCATATATGCTAGATATTTGCCATAAAAGGTGTATGGGGGTCCGGGTAGTGCCCTGGGGGACAGGAAACAAGGACAAACAGTAAAAAAAAAAAAAGTTTTTGAAAGGGACAGTGAGTTTTCCATGAAATAAGGGTTACAAATAAAAACGAAACATTCCTTCAAATATCGTGCCTACGAGGTCCCCATAACCTGCCCGTGAAGTGGCGGATTTCTAGGATGTATAGAAACATTTAAAAGCAAAAACTAAATGACGGTAAACGGTTTTCCTTTAATCTATTCATAAACAACTGCTTGGGGCAGCAGTCTGTACGAAAAGAGGAGACATTTATGGACACGCAGAACTATTTTAGTGATTTTTTGGCTAAATTATGGTGAAACTTATGCAGGCTTTGGATGAAAGTAACAATAGGTGCTTTAAAATTGGGCCTTTAGCGTCGGCAACAGTGCCATCACACAGTAACCCCTCTGTGGTATTGTGGAAGAGTGCAGGGTTGGACCTTGCGGTCCAATATTAAAATGATATGAATCTGGTAATATAGGCGTCAGTGTCAGTGCACCCAAATATTGTGCCTTTGGTCGCAGCAAGTGCCTTCACACCGTAAGTAACCCCTCTGTGGTATTGTGGAAGAGTGCAGTGGTGGAGGTTTTGGTAATGCAGAAGAGATCCTCGATGTATTCAGTTACATCAGCAGCAGCGTAATACAAGTCTGGATATATATATTTATAAGAATATAGATATATATCTTATCTATATATATATATCATACCTGCCCTTACCTTCCCCTATAAATTTGCTAAAAATATACACACAAAAAAAAAAAAACCACTGCCTGAGACCCCGCGCAGCCCACATGCCACCCCCCTCTACCTGGCTGAATGTGTCTAATATATATAATTAAATACATTCAGCCAGGTAGAGAAAAAAAAAGGTTTTATTTTATGTTCCCGGGGACATTTAAAAATGTCCTCGGAATTATTCTTTTTTAGAAATGTGTCGCCTTACCTTAGCATGGTGGTCAGTGGGGGCTCCCTGAATCCTGTGTTACATCCTCAGCCCCTGTTGTGCTCCCTGGGGGGTCTGGACATGGTGGTGTGCCACTGGCTGGTCGGTTGCCAGCACTTCCTGATGGCAGATTGGCCTCTGAGGGGGCGGGGCCTGGTGTAGTCACAAGGAGCTGCCGGGTTTAAAACAGGGCAAGAGGGGTTGCCTCGTCACCCTGACGTGGAGTTTGATTCCAGCAGCGCTAAGTTTATTCCTACATTGATATCCTGTTACCGACCCTTTTCTGTATGCGATTCCTTCTATTAATTGACCCGGCTTGTACTTTGACCGCTCTTTCTGCACGTTTGTATATCGCTGTCTGTGAGCGTTGGCAATTTAACCCTATGCTTGCTGCTGGGTATAGGCTAGGGTCAGACGAACGCATTTTCACGTTGTCTGTGAAAAAGTGCGTTCGAACGAATGGACGCATTTTTTCACGGAGTACGCGATAGCGGTCATACAATGCGCATTTGCATTCGTGATTTTGTACGGATCATCAATAAAACACTTTTTGTGTCTGGACGTTATGTTAGCCGGACATTAGCAGTGTCTGACATCTCCAATTCACGCACACACGCCGCTAGCGGACGCAGCGCACTCTGTACAACCGTACTAGCGGTTTTACGTTCTCGACAAAATGCGTTCGTTTGCCACTTGCGTTGCGCAGCCGGACTTTTGTGCGACCGTACTTCGTATATTGGCCGTCATTGCCCGGCATTTGCTGCTACTACGGCCGTGATTAAGTGCGCCTGCACGCGCGTTCGCACTGCCTCAGTCTGACCCTAGCCTTATTGCTCGCTTGTGACCTTTTGAGGTACCGTTACCGAACGTACAGCTCATGTTAATGTTCATGTGAAAGCCGCGATTAAGAAAGATTGTTTATTTCTGCCGTTTGTTATTTCTAATCGCATCTCTGAATATACTCGTGAGAACAACCTTTTCTGCAAGTCAGTACCTTCTGGTATTAGCCAGGTATCTACTATCTGCAATTTCAAACCAGTACATACTGTTTCTGAATTTCTTTTGACTGCCCTGCACCTTGAATACTTCACGGACTGTCGTCCCACGTATCATGTTTCTGAGCATGTCCTAGGTAATCTGTTGGTCTCAAAACCTTCAGAGCCTAGAGGCAATTCAGTTAGCCCTTGTGTCTCTTTGGCTATTAAGTTACAGTCTGTAGTTTAGGAACCTTTAGTTTTTAGTTATTCAAGCAGATACTTTTGCCCTCAAGGATCTCAACTCCGCTACTCGTGTGGCAGTGGTACCGTTACATCCTGGTTGTGGGGGGGTCTGCCGTGGCCGCAGGTGCAGTGGCTCCCTCCCTGCGCTGCCTGTCTCTGCCACATGCACCCGGGCGGCTAGCCCGCACAGTCGCAGCTCTGTCATCGCATTCTCCTCAAGGGGATCCTTGGGAGGCCCCTGCAGGCTGCCCTCTACAGTGCCTGATTAGAGGGCCGTGTCTGCCTGATGATTTAGTAACAAGAATGTTTTATCCCATAGGCTTCAATGTTAAAAATATTCCCGTTTTAATTCAATATCTAATAAACTGTTGCTTATAATATTCTGCAGTAAAGAGTCTCTTTATTTCTAGATTTTTTAATATTTTTTAAGCATTTTTTATGCTTTTTAAAAAAAAAAAAAAAAAAAGAACTTTTGGCGAACGTCCCAAAAAGTTTGAAGTTCGCGAACTTTCGAACGGCCGTTGTTCGATGCGAACTCCGAACAGATCGAACCGAACAGCTCATCCATAGTAATAAACAATCCTGAATACCACGTAAGCCCAATTGGTTCCGAGACCAAGAGACTGCTTAATGTAAACACATAAACTCTATTCACATAGATACATTGTCTGGAGACATGCGCATGACTTGGTATAAGATAGGTGAAATCAATGGTAGATTTGTTTTCAAGCAAGTAGTCTGCGCAGTTGGTGAATTGTGCAGCCTGCAGGGCAGTCACAAAATTAGTTAACCTGTGGTCAAGACTGCAACCAGAATGAACACACAGACAGCTGGAGCAATGATCAGCCTCACGAACTGTAAGGGAGACACACAATTGGACGCCTTGCGACTAGGTCTCAAACCAGATGGTTTAGTCAACAGAGACCTTGGGTGAGAGGTGAGTTTGCCAAACTGGCGGGCAGACCTCCAAACAGCAAACATGCGGTTAAACAGAAACATGAACACAGAACCGCTTAGACAGAACACAAAGGGATATAGCATAAGAAACGTCAATAGGAATAGCCAGGTCAAAACATATACAGGATCCTCGTTAGGGATGAGCTGTCCGGTTCGATCGGTTCGGAGTTCGATTCGAACATCGCCTGTTCGCGAACTACGAACATTTCCACGTGTTTGCCGCATGTTCGCCCACAATGCAACAAAATGGACCACAATGCACTTTTCCACTGGCCTGAAGCTTGTAATTGGCTACAGCCTTGCACCTGAGCACAGGTCAGGTGCAAGACAGGTTCAAGACTATGCCAATCACGGCTCAGAGTCCTGATTGGGCAAATTTTGCCCAATCATGGGCTCACAGAGCTAAGTCCCGCAGCACACTATATAAGGCTTCACACAGCGCTTCAGCACGTGTTTGAGAGGAGATTGTTCTTGTGTTAGTAAGTGTTCTCACTGCCAGTCTGCCACCAGCTACTGGGGGGGGGGGTCTCATTTCTTCAATATTTCTGGGAATGGTTCTAATCTGTGTGTTCTCACTCCCAGAAACTATATTGGGGCGGTCAGTAATTTCTACAAAATATTTGGGAATTGTTATAATCCGTGTGTTGTCACTGGCTGCCACCAAGTATTTTGGGGGTCAGTAATTTCTACAAAATATTTGGGAATTGTTATAATCTGTGTGTTCTCACTGCCACCCAGTATTTTGGGGGGGTCAGTAATTTCTACAAAATATCTGGGAATTGTGGTAATCTGTGTGTTCTCACTGCCACCCATCAGGGGGTCTCACTGATTTATAGGAGGTTTCTGGGAATTGTAATTTGTGTCTTGTCACTGGCTGCCAGCTATCAGGGTGCCTCACTGAGTTATACCAGAGTTCCTGGAAATCTTTAATCTTTATACCAGAGTTGAATCAGAGTTCTGCAGCATATCTCCAATTTTTAGTAACAGAGTTGAATCAGAGTTCTGATTCAAGGACAGGCAGACGCTCCCAGGCACAGATAAGAGGGCAAGCAGCGTCTGTGTCAGGAGGCTGTGCCTCTGGTCGTCGTAGACGTGGTGCATCCTCTGCAGGGGCACGCTTGTCCTTTCTAACTGGTGCTGGCCGTCTTAAGCAGCAGCAACATACAGAGGATTTGGTGGATTGGCTAACCAGGCCATCCTCATCCTCCGAGACCTCTGCCAGCCAGGCTTGTAGTGCTTTACAGTCCACCTCAGCTACCAAAGCATCTAATGCAGCCTCCATGTCCACAGCTACTCCTGCCGTAGCCTCACTATCACACACGGAGGAGTCAGCTGAATTGTTTGACTACAATGACAGTGACATGCTGCTTGAGGATGCGCAGCAACTACAGTGCTCTGATTCAATCTCTGAGGTTGAGGAAGGGAATATAATGAAACTAGAGGAAGGGGGTGCCAGTGACACACAAATAACTGGCACTCATGTTGCCCCAGCAGCTGCAGCATACTGCCAAGTTGGCTCCAGTGACAAGGAGATAGGGGTGATGACAATGATGATGAGGTCACTGATTCCACCTGGGTGCCTGATCGAAAAGAGGAGTCAAGTGAGGAGGAGGAGGCACAACAAACACGAGGCACAACGTCCTCTATGACCAACCGTAGCACTAGCCAGTCCAAGGCATCAGATGTCAGAGCTGCTTAGGTGCAGAGCGCTGTTGTCTCAAAGCACACATCCAGGAACTCTGCTGTCTGGGAGTTCTTTAAGAAATGTGCAGCAGACCCCACCGTTGCTATTTGTAATCTATGTCAGATGAGGCTCAAGCGTGGGAAAGACACCGGACGCTTGGGTACCACATGCTTGAGGCGACATCAGGGGCGGATCCAGAGACTAGTCTCGGGAGGGGCACTGACAGAAAATAAGGTGTTTTAGCAGAGAGCCCGACTCACGAGAATTTACAGAGGGCCCGGCTCACAGGAGCTTACAATCTAGAGGAGCAGAGGGCCCGGCTCACAGGAGCTTACAATCTAGAAGAGCAGAGGGCACCCAGGAGCTTACAATCTAGAGGAGCAGAGGGCACCCAGGAGCTTACAATCTAGAGGAGCAGAGGACACCCAGGAGTTTACAATCTAGAGGAGCAGAGGGCACCCTGGATTTTACAATCTAGAGGAGCAGAGAGCCCCCAGCTCACACATGGATTTGCCCCCAGCTCATGGATTTGCCCCAGCTCATGGATTTGCCCCAGCTCACACATGGATTTGCCCCAGCTCATGGATTTGCCCCAGCTCACATATGGATTTGCCCCCAGCTCACACATGGATTTGCCCCAGCTCATGGATTTGCCCCCAGCTCATGGATTTGCCCCAGCTCATGGATTTGCCCAGCTCATGGATTTGCCCCCAGCTCATGGATTTGCCCCCAGCTCATGGATTTGCCCCAGGTCATGGATTTGCCCCAAGCTCATGGATTTGCCCCCAGGTCATGGATTTGCCCCCAGCTCATGGATTTGCCCCCAGGTCATGGATTTGCCTCCAGCTCATGGATTTGCGCAGCTCATGGATTTGCCCCCAGCTCATGGATTTGCCCAGCTCATGGATTTGCCCCCAGCTCATGGATTTTCCCCCAGCTCATGGATTTGCCCCCAGCTCATGGATTTGCCCAGCTCATGGATTTGCCCCCAGCTCATGGATTTGCCCCCAGCTCATGGATTTGCCCCAAGCTCATGGATTTACCCCCAGGTCATGGATTTGCCCCCAGGTCATGGATTTGCCCCCAGCTTACACATGGATTTGCCCAGCTCTCACCTGGATATTGCTCCAGGCCTCCAGCTCCGGCAGGGGTTGAGGGGACCCAGATGCCGGGCAGCGTGGGAGTGCCTGCCCGGTCCTGAAGAGTCCGTCCTGTTGAAGGTGATGTGGCTGCGTGGCGTGCGTGCGCAGGTCACGCGGTCCGGCCAGTCAGGTGGTACAGAGACTCAGTACCACCTGATTAGCCGGACCACGTGACCGGCTGCTCCTGCACGCAGCCGCTTCCCTTTAACAGGACGGACTCTTCAGGACCGGGCAGGCACTCCCGCGCTGCCCGGCATCTGGGTCCCCGGCTCAAATCTCGGGGGAGCAATTGCCCCGTTGCCCCCCCCTGGATCCGCCCCTGGGCGACATATGACCACCTGGCACCTGCCACGCATCCCGTTGGCGCAAAACTTTGCGTAGGTCCTCCTCACCTGTCTCTACCCCCACTAAATGTCCTGCCATGTCATTGACTCCAACCTCCACTGACAGGGATGATGCTACAGTATTGGATGTAACAGGTCCTTCCTCACAATGTGACAGCATACCATCAGTTGAAGATTTACGCAGTCAGATTACATTGCCCCAGCTGCTGCAGTTTAAGAAAAAATATAGTCCCAACCATCCCCAAGCACAGCGTCTAAATGCCAGTTTAGCAAAATTACTCGCATTGCAGCTGCTGCCTTTCCAGCTGGTGGTCTCTGCTCCCTTCCGTGAATTTGCTGAATGTGCTGTACCACAGTGCCATGTTCCAAAACGCGATTACTTTTCATGGAAGGCCATTCCAGAACTATACCAGCACGTGGAAGGCCATGTTATCGAGTCATTGGGAAAGGCAGTCAGCAGCAAGGGGCATATGACTTTAGACATGTGGTCCAGCAAGCATGGACAGGGTCATTACATTTCCTTCACGGCACACTGGGTAACTCTGATTGCAGTTGGGAGGGATCCAAGACGGGGCTCTGTGCTGGAGCTTGTTCATCCACCACGCCTCCAGAAAGCTGCTTGTATGAGGTCTGTCTGCTCCACCACCACCTCTCCCTCTTCTTCCTCCTCCTCCTCCTCTGTCTCGGGCGAAGTGGCAGTTAAACCGAGTTTAAGTTGCAGGGGCTACGCAATGGCTCAATCAAAAAGATGCCATACTGTGCTTGAGCTGGTTTGTTTAGGTGACAGGAGCCACACCAGGCCAGAAATTCTGTCAGCTCTGCAGGGGCAGGTGCAGAGATGGTTAACACCACGCCAGCTTCAGCTGGAAATGGTCGTCTGTGATAATGGCAGCAACCTTCTCTCCGCCTTACGCCTGGGTAAATTGACGCATGTACCATGCATAGCACACGTCCTAAATCTGGTGGTACAGCGTTTCCTAACCAGGTACCCAGGGCTAGCATAGCTTCTCAGCCAGGCCAGAAAAGTCTGCAGCCACTTCAGATGGTCATTCCCAGCAAGTGTTCGCCTGGCAGAAATTCAAAGAGAATTCCACCTTCCCACAAACTGTCTGATCTGTGACATGCCCACCAGGTGGAACTCGACATTAGCAATGCTGCAGCGTTTGCACAAGCAGCAGAGGGCCATCAACGAGTACCTGTGTGAGTATGGCACAAGGACAGGTTCAGGTCAACTTGTTCCCCCCCTCCCCACAGTGGCTGATGATCAAGGATGCATGCACTGTACTGTCACCATTTGAGGAGGCAATGAGGATGGTGAGCAGGGACAGTGCATGCATCAGTGACACAATTCCTTTAGTGTTCCTGCTGGAGCACACTCTGCAGGGAATTATAGATGTGGCTCTAGAGGCAGAGCAGCAGGAGGAAGAGGAGGCCTTCCCTAGCTCTCAAGGCCCCAGTCTTTCCGCAGACAGCATTCCAGCAGGTCCTACTCAGATCAGACAGAAGGAGGATGAGGAGGAGGAGGAATATTTAAGTAGTGGGGGCATTGAAGGTGGGGATTCCTCAAGGGAGGGTTTTGTGTGCCCAGAAACCCAAGGACTAGTACGTGGCTGGGAGGAGGAAGTGCATGATGGGGTCATCCTCCTCATTGACCAGTTAGACTCGGAAGCTAATGCCACCTCCAACCTATGCTGCATGGGCTCCCTTATCCTGCAAAGCCTGCTAAAGGACCCCAGGATTCGTGCTATCAAGGAGAGGGATCATCACTGGTTGGCAAGCCTTCTTGATCCACGATACAAGGGTAAAGTTGCAGAGCTCATCCTGCCCGCACAGAGGGAGGACAGGATGAAAAAACTTGAGGACGCTCTAAAGCGACACTTGTGTAACACCTTTCCAGGCACTGGTAGGTTACCAAGTGATGACACACGTGCTTCTGAGGCTGCGGATGATCAGAGGAATAGAGGTGAAGGCCGGGGCCGCTTGACTGATGCCTTTTTAAATTTTTTTACTCCACTACGCCCAGGGACATCAAATGCAGGCACCCATTGCCAGCGTCTTCACCGTATGGTGCAGGACTACCTAGGGGCAAGGGCAGACCTGGATACCTTTCCAGCAGATGATCCACTGGCTTACTTGGTGTTGAGATTGGATCACTGGCCAGAACTTAGCCAATATACTATGCAGCTACTAGGTTGCCCTTCATCCAGCGTGCTTTCTGAAAGGACGTTCAGTGCCGCTGGAGGTTTTCTCACAGACAAAAGAGTGCGTCTGTCCACCGACTCTGTAGACCGGCTGACATAAAAATGAATCAGTCCTGGATCAGCAGCTATCAATCCCCTGATGCTGACGTAACGGAATAGATCGGGGATCTCTTCTGCATTCACAAAACCTCCACCACTGAACTCTTCCACAATACCACAAAAAGGTTATGGTGTGAAGGCACTTGCACTTGCTGCCATGAAAGGCACATTATTTGGGTGCGCTGACGCCATTACCAGATTTATATCTGAGCTACTTCATGCTGTTAGATGAATAATGAGCCTCTATCTGTCAATACATTGTGATACCTTGAGTGAACAACAAGTGAATCCAGCATAATCATGAGATACAGGCTTCCAGAAGGTGTTACTCATATTTTGTGTAGTCGACTCATGGCCATGCATGGCAGCAGCTCAATACATTTTATTTTTATCAATATACTTTGTTTTTCCTGATATTTGTCTACATATTTGGTGGCAAGTTGTGTGTAGCTAGTAAGAAACTTACATGTTTAAAAACCGTCAGCGTGCACGTGCACAACCTGAGCCGTAAGGCTGAGGCCACACAGACACACTAAGTGCATCTGTTGTGCCCCCCCCCAGCATCCGTCATAGCATTTCAATAGATCAGCTGGGTGGACCACATGATGTAACGTATGTACTTTTAATGCACGCTACAACAGAGGTTGATTTTATCTCCCTGTCGAATCGCTACAATGGACATCCGGTGGGTCTACAAAGAATGAGCCTCCATTGGAGGCTCACGCTTTGTAGAACTGTGTGATCAAATGTGAGGTGGTCACACAGTCATCCGAGTGAAATGAAGTCCGTTCTTATGGATGCTCTTTCCATACTTTTTACCTAAAAGTGTTCTGCAGGTCCTTATATTGGCTGGGTTATACACATTAAAAAGCAGGAGGACAGTAAGGCTGGCCCAGGTCGGGAGTGCACAGGAACACAAAAGGTAACGTAAGCTGGGTCAAGTGTCAAGAGACAATGGCTGCGACAGACAAAAGCCGAGGTCAGGACAACAGAGATCAGAATGGTCCAAACACAAGCCAGGTCGAATATAAAGAATATAAAGCACTATTGAGCTACACTATGCAGAGACCACAACAGGGAGAAAACTGAACAGAGCACAGGATTTTATAGGGTAAGTCGAAAGTGCGATGTGTGTGTGAATGCGTGCGACAAAAATGTGCATCACCAGAACAAAGCCTTGCTGTGCATCACTCGTGTGATACAACTGTAGCGCTGCTTTAAAAAGACTGTGTTCTGCTGCATTTACTTATTATGAACATCAGGGGGAGACAGAGGCATAATGGACTATGCTGGGTAAACAGAACTACGTTTTCCATCATGCTTTGTGGTGGATACAGGAAGTGAGTGGGACAGAGAGTGAAGGACATCCGCAGCCTCGTGCAAAGGAGAGCCAGTGTGAGCCGAGCAACGAAAGGTGGAAGACGCACGTGAGACTGCCAGAGATTAAGATCAGGCCGGAGAGCAGGAGCTGCCTTGTGGGTGCTGAGAATCAGAGACAGTGCTGGCAGAGATCTATCCACACATCGCTGAGAGGTTTTGCGCAGACACAACGTTCCAGTTTGGACCCCGAGTAAGGAGACCGCGATGATCCACTGGGAGTGCAGGCGGTAGGCTGTAGTTCTCATTACCGAAATTGGACAAGCGGGAGAAGTGGATCCGGTGGCACAGAGTTCCAGTATAACCAGCGGAGAGAGATCCTTGATCGGACAGCGGAACAGATTGTCTAGCAGATGGGTGAGAGGCCTTCCAGGCCACAGTCAAAGTTGAAACAAAGCAAGCTGCAGTATTGCTTAAATCTACAGGGCCCCAACGTGACTAGTCGAAGATTTGCTCAATCCATTCACTGGCCAGTTGAATATAGTACCCGGGTACCTGAGATAACACACACACACCTTTTTGGGACACTACTTTTATGGGACTTACACTCCAGAAAAGAAGGGGTTAAACTTTCCTTTTTGCCGCCGCGTGTTTTCCCGCATTACGAAAATCCTGTCGCTCATATACTGTGTTCATATTATATATGCCACTTTATTGGGATCAGTAAAGTATATAATCTATAAAATCCACAACAGTGCTGGTATATATTTATTCCCTAGTGCGGTGAGACTAACCCGAGGTTAAATTCAGAGGCTCCTCCAGGATTGAGCGCTACACAACTAAGAGTTGGTATGGATTCTACTGCAGTAATAGCAGTTGCATCAAAACGTTTGTCGGTGAGAGCCGAAATGACATATTGTTAACGACACAACATGGCAACCAAAATGGTGCACTTTGGTCATGGTGGAGGTAAGCTTCAGCCCGGCGCCATCAGAGAAACCTGACAGAGTGATCTGTCTTACAAAAGACTACATGGGTGGGCATGATGGGTGAAGGCAGTACCTTCTTTTTGATGTAACACTGTTTGATACATATGACAGCGTCTTTACTAAGCAACAAATTTGGAAATCCTGACAAGCCGAATCGAATATAAATAACAACAATGTAAGAGGCATCTCCTCAGTCAGATGGCGTCTATTCAATGTAATGCAGATGTTATTTAGCAGAGCGGATTACGATGATTAATGGAGATGTGTCGGTTTCGACTCCGCTGTCTGCCAGGCTCGACTGATCAGCTATACCACTCGTTTACCACAGATCTCAGATTCAAATATTTCTCAGGAAATGGACAATAAAGCAATAATTATTATGAACAGAATCAAAATATCTCCTCCCCGAACAGTCTGTGACATGGCATGCATATGGATTCCAGATGAAGCTCGGACAGGGGAAAGAAAAGCTCTTCTGTCATCTGAAACAAATACCTAGAAGCTTCAGTCATCAACATCCTGACATACAGAGGTTCATGTCGAGACTGAGGCCCTTTAATAAAAGATACTGCTGATCAAAATGAACCATGACACAAGCATCCCATGGATGGCATGGTTGGGAATGAAGAAAACGTGTATCTAAGCCCAAGGTGGTCCAAGACGGGCATTGAGAGATCTAAAGAAGAAAAAGAATGTCAAGTAAAAGGACATTACAGACACACTTCCTACAAAAAAGCATTGGTGACTCCATAATGCTAATTATACACTTACAGTATATTCAAAAAGAACCTTCCATTTCTACCTGAAAGGTTGAGGAATCTTTCCATTTCTGCACAAATGTTTGAGGAATCTTTTAATTTCACCTAAAAGATTGAGGAACTTTTCCATGTACCGGCTGGGTGGAGTAGAGGTAGCATCACTGCTCTATAACTGTGGAGACACAGGGTCAAATCCTGGCAAGAACACCTCTCCAGTAATTGTCCTTGGGCAAGACGCTGAACAGTACATACTCACCATCAAAGACATACTTGAAAACAAGAGAAATCTCAATATATTCTTCCTGGTAAAAATACTTTCTCAAAAAAAATAATAATTCTACTCAAAAGGTTGAGGAATCTTTTTTAATTTCACCCGAAAGATTGAGGAAATTTTTTCATTTCACCTGGAAGTTGAGGAAACTTTCCATTTCCACCCAAAAGTTGAGGAAACTTTCCATTTCCACCAAAAGGATTGAGGAACCTTTCCATTTCCACCTGAAAGTTTGTGGAACCTTTTCAATCCAACCGAAAGGTTGAGAAAAAGTTCCATTCCATTCCAGGTTCCTCTCCATTTCCACTCAAAAGGTTGAGGAACCTTTTCATCTCACCCGAAAGAGTGAGAACAATTTCTGTTTCCACTCAAATGATTGAGGAACCTTTCCATTTCTACACAAAAGATTGCGTAACCTCTTCAATTCCACCCAAGAGGTGTTGAGGAACCTTTCCATTTCTCCTGAAAGCTTAAGGAACTTTTCCTTTTCTACTCAAAAGGTCGAGGATCCTCTTTATTTTTCTCCCTGAAAGGTTGAGGAAACTTTACTTTTCCACCCAAAAGGTCGGGAAACTTTCCATGTCTATTTCCACCCAAAGGGTTGAGGAAACTTTTCATTTTTATCCGAAAGCCTGAGGAGCCTTTCAATTTCCTCCTGAAAGGTTGAGGAGCCTTTTCATTTTTACTTGGTCTCTACCTCTTAGCCTATCTATTGTTCTCACCATCCCTCCAGCTTTCTTCATCTTTCCAACTCCAGCCTTTTTCCCTGGGTTGTAGCCTCCATTCACCCTACCTTCTAGGAGCAAGAACACGTGCCAAGATGTGGATTATAATATTTAGTGATGTAATGTTTGTGGCTACACATTCCATTCATCTGGAGTAATCGAGTCGTGAAATTTCATAGAGATGCATATGTCTACGGACAGGAAGTTCATATAGAATCTTAACTTCTGGTGAACGTTTAAGCTTCTCTTCGGGCTTTTTTTAAACTTTCCTTTAACCATTCAGCATGACCAGTTAAAGTATTTCTGCAACTCGTAACCCCAGCATAACCTGTGCATAAAAAGTCATTAATGGATGTGTGTAATGGATTCCGCATGTTTCATGATTTTATGGCTTTTCTTTATTGTATCTTGGGGCGTAACAAATCATTGAATCATTTGGGTCTCTGTAGAAAAAAAATGGCTGGAAATATTTTGCTTTAGGCAAACCTAATCTTAAGGTCCCCATAGCTATAGCAACTATCGGGTCCCCTCATAAAAAGATAAGGGTCTATTAACAAAAGCACAGAAATTGCGTGTTTAAACCACTTATTAGGAGAATAGAGTTCAGGATTTTTTTCCCACAGGTCGGCGGTGTTTGGCAGCCAGTTCAGCGACTCCATCTTTGGCGCTCTACGGTGACCCTGGGGTGAATAGTGAATTTTCCATAGGGTCAGCGAGATGGAATCGTCCTGGGAATCTAGACGCACCCTTCACCTTTCCAACCTGGTGTTTAAGAGGTTTTCTGGGAAGCTACCACCCTACCTGAATAGGCTGCTTCCCCCAGCAGTTCCCTCATCCTATAACCTCCGATCCAGGACCTGCACCTTACCCGAAATACCACAATACGAAAAGAAAGTGTCTCGATCCTCAGTTTCCTACAGAGCGACGCGATTATGGAATAACCTCCCAGACGCCATCAAATCTTCCCCCAGTCTAAAGTCACTTAAGAGACCTCTTAAGTGCGCCGAAGAGCAAAGCACTTAATTTTCACTGAAATGTCGGTGCTTTGTAAATAACCCCTTGTGACAGTGTGATTAGGGGCAGTGTGGTAGGCCACAGGTTCATCAGCAGGCGGATGGAGGACTCCCTTTTTCCCCTATAGGGTTAACCAACAGCCAAATACATAATTAGAGCTGCCTTGCCCTTTATAGGAAATGTGCTTCCCTCTGAGAGGACAGTCTTGGTGAAGGGTGTAGAAGGAAAGGAAGCATAATCCTGAACCCAAAAGGAAGGTACATTTATATTTTGTTTTTCTCAGATTGGTAAGCGGTTTAGCTGCCCAATATGTCAGAAATATATTCTGAATTGTTTAGTTAGACTCTGCATCAAGGAGTAGGCATTTGTTTGGTATTTGTTTATTTTTGTTCATCATGTACCCTGTAGTGGCCACTCAATAAAGAGAATCAGAAGCATTGATATGTGTCCAGTGGCTATATCACACCAGGGCCGGATTAAGATCTCTATGGACCTGGAGTAGAAGATTTTGGAGGGGTTTTTTTGGAATTTAGTGAAATGAAAACATATTTTAGGTTAAAATATTTTTTTCACATGTTATCATCCAAACCTTTGTGGTTATATATCCTATAGGGAATTTTTGTTAAACAAATTGAAAAGGGAACCTGTTACTGCATTTTTCTGAGAAAATATACAATTTTAACAAAAAAAATTATTTCCCTTGTGTTTTGGAGGATTTATTTATTTATAAAGGATTTTACCAGGAAGGATGGTGTTTTATGAATAATATGACAAACAGGGCTATTCAGAGAGAGGTGAAAACCTTGAGAATTGGCAGGAAAATGAACAATCTAGACCAAATAACCAATTTGGAAAGTGAGATAAATGGGAGAATTTTTCTGGTTTGACTATTTTGACCTAGAATTTTCAATTCTCCAGTCATTCTCAAGGTTTTCAACTCTCTTTGAATAGCCCTGTATGTATAAAACACTGACCTTGCTCCCAGTATGAGAAATAAGAAGGTGAGTAATGGCAGTGGTATTGCTCATTTTATACATGACAAGTGGACAATGCTATTGCTTTGGAACGAAAAGTTTTGTTTTGTTTTCGTTTTTTTTTAGATTTAAGGCTAGGGTCAGACTGAGGCAGTGCGAACGCGCGTTCTGGCGCACATAATTACGGCCGCACTAGCAGCAGATGCCGGGCAATGACGGCCAATATACGAAGTACGGTCGCACAAAAGTCCGGCCGCGCAACGCAAGTGGAAAATGAACGCATTTTTTCGAGAACGTTAAACCGCTGGTACTGACGTACAGAGTGCGCTGCGGCCGCATAGCAGCGTGTGTGCGTGATTAGGAGATGTCAGACGCTGCTAGTGTTTGGCCAACATAACGTTCAAACAGCCGGATTTCCCTAGACTTCTTTTCACCCCATCGTCATGAAATACGTCCAGAATTGCGCATCGTCTGACCACTTAAGCGTATTCCGTGAAAAAATGCGTGCGCACGCATCGACGTACATTTTGACGGTGGCCGCAGAAAATGCGCTCATCTGTCCCTAGCCTTACATGGTCATGTTTGGTAACAATGCAAAGGCCAGACTCTGACCTGTCCAATGACACCTCACTTGACCTTGTGAGGTGTAAAGATTAGTGACGTAGGGTTCCAAAGTCCCCCCTAGTGCTCTTCGCTGCAGTGCGGCGGTTTAGGTTTTTGATGTAACAATTCGTAATAATGGATTGTGCCATCACCTCCACACTTGAGATGGAGAGTTAATGCAGCATCATTGTTACCTTTATAATGGAAAAGTGAAAAATATTGCTGTGTTAGAAAGAAAAAGAAAAAAATATTATTTTTTTTTGTTTCATAAAACCTGGTCATGTTTGGTATCATAGGAAAGGCTCTAGCCTTTCCAGTGATACCTAACATGAACCTATAGCTGCTATGCAGTTGGATATATAAGGGCCCAAATGACCATCAATGCAGACATAGTTATCCTTTCTCTGGGCCTATTCTGCTGCTCCATCAGACCCTATGTTAATCCGGCCCTGTATCACACCCTTTAGTGTCTCATCATAACAGAGTCAGATATAAGGAATTGCTGATGCTTAAAGGCACACACAAATTCCTGCTCTGTAGGAAAATGAGGATCGAGCCACTTTCTTTTTGTATTGTGGTATTGCAAGTAAGGTGCTGGTCCTGGATCGGAGGTTATAGGATGAGGGAACTGCTAAGGGAAGCAGTCTATTCAGGTAGGGTGGTAGCTTCCAGGAAAAGCTCTTAAACACCAGGTTGGAAAGGTGAAGAGTGCGTTTAGACTCCAGCGATGGCCAGTTTAGCTCTTTTAACATGTCACAATGGTGGGTCGTGTAGTTACATTGTAGCGCAAAGCGGCAGAATGAGTTATACAATGTAGAAGTTTATGAAGGTGCGTTTGCGGGGTGGCTGCATACACTACATCTTTATATTCAAAAGCTGGCATAAGCATTTGCTGTACAATCTGCTTTGTTACCGCGAGGCTCAGGCAGGATTTGTTTCTGTACAGGGCACCTAGTTTGGGGTAAAGTATAGATGAGAGTTTTTTGATGTGAGGCCAAAGGATTGATGTGAGTCTAACCACATACCTATATTTGAGAGAAGTGACTGTGGTTACTATTATTTTTAGGGTTATGGTTATTTGTAGAGTTAGGGATATTTGTTGGGGATAGCATTATTTTTAAGGTTAGGGATATTTTTAGGGTTAAGGATATTTGTAGGGTTAGCATTATTTTTAGGGTTAGGAATATTTTTAGCGTTAGAGTTGTTTTGAGGGTTAGGGATATTTGTAGGGTTAGGGTTATTTTTAGGGTTAGGGATATTTTTAGGGTTATGGATATTTGTAGAGTTAGGGTTATTTTTAGAATTAGGGACATCTGTAAGGGTAGAGTTATTTTTTCAGGGTTAGGATTATTTTTAGGGTTAGGATTATTTTTAGAATTAAGGATATTTGAACGTTTAAAGATATTTTTAGGGTTAGGATTATTTTTACAGGTTAAAGTTATTTGTAGAGTTAGGATTATTTGTAGGGTTCGGGTCATTTTTAGGGTTAGGGGTATTTGTAGGGTTAGAGTTATTTTTGGGTTATGTTTTAAATGCTATATAAACACTAATATTAAAATTGAGAATATTCAGTTTGATTTAATTGTGTTTATTTTTCCTTTTTTCTTACCTGAAAATTCATTTATTAACACTGGATATTTTCTTGTTCTAATTGGGTTTATCGATAAATTCGAACTGAACGGCTGGAGCCAAAATTCACATTAAAAAAGTATATCCGCGAGAGCCGATAATTGAGCTGAAATTTTATCGTGAATTAATGCTGGTATGCCCTCAATTAAAACTGCCGAACCAAAACAATGGCTGAAAAAGCTGTCGATTTCAGCGATCGTGCCGAATCAAAATGAGCCGGCAGTCAGTAAAAACCATAAGCGTGATGTTTCCGGGTACCTGGATCAAAACCAATACTTTTCAAACAAAAACCAATAAACCAAGAACCAGCACAAAGTAACAAAGTAACACATCTGAAAGCCATTACCAAGAATAAAAGATTCTGGGGTAAAATATTGTTCCGGAGAAATAGATATATATATTTTTTTTTACTGGAGAACTTCACTTGGTCCAAAAATACAACTGTTTTGGAAAGTGGATTGTGAGTGAGCGAAGAACGCTTAAAATGAGCTGAAACCTAAAACAAAAAAATGATATTTTAGGACATGAGGTTTTTGGTTACCTGGAAACCGAAAATATGTTGTTTTCCTGCTATGGCAACACGTACGGTGGTGAACTTTATTATGACCCAATAGCTTGGAAAATTGCCACAACAAGGATGGGAAAAATGTCAAGCGCAGTATCGGGTTCAGCGCAGTCTGTAGTATTAATACTGAGCTATAAATGGCTGCTTTAATCGGGAATAAAGTCATACTCGCTTGTCACTAATAAAACAAACAGAACACAAAGCAGATATTCCATCGTGTGGACAGCGGCACGAACGTATCACAATACAACAAGTGTGTGTGACGCGGCGACATGGAGGAGAGGTGGACAAACGGAACAGGAAATAAGTGTCATAATGAGGATCGGGACGTCACACCTGGAACAAATCGACAGTAAGATTTTACACGAAGGGAAGAAGGTTGAATAAAGACGAGGTAATAAAACAACTTAAGGAGAATCGGTCGCCTTAAAATAACACAAAAATCATACAGGGTTATTCAAAGCGAATCGAGATTCGAATTTTGTGGTTCACAGAGCACTCCACAGGTCCAGGGCCGGATTAACAAAGGGGCTGATGGAGCAGCAGCTCCAGTCCCATTCCCCAGGAATAGGCCCAGAGAAAGGATAACTATCAGGGTTATTCAAACTGAATCGAAAAGTCACCGCACATATGGTGACTTTCGTTCGCTTCAATTCGGCGCGATTTGGCGATCCTATTTCGGCGACTCTGCGGTGTATTCAGCAAGCACCACAGGGCCGTCGTAGTGCAGGGAAAAGCCGCCGCAAACCAGCCAAACACTCACCGCCAACCCACCGAACACTCACTAAAACCCGCAAAACATCTGGATAAATCCCGCCGAATACGCCAGAGGAACACGAGCAGCCGCCGATCACAGCGCAGAGCAGCCGCTGGAAAAAGCCAACACACCGCAGACGAATGGAGTGAATTAATAAAAAAAATGGAGGAGTCCCAAAAAAGACACCCACACACCCTGAATATATGGAGGAGCCCCAAAAAAGACACCCGCACACCCTGAATATATGGAGGAGCCCCTAAAAAGACACCCGCACACCCTGAATATATGGAGGAGACCCTAAAAAGACACCCACACACCCTGAATATATGGAGGAGCCCCTAAAAAGACACCCACACACCCTGAATATATGGAGGAGCCCCAAAAAAGACACCCGCACACCCTGAATATATGGAGGAGCCCCATAAAAGACACCCGCACACCCTGAATATATGGAGGAACCCCTAAAAATACACCCGCACACCCTGAATATATGGAGGAGCCCCTAAAAAGACACCCACATACCCTGAATATACGGAGGAACCCCTAAAAACACACCCACACACACTGAATATATGGAGGAGCCCCTAAAAACACACCCACACACCCTGAATACATGGAGGAGCCCATAAAAACACATCCACACACCCTGAATATATGGAGGAGCCCCTAAAGAGACACCCACACACCCTGAATATATGGAGGAGCCCCTAAAAACACACCCACACACCTGAATATATATGGAGGAGCCCCTAAAAAACACACCCACACACCCTGAATATATGGAGGAGCCCCTAAAAACACACCCACACACCCTGAATATATGGAGGAGCCCCTAAAAAGACACCCGGCACACCCTGAATATATGGAGGAACCCCTAAAAAGACACCCACACACCCTGAATATATGGAGGAACCCCTAAAAACACACCCACACACCCTGAATATATGGCAGGAGCCCCTAAAAAGACACCCGCACACCCTGAATATATGGAGGAACCCCTAAAAAGACCACCCACACACCCTGAATAGATGGAGGAGACCCTAAAAAGACACCCGCACACCCTGAATATATGGAGGAGCCCCTAAAAAACACAACCCACACACCCTGAATATATGGAGGAACCCCTAAATAGATACCCGCACACCCTGAATATATTGGAGGAACCCTAAAAAGACACCCACACACCCTGAATATATGGAGGAGCCCCTAAAAAGACACCCGCACACCCTGAATATATGGAGGAACCCCTTAAATAGATACCCGCACACCCTGAAATATATAAGGAAACCCTAAAAATACACCCACACACCCTGAATATATGGAGGAGCCCCATAAAAGACACCCACCACACCCCTGAATATATGGAGGAGCCCATAAAAGACACCCACACACCCTGAATATATGGAGGAGCCCCTAAAAAGACACCCGCACACCCTGAATATACGGAGGAACCCCTAAAAACACACCCACACACACTAAATATATGGAGGAGCCCCTAAAAACACACCCACCACACCCCTGAATATATGGAGGAGCCCCTAAAAAACACACCCACACACCCTGAATATATGGAGGAGCCCCTAAAACACACCCGCACACCCTGAATATATGGAGGAGTCCCAAAAAAGACACTCGCTCACCTGAATATATGGAGGAGCCTCTAAATAAACACCCGCACACCCTGAATATATGAGGAGCCCCTAAAAGACACCCGCACACACCCTGAATTATAGGAGAACCCTAAAAAGACACCCACACACCCTTGAATATATGGAGGAGCCCCTAAAAGGACACCCGCACACCCTGAATATATGGAGGAACCCCTAAAAAGACACCCACACACCCTGAATATATGGAGGAGCCCCTAAAAACACACCCGCACACCCTGAATATTATGGAGGAGCCCCTAAAAACACACCCGCACACCCTGAATATATGGAGGAACCCCTAAAAAGACACCCACACACCCTGAATATATGGAGGAGCCCCTAAAAACACACCCGCACTCCCTGAATATATGGAGGAGTCCCAAAAAAGACACCCGCACACCCTGAATATATGGAGGAGCCTCTAAATAAACACCCGCACACCCTGAATACATGGAGGAGCCCCTAAAAACACACCCGCACTCCCTGAATATATGGAGGAGTCCCAAAAAAGACACCTGCACACCCTGAATATATGAAGGAGCCTCTAATAAACACCCGCACACCCTGAATATATGGAGGAGCCCCTAAAAGACACCAGCACACCCTGAATATATGAAGGAGCCTCTAATAAACACCCGCACACCCTGAATATATGGAGGAGCCCCTAAAAACACACCCGCACTCCCTGAATATATGGAGGAACCCCTAAAAAGACACCCCCACACCCTGAATATATGGAGGAGCCCCTAAAAAGACACCCGCATACCCTGAATATATGGAGGAGCCCTAAAAATACACCCGCACACCCTGAATATATGGAGGAACCCCTAAAAATACACCCGCACACCCTGAATATTATGGAGGAGCCCCTAAAAAGAACAACCCGCACACCCTGAATATACGGAGGAACCCCTAAAAACACACCCACACACACTGAATATATGGAGGAGCCCCTAAAAACACACCCACACACCCTGAATATATGGAGGAGCCCCTAAAAAGACACCCACACACCCTGAATATATGGAGGAGCCCCTAAAAAAGACACCCGCACACCCTGAATATATGGAGGAGCCCCTAAAAAAGACACCCACACACCCTGAATATATGGAGGAGCCCCTAAAAAGAAACCCGCACACCCTGAATATATGGAGGAGCCCTTAAAAAACACACCCACACACCCTGAATATATGGAGGAGCCCCTAAAAAGAAACCCGCACACCCTGAATATATGGAGGAGCCCCTAAAAACACACCCACACACCCTGAATATATGGAGGAGCCCCTAAAAAGAAACCCACACACCCTGAATATATGGAGGAACCCCTAAAAACACACCCACACACCCTGAATATATGGAGGAGCCCCTAAAAAGACACCCGCACACCCTGAATATATGGAGGAACCCCTAAAAAGACACCCACCCACACCCTGAATATATGGAGGAGCCCCTAAAAAAGGACACCCGCACACCCTGAATATATGGAGGAACCCCTAAATAGATACCCGCACACCCTGAATATATGGAGGAACCCCTAAAAAGACAACCACACACCCTGAATATATGGAGGAGCCCATAAAAGACACCCGCACACCCTGAATATACGGAGGAGCCCCTAAAAACACACCCACCACACCTGAATATATGGAGGAGCAACACTAAAAACACACCCACACACCCTGAATATATGGAGGAGCCCCTAAAAAGAAACACCCGCACACCCTGAATATATGGAGGAGCCCCTAAAAACACACCCACACAACCTGAATATATGGAGGAGCACCTAAAAACACACCCACACACCCTGATATATGGAGGAACCCCTAAAAGGACACCCACACACCCTGAATATATGGAGGAACCCCTAAAAATACACCCGCACACCCTGAATATATGGAGGAACCCCTAAAAACACCACCACACACCCTGAATATATGGAGGAACCCCTAAAAACACACCCGCACACCCTGAAATATATGGAGGAGCCCCTAAAAACACACCCACACACCCTGAATATATGGAGGAACCCCTAAAAATACACCCGCACACCCTGAATATATGGAGGAACCCCTAAAAACACACCCACACACCCTGAATATATGGAGGAACCCCTTAAAAACACACCCGCACTCCCTGAATATATGGAGGAACCCTAAAAACACACCCACCACACCCTGAATATATGGCGGAGCCCCTAAAAACACACCCACATACCCTGAATATATGGAGGAGCCCCTAAAAACACACCCACACACCCTGAATATATGGAGGAGCCCCATAAAAGACACCCACACACCCTGAAGATATGGAGGAGCCCCTAAAAAGACACCCACACACCCTGAATATATGGAGGGACCCCTAAAAACACACCCACACACCCTGAATATATGGAGGAACCCCTAAAAACACACCCACACACCCTGAATATATGGAGGAGCCCCTAAAAAACACACCCACACACCCTGAAATATATGGAGGAGACCCTAAAAACACACCCACACACCCTGAATATATGAGGAAGCCCCTAAAAAGACACCCACACACCCTGAATATATGGAGGAACCCCTAAAAACACACCCACACACCCTGAATATATGGAGGAGACCCTAAAAAGACACCCACATACCCTGAATATATGGCGGAGCCCCTAAAAACACACCCACACACCCTGAATATATGGAGGAGCCCCTAAGGCTAGGGTCAGACGAGCGTGATTTCTACGGGCTGTACGTCCGTGCAGTACGGACATCGTCAGTACGGATGACGCAGTAGTGGTCACACAGTCCGTTTTTTCACTGAAGTTATTTTTGACGGATGTAGGAGGGAAAAATAAATTACAATGAAAAAACATTCTGTCCGTCAAAAATGCTGGACGTATAAATGCAGTCCGTCTGACCACGCTCCATCACTCACACACAAAGCTATGCAGACGTTGTGGACGTGGCGCACTCCGCACGTCCGTTCTAGCAGTATTACGTTCTTGCCTAACCTGCGTCCGTTTGCCCGGCCGTCATGCGTCCGCAGTTCAGTGCGGACGTACTTCATGTGTCAGGCTCCAATGGACTTTCTGTCATGCTATCACGGACGTACTTTTAGGCTAGGGTCAGACTGAGGCAGTGCGAACGCGCGTTCTGGCGCACTTAATCACGGCCGCACTAGCAGCAGATGCCGGGCAATGACGGCCAATATACGAAGTACGGTCGCGCACAAAAGTCCGGCTGCGCAACGCAAGTGGAAATGAACGCATTTTTTTCGAGAACGTTAAACCACTAGTACTGACGTACAGAGTGCGCTGCGCCCGCTAGAGGCGTGTGTGCGTGATTAGGAGACGTCAGACGCTGCAATGTCCGGCCAACATAACGTCCAGATGCACAAAGTGTTTTTATTGATGATCCGTACAAAATCACGAACGCAAATGCGCATAGTTATGACCACTATCACGTATTCTGTGAAAAAATACGTCCATTCTTCGAACGCACATTTTCACGGACAACGTGAAAATGCGTTAGTCTGACCCTAGCCTTAGGCGCAATCACGGACGTGAACACTACGCTCGTCTGACCCCAGCCTTAAAAGATACCCACACACCCTGAATATATGGAGGAGCCCCTAAAAAGACACCCGCACACCCTGAATATATGGAGGAGCCCCTAAAAAGACACCCGCACACCCTGAATATATGGAGGAGCCCCTAAAAAGACACACCCGCACACCCTGAATATATGGAGGAGCCCCTAAAAAACACACCCGCACACCCTGAATATATGGAGGAGCCCCTAAAAACACACCCGCACACCCTGAATATATGGAGGAGCCCCTAAAAACACACCCACACACCCTGAATATATGGAGGAGCCCCTAAAAAGACACCCGCACACCCTGAATATATGGAGGAACCCCTAAAAAGACACCCGCACACCCTGAATATATGGAGGAACCCCTAAAAACACACCCACACACCCTGAATATATGGTGGAGCCCCTAAAAACACACCCACACACCCTGAATATATGGCGGAGCCCCTAAAAACACACCCACACACCCTGAATATATGGAGGAGCCCCATAAAAGACACCCACACCACCCTGAATATATGGAGACCCCTAAAAAGACACCCGCACACCCTGAATATATGGAGGAGCCCCTAAAAAGACACCCACACACCCTGAATATATGGAGGAACCCCTAAAAAGACACCCACACACCCTGAATATATGGAGGGACCCCTAAAAACACACACACACACTGAATATATGGAGGAGCCCCTAAAAACACACCCACACACCCTGAATATATGGAGGAGCCCCTAAAAACACATCCACACACCCTGAATATATGGAGGAGCCCCTAAAAGACACCCGCACACCCTGAATATATGGAGGAGCCCCTAAAAACACACCCGCACACCCTGAATATGTGGAGGACCCACTAAATAGATACCCGCACACCCTGAATATATGGAGGAGCCCCTAAAAAGACACTCACACACCCTGAATATATGGAGGAACCCCTAAAAACACACCCGCACACCCTGAATATATGGAGGAGCCCCTAAAAAGACACCTGCACACCCTGAATATATGGAGGAAACCCTAAAAAGACACCCACACACCCTGAATATATGGAGGAGTCCCAAAAAAGACACCCACACACCCTGAATATATGGAGGAGTCCCAAAAAGACACCCAACACCCTGAATATATGGAGGAACCCCTAAAAAGACACCCGCACACCCTGAATATGTGGAGGACCCACTAAATAGATACCCGCACACCCTGAATATATGGAGGAGCCCCTAAAAAGACACTCACACACCCTGAATATATGGAGGAACCCCTAAAAACACACCCGCACACCTGAATATATGGAGGAGTTCCTAAAAAGACACGCACCACCCTGAATATATGGAGGAGTCCAAAAAAGACACCCACACCCTGAATATATGGAGGAGTCCCAAAAAAGACACCCACACACCCTGAATATATGGAGGAACCCCTAAAAAGACACCCGCACACCTGAATATATGGAGGAGCCCTAAAAACACACCCACACACCCTGAATATATGGAGGAGCCCCTAAAAAAGACACCTGCACACCCTGAATATATGGAGGAACCCCTAAAAAGACACCGCACATCCTGAATATATGGAGGAGCCCTAAAAAAACACCCGCACACCCTGAATATATGGAGGAGCCCCTAAAAAGACACCCACACACCCTGAATATATGGAGGAACCTAAAAAACACCCCACACCCAGAATATATGGAGGAGCGCCTAAAATGACACCCGCACATCCTGAATATATGGAGGAGCCCCTAAAAGACACCTGCACGCCCTGAATATATAGAGGAACCGCTAAACAAGACACCCGCACATCCTGAATATATGGAGGAACCCTAAAAAGACAACCCGCATCCTGAATATATGGAGGATCCCCTAAAAAGACACCCACACACCCAGAATATATGGAGGAGCGCCTAAATGACACCACACACCTGAATATATGGAGGAGCCCCATAAAAAGACACCCACACCCTGAATATATGGAGGAGCCCCTAAATGACACCGCGCACACCCTGAATAGATGGAGGAGCCCCTAAAAAGACACCGGACACCCTGAATATATGGAGGAGCCCCTAAAAGACACCACACACCCTGAATATATGGAGGAACCCCTAAAAAGACACCCGCACACGCTGAATATATGGAGGAGCCCCTAAAAACACACGCACACCCTGAATATATGGAGGAGCCCTAAAAAGACACCCGCACATCCTGAATATATGGAGGAGCCCTAAAAAGACACCTGCACGCCCTGAATATATAGAGGAACCGCTAAAAGACCCCGCACATCCTGAATATATGGAGGAACCCCTAAAAAGACACCCGCACATCCTGAATATATGGAGGATCCCCTAAAAAAACACCCACACACCCAGAATATATGGAGGAGCGCCTAAATGACACCCGCACACCCTGAATTAATGGAGGAACCCCTAAAAAGACACACGCACACCCTGAATATATGGAGGAGCCCCTAAATGACACCCGCACACCCTGAATAGATGGAGGAGCCCTAAAAAGACACCCGGACACCCTGAATATATGGAGGAGACCCTAAAAAGACAACCCGCACACCTGAATATATGGAGGAGCCCCTAAAAAGACACCACACAACACTGAATATATGGAGGAACCCCTAAAAGACACCCGCCACGCTGAATATATGGAGGAGCCCCTAAAAAGACACCCACACACCCTGAATATATGGAGGAGACCCTAAATGAAAGGCCACACTAGAAAATGTATCTCTTAAAAGGTTGATGTATATTGACATGGTAATAGTTGTCTGAGACATCTCCACTGGATGATTATCTAAATGTCACTGTGTAACAGGAAAGCTCCTCCAGACCTCATTTGTGATGTCATCGGGTCCGTCTCCTGGATGCTCGTCTCGCCTGGTGACAGATCGTGACTGGTGAGCACAGGATCTAATACATCTTGATACAAAATCTGAAATAAGCAGGTTTCTGTACCGAGTGATTTTTTCCAAGAACAATGCTTTTTTTCCTCTTGCATTTTTGTGGTTTTCATTGGCAAACGACTCTCTCTTTTATTACATTCCTCCGTGGTGATAATGGCTCGTGATAAATAGAGAGGGAATGTGTGAGCCTGGCAGAGCCTTTTATGACAGGTTAAATATAATGCGCTATGGTCAGAGTTCCTGAGATTTAAGTCTAAGCCCCAGAACTATTTGACATGTTCCTGCAGTGCGCTCCGAGCAGACGTTTACAGCTAAAGACAGGGCTTTAAACCCCTTAAAATGCTCTTCAGATCTTTGAGGAGCACTCGCACACGGCCAGATCCATATTAGATGGAGTAATTCTGCACGAGATCAGCCGATACTTTGCAAAATATTGGAATATTATGGCGGATCAGCTTCACAACGTTCAGTTCTATACATTTACATATTATTTGTACAGGGTGATTCATAGAGATCCAAACTCAAAGATTCTGTTATGCAGCGTAATGAATTAATGGAAACCGATGAGTTTCTCAGGAAACGTACCTCCTCTTATGTTGAGCACATTGCATCACAGCACCTGCCAGAAATGGCCTTCATTTCCAGTTAGGCACGTGTCGATGAGGCACTACATGTCATTGAGCATTGTTGGTAGAGTACTCATTTCAAATGAAGGCCGGGAAATGTCATTCCCTGAGTCTGTGATTGAAAGGGCTTCTGTCAATCATGCTCCAGCTATGTAGCTCTGCTTTAACCCCTTAGCGACCGGGCGGTTTTACGCAAATCCGTCCTTTAGTGCCCGCTGCTGTTTTTACGTTTCTGCACTGTTTGGGCCTAATTTCAATCCTAGTATTAAAACACGGGCAAAGGAGGAAAAACTGCGCCGGCAGTTTTCCCCCGTGCGCCCGCATTTTAATGCTGGATTCCAATGCAGGCGCAATAAATGCTGCCTGCATTGTTACCGCGCGGTAACCCCGGGATGCTCGCGGCAGCACTGAGCGCAGCCGCGAGCATCCACTCGATGGAGTCTGTCGACGCGATGATGCCAATTCCAGGCGACCCCCCGGCAAAAGCCAGGAGATCGCCTGGATGGAGGGATCCGTTCGGATCCCTCTCCTCCCGATCGGGAGGGAGGGTCTACAAACAAAAGCCAGGCATCGCTTGGAAGGGCGGTGTCTGCCCTTCAAAGCGGTGCCTGGCTTTAACCTCTTAAATGCCGGACCGCGATCTGGCGCCATTCAGCGCCTGATAGCGGCCTAGATCCGGTGGGGGCCGCCATCTTGGATGGCGGCTCCACCTCCTGGTTCCCCCTCCTCAACAGACGTCATAGCGCATGGCATGATGACATCAGTTAGCCGGGGAACACCTAGCTGCCCAGGGATTTCCCAAGGAATTCCCCTGGTGGAGATACGGGGTTCCTTTGAACCCCCATATCTCCTTAACGGTGGCAGCTGCTAGAGGGGTCATGTTTGATATCATTTGAAAGGCCTGAGCATGGCCTTTTGAATGATACCAAACATGACCATGTTTAAAGTAAAGAAAAAAAATAAAAATAAAAATAAAATATATATAAAAATAAAGTAATAATAAAAAAATAAAAACGTGTTTGTTTTTTGAGTGTTTTTATTAATGCAGCAACATTGTTACCATTTCAATTATAATGTCAACAATGATGCTGCACTATTGATTTTTTTCTATGGGGTGCGTTTGTTAAAAATCAGGTAATTCCCCCCAAAAAAATGTAACAAGTCCCAATTTATAATTTTTTTTAACAAGCGCACCCCATAGAAAACATTGACGCAAAAACTTGTATGATAAAATGGGAAAAAAACACTTTACATGCTGTAGATGATTAAAAATTAAAATTGTATTGCATTTTTTGCTATAATATTCAGACAGGACATGACGTATACATATAAAAATGATATATTATTAATCTGCGGAGTCTGCCGGAAAGAACGAGATATAATATGTCTGGGTCATATAATAAAACGTGGCTTCAAATCACGTTTAATAAAGATGATGAGCGAAAGCGTCAAAAATTAGCTCAGCACACAGCGGTGAAATGGCTCAGCAGTGAAAGGGTTATTATATAATGTCCTATGAATGATAATAAAAAGGGCTGTTACAGAAAAAAGAAAAACAGAAAAATGCCCAAAAGGTCCTAAAAAAAAATCAATAAAAGAGACTTTTTGCTGCAGATTAAAATAATAAACGGTTTATTAGATATTTGATTAAAACGGGAATATTTTTAACATTGAAGCCTATGAGATTCTCCTGAATAAACCTGTCGAATGAAACCACCGAACATCAGGGCATTTCAGTGACATTTCTCTGCTGTTCAATGTGAATAGATTAACCATTGTCGTGGAAATTTTATTATGTGGACATTATATTCTAGGATGTACGTGTTTTATAAGTTGTCATCTGTCTCCCTGTGTTGGATTTGAATGTGGTTTTAAATCCAAACCAGCGGCAAAACCGTCAGTATGAAAACCTTCTTTTGGTTTTAGAGACATACCTGCTTTTAAGACATTTGAGCCTTGTCTCAACACTGGTACCGTGTTGAGATAACTGTATTTGTCCCCGCAGATATATCAATAACCCATAGGAACAAGTAGATTGAGCAGTATCTGAATGGGGTCCATATTGACGAGTGACAAGTGACGGGGGATGGGGACAAACATGGCTGACGGGGATCATGGAGATGGCTCAAGGATGAGTCATCTCCAGGAGGCCGGTCGGTCATTCTGGTCTACGCCCCTGTCCTTTTGAAATGTAAATGTAATTACTGGGCAACCTGGCTTTTCTGTTGTACAGCCAGGGGGCTATTGGGCGTGTGCGATTGTCTAATAAATCAAACAATCCAGGAGCCACAGCTCACTTGGCCACAGGATTTTCCAGCTTGAAGCAGCGTGTCTGTCTGATTCCAGTTGGGATAGAGAAGTACTTCGTTCTTATACAGAAAGAGCTAGATATAGCGTGTATTTTTATAGTGACGGATTTGTTTGTACTGGGCGCACTTTTAATACTGAAGTGTACCTTTTTAGTGCACCAGGACTTTATGCGCAAACACCAAACTTTCCATAACACCATTGCTTCTCTATGGGGGATTTCACTGCTGCCGAACAGGCATCCTATTTTGCTGGCAATTCACCAATATTTGGTGAATTTCCAGCTTTGCTAATAGCTGAATGGTCACGAAATTGCATCGTACGGGGAAATTCAATGTTCGGTGCAATTTTGGGGCCAGTTCGGCTCTCTCTGAATAACCGTGTATTTTTCATTGTGGGAAATGAGAAAGTGAGTTAGTGCAGCACTATTGTTCACATTAGAATTGAAAAGTGAAAGACAGTGCTGCATTATTTAAAAACAAAATCATTTTTATTTTTTCATTTATTTAATTTTTAACATATAACCTGGACATATTTGATATCACTGGAAAGGCCATGCTCTGGCCTTTCCAATGATACCAATATAACCCATCTTGTCTTCGCAGCGGAGATCGGCCAGATTTCAGCCGATCGCTGCGGTCTCCCGGTGCGGACTGGCATCTTGGATGTCAGCCCCGCAACCGGGACCATGGTCAGCATCACAGCATCATCGGACCCCTCTCCCTCCCCATCGGTAAGGGCCACCGAACAAAGGCAGGCTCCGCTTGGAAGGGAACAGTCTGCCCTTCTCGGCGGTGCCTGCCTTTAACCCCTTAGGGCCTGGATTACAATTTGGTGCCAATCGCGGTCCTCTACCGGAGGTGGCCGACACCTAGGATGTTGGCCAAGCCCTTAGGATCTCCCCCCCGTCCACTGAGGTCATGACGCATGGATGTGATGACGTCAGTTCGGAAGTTAACCCATAGCTGCCACCTATGGTGTAGATTGGGAGATACGGAGGTCATTCGACCACCCTATCTATGGCAGCAAGTGGTTAATGTTTTGTATCCTTTGAAATGCCAGTGTGCAGGTAACATCACTGCTCTGTGTGGAGAGAGCCTATGGAGACATGGGTTTGATCCCAGCAAGAGCACCTCTCCAGTAAGTGTCCTTGGGCAAGACACCTAACGGTACATACTCGCCACCCAGGACATACTTGAAAACGAGAGAAATCTCAATGTATCCTTCCTGGTAAAATCCTTTCTAATTTTTTTTAAAAAAGACCAGTGTATGGCCTTTCCAATGATACCAAACATGACCATGTTAAACGTTAAGAAATAATAAGAAAAATAATAAAAAAAAAAAATTAAAAATACTAAATAAAATAATAAAAACGTGTTTTTTTTTCGTTTTTGTTATTTATTAATGCAGCATTATTGTTCACATTTCAATTATGTTGTGAACAATGAGGCTGCACTAACGATTTTTTGGAGGGTTTTAGCTAAAAATCACATAATTTCTCAGAAAAATAAACGTACGGTAATGTGTTCCCAGTTCTAATTTTTTTAACAAGCGCATCCCATAGAATAAATAACTGCAAAGGCTCGGATGATAAAATGTGAAAAAAATTACTTTACACGGTGTAAATGATTGAAATTTTAATGGAAATTCACATTTTTTTTACATTTTATGTTATAGCATTCTGGCAAGACATGACGTATACATATAATAATGATAGTTTATGAATCTGCCGAGTCTGCCTTAAAAAAGGATATATAATATGTCTGGGTCTTACAATAAAACGTGACTTCAAATCACGTTTAAACAAGATGAGCGAAACCGGTAAAAATGAGCTCAGCGCACGGGGTGAAGTGGCTCAGCAGAGAAAGGGTTAATTGCATATAAAGTATCTTTATTTTTCTGGCTTCACATCTCTTTCCTCTAGACTCTATGCACGTGCAATTTAATCATCACTGTACACATTCGATTTTTGTTTCATGCCACAAACTATGCGCCGTATGGATTGTTCACGTATATGATTGTTGCAAAAAGATAAACATGTCGGGATGAGCCGAGTGTCTCTTTAAATGAGAAAAAAAAAGGTGAGTTTTATATAAAGGAATATCACAGACCCGTGTTTGACTTATATATACATACAGTATATACATTTCCCATGAATTGTATTCTCTAGCGGCTCATTGAAAAGCAGGAATGAGAAAAGTCAGAGATTGTATATTATTATATTGTATATATTTCCTCTTATAATAAATCCATAGATTTATGGGCCGAGGACAAAACCCGACCTGTTATTAAGGAGGACATCTGTTTTATATCAAGCTGTAAATAACGCATTAACGCCATTTTCAAGACAAGTAAAAAAAAATACAAAAAAACTTTAAAAAAAAGATCTCAGGAGGGGACGATCTATCATTAACCCCTTCACTACTGTTATCATGAATACACGGTCATCAACAACAGACACAGCAGTCGCAGATCGTGTTAACGTGTACTGGAGCGATGCTGTATTGTTGCAAATTAATTCCAGTTGCATATGGACCTCAGAACATGTCCCTAATGTTTTATCAGCGTGGGCATGATGCCTGAGGTGGCAGCACTTTTTACAACCAGCTGGGAATGCGTTTGAATGACATCTCTCCAGCTGATCCTGCATGGAGACCAGAACTGCAGTAACTCCTTTTGGCCAGCAGATGGCGACGTCTCCCTACCAAATAGGCTATTACAGTAAGGAATACACTGGGGATATTATAATAATATTAAAGGCAGGGTGGATTTGATTTAAAGAAACAAAAAATGGGTCCAAGCGGCGCAGTGGTAATTCTATGAGTCACTAAAAACCCTACAGGGTTATCCAAAGAGATTCGAAAAGTCACCGCACGTTCGGTGACTTTTCGTTCTCTTCAATTCGGTTCCTTTTGCCGATTGCATTTCGGTGACCCTGCGGTGTATTCAGCAAACACCACAGGGTCCCCGAATTGCAGGGAAAAGCTGCCGAAAACCTGACGAAAACTAACCGAATGCACCCGGAAAACAAGCAAAAACATCTGGATTAACCTTCGAAGAAGCCGAACAGAAGCCGAACAGGAGCCGAATCACACAGAGCCGAAGCAGCTGTGACGTAGAGGAGGCAGTGAATAAATTAGAAAAACCATCTGTATGAATCTGGGAAAATGAAACGCTGTTTGCAAAGAAACTACTAAGCGAAAATGTCTGAAATTTTCACAGGAGGTCCAGGGAATGATAATAAAAAGGGCTGTTACAGAAAAAATAAGCAAACTGAAAAAAAAAAAAAAAAAATATCGGACTTTTAATTTTTTTTTAAAAAATTCAGAAAAATGCTTAAAGTATCCTAAAAAATCTATAAATAAAGAGACTTTTTGCTGCAGAATTTTATAATGAACGGTTTATTAGATATTGAATTAAAACGGGAATATTTTTAACATTGAAGCCTATGGGATTCTCCTGAATAAATTTGCCGAATTAAACCACCGAATGGCAGGGCATTAGGGGAACCTTTCACTGCTGGTTTGTGTTCTCTGAATAGCCGAAGCAGTGCTTTTTCATGGGGATTTCACTGCCCTCGAACAGGCACCGAACAGGCACCGTATGTGCAGGCAATTCGACAGGATTTGGCGAATTGCCTGCTCTCTGGATAGCCGAATGGCCAGGAAAGGTAACCGAACGCTGATTTTCAGCGTTCGGTTACCTTTCTCAAGCAATTCGAATCTCTTTGAATAACCCTGCTAGTCTTAGGGCCCTATAGGTATTTGATTTGTGGTTAAAAGTTTCTTTGGATCAAAAAGAACCGTCAGGTCCTAAATAACGTGCATGCGACACAAAAAGTGCGAATAACAGTCAAGTGTGCAAAAATTGCATTCCACAGTAATATCGATGTTAAAAACCAAGCAGATAATCTGTAATATTAAAGTGCATGTGCTTGTAAATCCACTTATCAATAAAGTGCGTACACAGAGTGTGCAGTGTTGCACAAGGTGCTAATATGTCTCTGACAGGCTGAATGATAGGTGAGTCCTAAACCACAGTAAAGTGCACGTGCAAAGTACAAATAGAACCGGATTCTGTGGTCACAAGTCGTTGTATAGCGTCTGGGCTGCGTTGTAGAATAAATTGTCCCAATAACGCGGCTCCTCTCCTCAATGGACAGATTTATAAAAATGAAAACGAGAAAGGGGCGAGGGGAAAAAAGGAGAAATAATAGTGCAGACTGTAACGTACAATTCAGGTGAGTATATACGAGAAAAACTCACTCACAGATTGCAGAGCCTAGTGAGTCCCGGCTCTGGGTTGATACACCTTACACTAGATATAGGGTGGCGCGTCCCTTCTTGTGGGCCTCAAATAAAGTACAAACAAGGAGACAGCGCTCCCATAGCGTAACACAGTATATAATATGGCGGTCAGAATAATTTTTCTTTTTTTGTCTCACTCACCGATGGTGGAGCCTTGATTTTCTCAGGCTCAGCTTGTAAGCGGATGGTACCCCTTAATTCGGTGTGTACCTCACCTCTCTCTCCTGGAGCGTCTTACACCGCCGACTTCTGCGTTGAAATTGCAGCAAAAAAAAGGTTTGGGGGAGAGGGGAGGAGGGGTGAGGCGAGTGTACCACCTCTGGAGTTGCTATGGAGAGCCTTCCGCCGTCTGAAGAAATCTGATGAGAGTCAGGATAAATTCAAAATTTTTTATTGCATATAAAAAGTTAAAAAAATGGGGGGGGGGGGGATTTCGAACTGGACGCGTTCCGGCACTTAGCACGTGCCTTCTTCAAGCAGTATGGTCCATACTGCTTGAAGAAGGCACGTGCTATGTGCCGAAACGCGTCCAGTTCAAAATCCCCCCCCATTTTTTAAACTTTTTATATGCAATAAAAAAAATTGAATTTATCCTGACTCTCATCAGATTTCTTCAGACGGCGGTAGGCTCTCCATAGCAACTCCAGAGGTGGTACACTCGCCTCACCCCTCCTCCCCTCTCCCCCAAACCATTTTTTGCTGCAATTTCAACGCAGAAGTGGAAACCCCTCCCCCTCCTGGATTTGATTTAAATCACCTTATTTATTTATTTATTTATAAAGGATTTTACCAGGAATGATACATTGAGATTTCTCTCGTTTTCAAGTATGTCCTGGGTTCGAGAACATTGAGTGGTTACAGAAATACAAAATAGTAAAATGCAAGATATTAACACAGGACCAAATATACAGATTAACAGAAAAATAAATATGGAGGAAATGTAGTCATTATGTTACATGTTTACAGGTGCATTTTGTATTGAGGTATGCTAATAGGGAGCTCTTAAGGGACTTTAGACTGGGGGAAGATTTGACGGCGTCTGGGAGGTTATTCCATATTTGCGGTGCTCTGTAGGAAAATGCGGATCGAGCCATTTTCTTTTTGTATTGCGGTATTGCAAGTAAGGTGCTGGTCCTGGATCTGAGGTGATAGGATGAGGGAACTGCTGGGGGAAGCAGCATATTCAGGTAGGGTGGTAGCTTCCCAGAAAAGCTCTTAAACACCAGGTTGGAAAGGTGAAGGGTGCGTCTAGAGTCCAGCGATGGCCAGTTTAGTTCTTTTAACATGTCACAGTGGTGGGTCATGTAGTTACATTGTAGCACAAAGCGACAGAATGAGTTATACAATGTAGTAAGTTTCTGGAGGTGTGTTTGCGGGGCGGCTGCATACACTACATCTCCGTAGTCAATGGCTGGCATAAGCATTTGTTGTACAATCTGCTTTCTTACCGCGGGGCTCAGGCAGGATTTGTTTCTGTACAGGGCACCTAGTTTGGGGTAAAGTTTAGATGAGAGTTTTTCGATGTGGGGGCCAAAAGATAGATTTGGGTCTAACCACATACCTAGGTATTTGAGAGAGGTGACTGTGGTCAGTGTGCCGTTTGATTTTGTCCCAACACATAGATGGGGTGTTTGCAATTTGTGTAGTTTAGGTGCAGTTCCAAAGAGCATTGTAACCGTTTTGTCAGTATTTAGAAAAAGTTTGTTATTTGCTATCCACTTTTCTACCCCTTCAGCAACACTTGATTTAAATCATGATTTTTTTAAATGTAAATACTCCTATGCTTGCTGGTAGTTGCAATCGTTCATATTTGCAACCAGATGAAGACTTAATATCTAGAATAATCAGTCAGTTTAGTAGAACAGCTCTATCTGAACGGATTTAAAGTTAAATAGGTTAACCACTAGAAGTGTGCACGGCTGAAAAAATTGTTTTGTTTCAAAAATGATTTCGTTTTTTTAATTTCGTTACATTTTGATTCATTTCGTTATTTCGTTTTCATTTGGTATATCGGAACACTAAAAAAAAAAAAAACATTGTAATTTGGGATCGATTCGATATTTGATATTGATTTGAATTTTGGATCACTAAATAAAGCCCCAATGCATCAAATCCTGCTGTTAAAAGGCAAAGCTAGGGTTAAATGTTGAGCTGTCCATTGGCCTGTGGTGCTGACAACAGATTCAGCACCACAGTCCAATTTACAGGGACGGGGTCCTTTGTGAAACAGTCAAACGAATAGTATTTGTTTCATAATGTCGTTTGCTATACTACTTGTATGTATTGTAAGTTGAGATCGATTCGATATTTGATATTGAGTCAAATTTCAGATCACTAAATAAAACCCCAATGGATCAAATCCTGCTCAGGAATCATTTAATCGATGGTTCTCTAGTGAAACAGCATAACAAATCAAAGTCGTTTTATACCGTTTCGTCTTTGTTTCAATTCAGATGAAATCAATTCGTTATTTCGGATATACGAATTAACGAAATTCGTAACGAATTGAGATTGTTACGAAACGAATGCACACCCTATTAACCCCTTAATGACCGCTGACGTATGACGTCCTACCCTCGGGTCTCCCTCAGACCCGCGGACGTACATAGTACGTCAGCGGGCTTCTAACCTCCCTTCCGCCGATACTCACCTCCCTGCTCGTTCCTTCGGCGTTTATGGCAAGCTGGAAGCTTGCCTCGCCATTTCCTGGGGGCTGGCGGATCTGATGACGTCATCACGCTTGACCTTTCCAATGATACCAAACATGACCAGGTTTGGTTTAAAAATAAAATAAAAAAAATAATAATAATAAAAATAAATAAAAAACAAAAACAAGGCTTTTTAAAAAAAACATTTTTGTCGGGGGGGGGGGGCAAAATAGGACCTAGGCTGTCATCTAAAAATAATTAGCAAAAAACGGTCAGAATGAGCGCAGCGCACATAGGTGAACTGGTTCAGCAGTGAAGGGGTTAAAAAGCAAAAACATGTAAAAATTGGGTATTTCTAGTCTCGGGACAAAATTTTGAAACTATTTAGCCGGGGTCTTTTTTGGTGGTTGTAGATTTTGGAAATTACAAAAAAAATGTGTTTTTACCATTTTTTCATCATATTTCATATTTTTTTTATAGTAAATTATAGGATATGATGGAAATAATGGTATTTTTAGAAAGTCCATTTAATGGCGGGAAAAACGGTGTATAATATGTGTGGGTTGAATAAACGAGTAAGAGGAAAATTTGACCTAAACGCTAACAGCGCAGAAACGTAAAAACAGCAGCGGTCACTAAAGGACGGATTTGTGTAAAACCGCCCGGTCACTAAGGGGTTAATCACTCATATTTGGTGAACTTCTTAAATTGTTTTATTTGACTCCATAACGTTAAATAAAATCAAGTTAAAGTCGATAAGAGCATCGGTCCAACGTGTTTTGGCACTCACACGCGACTTCCTCAGGGATAACCTGCCGAGGGAGTTCCTCTGGAGTCCAACTATAGGTGTTGGTCGGCTGACTCAGGCACAGTGATGGAGATACGGAAGATGAGTATTGCATGATGGGCCAATTTTATTATTGATTCCTCTGAGTGACTGTTTATAGCGGGGGTTTATAGTGCGCATTGTTTTATATTTCACTACAATTTGTCATTGTTCTTCTAGAGTTGTGGTTACCTAGTTTATATACTCATTCCTGTACCTGTGGATAATTGGGGGGCAAGAAGAGGAGCCTAAGTGGGAGCCATAACAATATGCTTATATACAGTGAGTGGGCAGATTATTATGAAAACCTGACTTTTTTAGGCAAATTAGCTATAATTTGGTGCTGAATTTGCTGGAGGGCCAGACCATTATAGATAGGGAAGCAGGTTGTTTACCACGACAGCAGAAGTGATTTTTTTCTGAAGATATGGGTAAACAACTGTTATGGTGGCCCCCCCTCAGGAGCCAAAGGGGGGGGGGGTCCTTGCTGCTGTGTTTATTAAGCCCTTGTAACGGGGAGCCCCCTATAGGGTGAGGGGGAACCCCAATCTGCAGAGATGAAGCCTTAAGGACAGGTATACAGCTTCCAGGGAACAAACCAAGATATTACCAGAAACTAGAAAGATCCCTAAGCCCTGACTGAGATCCTTGAAAGATGGTCTCGAAATACTAACTAGGCTAGGTGTGCAAGATGAATAAAACATAAACCAGACAGACAATAAATGCAGGTATACAGATTCCAGGGAACAAAGCAAGATATTAACAGAAACTAGAAAGATCCCTAAGCCCTGACTGAGATCCTTGAAAGGTGGTCTCGAGATACTAACTAGGCTAGGTTTGCAAGACGAACAAAACATAAACCAGACAGACAATGAATGCAGGCATACAGATTCCTAAGCACGGTACAGTACAGGGGACAGACAGAAGAGAGATCCAAATACAAGAGCCAAAGGTCATACACGGAATATCATACTAGAGGGGTCAGGCAAGAGAGGGATCCTAAATACATGAGCCAGAGGTCATACACAGCAAATCAAAGTAAACCAGCATACAGGGACTAGGTATGAAAGACTATCCTGGTCCAAGGATCAAGGGGAATCCTGGTCGTACTTATAGGGCAGAACAGGTCATGTGACCGCAGACCAATTAGCCCAACAGATGGCCTGCAGGCTGAAAACAAAACAACAGGAATCCCTGCTACCACCAGCAGGGGGCAAGGCCGAGACGTGACAGCCCTTTAGGCAGGTATGTGTCCTTCTGCATTATGCAGAACCCTGGACACAGGAAACAACAGAACCAGACAAGACAAGACAGTATGCACACACGAGGAAAACCCTGATCTGGGGTAAGGTCCTTAAATGGCCTTCTGACTATTCAGAGTACAGGGTGGGAAAATATACACAATGAAACAACGGGGTTCAACTAGACTTGACAGGAAGGAATATCTAGCAACAACTGAACAAGAAAGAGATCCTTGAGGTGGTCTCTATATACTAGAACAATGAGCTGCTGCACTAGATACACACAACATAAACCAGAAAAAACAGACTTGACAGAAATATAGTCATCAACATGCAGGGCAGGACTCACATAGAACTTGAGGTTATGCCGCGACCAGCACAAACAAATGGATACCTAGCAAATAGGTCTCACACCAGAATAAGAAAACATGAAAACTAAAACCGCTCAGACAACACACAATGGACATAAGCAGGAGATTAGTCAGAAAACAAAGCTAGAAGTCAAAAACAGGAAGTCAATAAGCAATATACAGAATTCAGGAACTCAGCAAGTTAGATCTATACTGGATCAGGGAACAAGTGCACTGATAGCCATTAAATAGGGTAGTGCAGGTCACGTGACCACAAGTCTGGTCAGATGCTGAGACTCCAGGGGCGGAGAGCCAAAACAGTTTAACTCTAAGAACCATGAGGGCTGAGAAGAGCTCTCAGCACCAGTGGGCCTGGCTGGGAGAACGTGACAACAACGCGATTTAACAGCCTTTGAACGTGGGATGATTGTTGGCGCTCTGAGCCATGGAGTGAGTATCAGCAAAACAGCAGAATTCGTTAAATGTTCAAGAGCAGCTGTTGTTAAAGTGTTTAAAGACTGGACTGTCAGCCGAAAATCTGGGTCTGAACATGCGAATTGTGGCCGTCAGCGACTAGTCAATGTTAGGGCAGAACGGAGAGTGGCAAGACTGGTACAAGACAACAGAAGTGCAACAGTGCATCAAATTACTGCAGATCTTAATCCGGGATCCTCTCAAATGATCTCTGAACGCACTGTTCGCCGTACATTGCATCGTATGGGATATGGAAGCCGAAGGCCTGTTCCAACACCTTTGCTGTCTGCAGTTAACAAGATAAAACGTCTCCAATTCGCACAGGAACACAAGCATTGGACAGTCGAGCATTGGTAAAAAGTCATGCGGTCGGATGAATCACGTTTCCAGTGGCATCATGCAGATGGCAAAGTGAGAATTTGGCGGAAACGGCATGAAAGCAGCACCCCACATGCATGAGTACAACCCTTCAAGCTGGTGGGGGCAGTGTTATGGTTCGGGGCCCTTTAATTCGTGTGGAACAACGTCTGAATAGCACAACATACCAAAGCATCGTTGCTGATCAAGTTCATCCTATCATGTTGATGGCGTATCCCAATGGAGAAGGCTTCTTCCAACAAGACAATGCGCCCTCATGCCACGGTGCTCATATTGTGCAGGAGTGGTTTCAAGAACATGCGGGAGAAGTTACCTTGCTTAGGTGGCCACCACAATCACCAGATCTCAATCCAATTGAGCATTTGTGGGACGAAGTTGAAAGAGCCATCAAGCAGCCCACCATCAAATCTCACAGAGCTGGACAGTGCTATTCATCAGGCAGGTGTCAGATTCCTCACATCACCTTTCAACATCTCGTGGAGTCAATGCCAAGAAGAATCGCCGCAGTATTGAAGGCAAACGGAGGCCCAACCGAGTACTGATGGGCCGGTCATAACAATCTGGCCACTCAGTGTATGTTTTAATCTTGACCCGTGTGTCATATAGTGTGTTGCTCTGGTATAAAGTTTAAACCCGGCTCTGACATATTAGATGTGATACTCTCTTACACCAAATAATACTGTAACGGTTATTCAAGAAGAGCCAAACTTGCCTGAATTGCACCGCAAGGTGAATTTCACTATACGCTGCAATTTCGTGGCAGTTCGGCTACTCAGGAGGGCAATTTGCCAAATATTGTTGAAATACGGTGCAGTTTGCCGCAATTCAGCGACCCTCGCCGCCAGTGAAATTGTCCCATAGAGAAGTAATGGTTAATCTATTCAGTGAACGCCGAACCGCACCAAAGAGTTGGCGAAATGCCCTGATTTTCGGTGCTTTTGTTCGACTGGTTTAGATGAATCCTATAAGTTTCAATGTAAAAATAAATTGCCGTCTTTATTTTTTTATTCAACCGTTTATTGTTTTCATTTGCAGCAAAAACTCTTTTTACTTATTTATTTTTTGAGATTTTTTTTTGGCCATTTTCCTGGATTTTTTTAACCGAAACTTTTGATTCCCGTTTTTTTTTAACAAATGGCTTTTTTTTTCTAAATTCTGTAATGAGCTTTTAATTTTTTTTTTTTATTGGACTTTTTTTTTTATTTCCAGGCATTTCTACTGTTTTAAACGCCTTTTACAAAAATGTTGCTTTTTTTATATAACCCTCAGTTCGGCGGCGTTCGACTTTTGTCAGCGGCTGATCGTCGGCGTTCAGCGTATCGTCAGCTGCGTTTGGCGGATCCCGTTCGGCACGCTTCGGGTATCCTGCGGTGAATGCTGAATTCACTGCAGGGTTGGTGAATTGAAATCATGAAGCTCACCGAACTGCGCCGAACGAGAGAGAACCAAAATTTCAATGCTGTCTGTGTGTCACCTTGTAAAGCACCACCGGGTTGGGATACGCTTCTACATACTATGGGCGAATTAAATGTGCTGTCGACGTGGTTGGTAACACTACAGAGAATACCTGGAACACTTAACCCTTACCTGCCACAGGATGTTGCATGCCGTCCGGCGGTGGGAGGGCTTTGAAGACGCAGGGAGTACTGGTACTCCCCGCTGCCTTCAATAGGCCGTCACATGGAGCGCGTCATTGGCTGCAGTGGGATGATTGAACTCAAGCCATCTCTCTGCATCCAATGACATGCGGCGTGCAACGGCTGCCGCGGCGAGCCAGAATCAGCAGCCCGCGCGCCAACTGCTGGCAAGGCATACCTGTAGGCCTTGCCGGCAAAAGCCACCCCTTACGGTCGCCACCCGGCAACATTAAGGGGTTAAAAAACAGGCTGCTGTTGGAACAGATACACTTCACGATTCATCTTTTATATCTCAGACTTTCTGTGATATATTGACGCCACGTTATGTCACGCCACGTTATGTCACGCCATGTCACGCCACGCGGATCTTTACTTCCCAGGAAAAGATCAAAGACGATATTTCCTGCAAACAAATGACTTTGTAAATATAAATATGTTGTTTTTTTTTATGGCTGATGGCATTTGTCTTCGTGATTGTGTTTTCTTGCGGTGTTTAAATAAACATTTATAGCTTTGAGTGGCTTTTGCGGAATTCGTCCTCGATCTCTTTTTTTCCCTGCGCTCTGTTCACTCTTTCTGGTTTATTTATTTCTCCTCTATTGTTTCTTAGGGTAAATAAGACGCTGATCGTGACAATATTCCTCTGTGTCGTCTCCGGCGACTTAGATCAAGTCTTGGGGGTGAATTATAAACCCGGAGCATTCGCCGTCAACGAAGGAATCTTCCCCCGCTGAACAGTCTAATGATAAACCCTAAGAATTCCATAGGATTGGATCCAGAACGCGCTCCAGATGGGACGTGTTGGACATATCACTCGTTGACTGAGTGTGCTCAACTCAAGGGGCAGGGTCTGGGCGACATAAAGGGGCGATGTTCAGGTGGGGCTAGGGTGGATCTAGGCAGTGTAAGGGGTGGCATTTGGGAAGGACTGGGGCACATTTGTCGGAGGAGATTGGGTGGTACTTGGGTGGAACTGGTGGTGTCTTAGGCAGAGAATGGGCAGGGCACCTGTCAAAATGAGTTTGATGTTGGATCCCCCTTCCATTATTCTACTTTCGGTGACCCCCAGGAGCCTGATCTCCACCCAGGACAGGACTCAGTGTCCCCCGGGGACAGGTCTGTGCCCAGCTCATGGCTCGTTGTCCACAGGGGACGGGTCTGTGCCCAGCTCATGGCTCGTTGTCCCCCGGGGACGGGTCTGTGCCCAGTTCATGGCTCGGTGTCCCCCGGGGACGGGTCTGTGCCCAGCTCGTGGCTCGTTGTCCGCCGGGGACAGGTCTGTGCCCAGCTCGTGGCTCGTTGTCCGCCGGGGACAGGTCTGTGCCTAGCTCATGGCTCGGTGTCCTCAGGGGACGGGTCTGTGCCCAGTTCATGGCTCAGTGTCTCCCGGGAACGGGTCTGTGCCCAGCTCGTGGCTCGTTGTCCGCCGGGGACAGGTCTGTGCCCAGCTCATGGCTCGGTGTCCTCAGGGGACGGGTCTGTGCCCAGTTCATGGCTCGGTGTCTCCCGGGAACGGGTCTGTGCCCAGCTCATGGCTCGGTGTCCCCCGGGGACGGGTCTGTGCCCAGCTCATGGCTCGGTGTCCCCCGGGGACGGGTCTGTGCCCAGCTCATGGCTCGGTGTCCCCCGGGGACGGGTCTGTGCCCAGCTCGTGGCTCGTTGTCCGCCGGGGACAGGTCTGTGCCCAGCTCGTGGCTCGTTGTCCGCCGGGGACAGGTCTGTGCCCAGCTCATGGCTCGGTGTCCTCAGGGGACGGGTCTGTGCCCAGTTCATGGCTCGGTGTCCTCAGGGGACGGGTCTGTGCCCAGTTCATGGCTCGGTGTCTCCCAGGAACGGGTCTGTGCCCAGCTCATGGCTCGGTCTCCTCAGGGGACGGGTCTGTGCCCAGTTCATGGCTCGGTGTCTCCCAGGAACGGGTCTGTGCCCAGCTCATGGCTCGGTGTCCTCAGGGGACGGGTCTGTGCCCAGCTCATGGCTCGGTGTCCCCCAGGGACGGGTCTGTGCCCAGCTCATGGCTCGGTGTCCCCCGGGGACGGGTCTGTGCCCAGCTCATGGCTCGGTGTCCCCCGGGGACGGGTCTGTGCCCAGCTCATGGCTCGGTGTCCCCCGGGGACGGGTTTGTGTCCAGCTCATGGCTCGGTGTCCCCCGGGGACAGGTTTGTGTCCAGCTCATGGCTCGGTGTCCCCCGGGGACGGGTCTGTGCCCAGCTCATGGCTCGGTGTCCCCCGGGGACGGGTCTGTGCCCAGCTCATGGCTCGGTGTCCCCCGGGGACGGGTTTGTGCCCAGCTCGTGGCTCGGTGTCCCCCGGGGATGGGTCTGTGCCCAGCTCATGGCTCGGTGTCCCCCGGGGACGGGTTTGTGTCCAGCTCATGGCTCGGTGTCCCCCGGGGACGGGTCTGTGCCCAGCTCATGGCTCGGTGTCATCGCACAGTGGGAAGGAATGAATCTGCCTGCTAATAAAGTTGATTCGCTCTTGAAATTTGTTGCATTGACAGTTCGAGGTCCTGAAAGGGCGATAAAGACTTATTCCTCTCTTTGTGTGTGAGCCGGTAACTCTCCAGTTACTGCTTAGGCCGCTGCTCGTCACAGGGTTTGATGTCTCTGATCTCCTGATAGTAATTCATTCAGCTGAAGATGCTTTCTTTCCCTCCGTTTTGGGCAGTATCTGTCTGTGCTCTATCGCCCTTGCAGGACCTCACTGTGCTGTGGGAGCTGCCTGAGAGCCCAGGGAAGCCCGTTCAGAGCCTGGAGAGTGAGCGGGGAGGCGCAACGTGACTCCGGGAATGGCCGCACCGCGGGCTGAGGCGCCTGAGGGGAGAGACCGGCTCCGGGAGCCCTCGTACAGGGGTCCTCAAACACGTCTCGCCACGCCCCATCTCTTGCTCCGCCTCCACCGGGCGTGACGCTGCAGCTCCTGCGACGGTGTGACGTCACGCGCAGGGAAGCCGCTGCCAGCAGCTTGGCTTGAGGGAAAGGGAACTAGCGGCCTTAACCCCTTCCTGCCCGCACTGCGACTCGATGGTAGAGAGAGGAAACCCCCCTTCAACAGGTACTGAGCGCTAATATAGAGAGCAGCGCCCCTCTCACTGAGCTAATAGAGAGCGCAGCGCCCCTCACTGAGCTAATAGAGAGAGCAGTGCCCCTCACTGAGCTAATAGAGAGAGCAGCCCCCCTCACTGAGCTAATATAGAGAGCAGCGCCCCTCACTGAGCTAATATAGAGAGCAGTGCCCCTCACTGAGCTAATAGAGAGAGCAGTGCCCCTCACTGAGCTAATAGAGAGAGCAGCGCCCCTCACTGAGCTAATAGAGAGAGCAGCGCCCCTCACTGAGCTAATAGAGAGAGCAGCGCCCCTCACTGAGCTAATAGAGAGAGCAGCGCCCCTCACTGAGCTAATACAGAGAGCAGCGCCCCTCACTGAGCTAATAGAGAGAGCAGCGCCCCTCACTGAGCTAATATAGAGAGCAGCGCCCCTCACTGAGCTAATACAGAGAGCAGCGCCCCTCACTGAGCTAATACAGAGAGCAGCGCCCCTCACTGAGCTAATAGAGAGAGCAGTGCCCCTCACTGAGCCAATAGAGAGCGCAGCGCCCCTCTCACTGAGCCAATAGAGAGCGCAGCGCCCCTCACTGAGCTAATATAGAGCAGCGCCCCTCACTGAGCTAATAGAGAGAGCAGTGCCCCTCACTGAGCTAATAGAGAGAGCATCGCCCCTCACTGAGCTAATAGAGAGCAGCGCCCCTCACTGAGCTAATAGAGCGAGCAGTGCCCCTCACTGAGCTAATAGAGAGCAGTGCCCCTCACTGAGCTAATAGAGAGAGCAGCCCCCTCACTGAGCTAATAGAGAGAGCAGTGCCCCTCACTGAGCTAATAGAGAGAGCAGCCCCCTCACTGAGCTAATAGAGAGAGCAGTGCCCCTCACTGAGCTAATAGAGAGAGCAGTGCCCCTCACTGAGCTAATAGAGAGAGCAGTGCCCCTCACTGAGCTAATAGAGAGAGCAGTGCCCCTCACTGAGCTAAGAGAGAGCAGCCCTCCTCACTGAGCTAATAGAGCAGCGCCCCTCACTGAGCTAATAGAGAGAGCAGCCCTCCTCACTGAGCTAATAGAGCAGCGCCCCTCACTGAGCTAATAGAGAGAGCAGCACCCCTCACTGAGCTAATAGAGAGAGCAGCACCCCTCACTGAGCTAATAGAGAGAGCGGCACCCCTCACTGAGCTAATAGAGAGAGCAGCACCCCTCACTGAGCTAATAGAGAGAGCAGCGCCCCTCACTGAGCTAATAGAGAGAGCAGCACCCCTCACTGAGCTAATAGAGAGAGCAGCCCTCCTCACTGAGCTAATAGAGAGAGCGGCACCCCTCACTGAGCTAATAGAGCGGCGCCTCTCACTGAGCTAATAGAGCGACGCCCCTCACTGAGCTAATAGAGCGACGCCCCTCACTGAGCTAATAGAGAGAGCGGCGCCCCTCACTGAGCTAATAGAGAGAGCAGCCCTCCTCACTGAGCTAATAGAGAGAGCAGCCCTCCTCACTGAGCTAATAGAGCGGCGCCTCTCACTGAGCTAATAGAGCGACGCCCCTCACTGAGCTAATAGAGAGAGCGGCGCCCCTCACTGAGCTAATAGAGAGAGCAGCGCCCCTCACTGAGCTAAAAGAGAGAGCAGCGCCCCTCACTGAGCTAAAAGAGAGAGCGGTGCCCCTCACTGAGCTAATAGAGAGAGCAGCCCCCCTCACTGAGCTAATAGAGAGAGCAGCCCCCCTCACTGAGCTAATAGAGCAGCCCTCCTCACTGAGCTAATAGAGAGAGCGGTGCCCCTCACTGAGCTAAAAGAGAGAGCGGCGCCCCTCACTGAGCCTATACGGAGAGCGGCGCCCCTCACTGAGCCTATACGGAGAGCGGCGCCCCTCACTGAGCCTATACGGAGAGCGTCGCCCCCGCGCAGAGCTTATACGGAGAGCGTCGCCCCCGCGCAGAGCTTATACGGAGAGCGTCGCCCCCGCGCAGAGCTTATACGGAGAGAGTCGCCCCCGCGCAGAGCTTATACGGAGAGCGTCGCCCCCGCGCAGAGCTTATACGGAGAGCGTCGCCCCCGCGCAGAGCTTATACGGAGAGCGTCGCCCCCGCGCAGAGCTTATTCGGAGAGCATATACAGAGCAGTGTGTTAACCCTTTCACTCCCCGTATACAATATGAGGGACATTGGAGCAGAGAGAGGTTACCTAGGGGTATTTCTGGTAAGGAGGCAAGAGATCCTAACGTGTGCGCGTGAACTCAGAGCTCCGGGATCCGCTGGCTTTAATGCGTCCTCGCACTCTCCTCCGGGATCTGCTGGCCTTAACGCGTCCTCACACTCTGCTCCGGGATCTGCTGGCCTTAACGCGTCCTCACACTCTGCTCTGGGATCTGCTGGCCTTAACGCGTCCTCACACTCTGCTCCGGGATCTGCTGGCCTTAATGCGTCCTCACACTCTGCTCTGGGATCTGCTGGCCTTAACGCGTCCTCACACTCTGCTCCGGGATCTGCTGGCCTTAACGCGTCCTCACACTCTGCTCCGGGATCTGCTGGCCTTAACGCGTCCTCACACTCTGCTCTGGGATCTGCTGGCCTTAACGCGTCCTCACACTCTGCTCTGGGATCTGCTGGCCTTAACGCGTCCTCACACTCTGCTCTGGGATCTGCTGGCCTTAATGCGTCCTCACACTCTGCTCCGGGATCCGCTGGCCTTAACGCGTCCTCACACTCTGCTCTGGATCTGCTGGCCTTAACGCGTCCTCACACTCTGCTCCGGGATCTGCTGGCCTTAACGCGTCCTCACACTCTGCTCTGGGATCTGCTGGCCTTAATGCGTCCTCACACTCTGCTCCGGGATCCGCTGGCTTTAACGCGTCCTCAGCTCCGGGATCCGCTGGCTTTAACGCGTCCTCAGCTCCGGGATCCGCTGGCTTTAACGCGTCCTCGCACTCTGCTCTGGGATCTGCTGGCCTTAACGCATCCTCGCACTCTGCTCCGGGATCCGCTGGCCTTAACGTGTCCTCAGCTCCGGGATCCGCTGGCCTTAACGTGTCCTCAGCTCCGGGATCCGCTGTCCTTAACACGTCCTCACACTCCGCTCCTGATACGCAGGCCGTAATATTTCCTCACGCGCAGTTCTGGGATCTGCTGGCCTTAACGCGTCCTCAGCCCTGGGATCCGCTGGCCTTAACGTGTCCTCACACTCAGCTCCGGGATCCGCTGTCCTTAACTCGTCCTCAGCTCCGGGATCCGCTGGATTTAACGCGTCCTCACACTCCGCTCCTGATCCGCAGGCTGTAATATTTCCTCACGCGCAGTTCTGGGATCTGCTGGCCTTAACGCGTCCTCAGCCCTGGGATCCGCTGGCCTTAACGCGTCCTCACACTCAGCTCCGGGATCCGCTGTCCTTAACTCGTCCTCAGCTCCGGGATCCGCTGTCCTTAACTCGTCCTCAGCTCCGGGATCCGCTGGATTTAACGCGTCCTCACACTCCGCTCCTGATCCGCAGGCTGTAATATTTCCTCACGCGCAGTTCTGGGATCCGCTGGATTTATCGTATCCTCGGGGCGTAAAGGCAGGTTTAATAAAACTTATCCTGCTTAATGCAGCGCGTGTCACACCCTGGTACAGCCTGGAGGGCAGTGGCCGCGCGCCATGCTGCACGTCGCCGAAACACGCTCACATTTAAAGCCGGTTTATATGTAAAGAGCTTTCATCAGAACGCGGGTTCTCAGTCAGTTAGTGCACCAACTGCCTCAAAGATACGCCTCGTCCTGCTCGCGTCGGCGATATAAAGCGCATTAAACAAGAATCGCAGAACAAATGGGGAGAAGTCTCTGAGTGCCTTATTACCCCCCTTTTCCTCGCCCCCCCCTCTTCCTCGCCCCTCCACGAGCATAAATTAATGGAGTTTTTAGGTAAAAATAGTGAAGCTGAATAATTCTTAAAGTATTCCATCCGCCCCAAGTGTATCCGCTCTGTCGCTCTGTCATCATAGTCCATATAAAGCGGTGACCTCTGTCCTGTGCTGCGCTGCAGAGACTGGCTGATAAGCTTTACACGTGTCAGCCGCCATGATACATGAGGGATTATTCACTAAGCAGCGCGCTCTGATTGAGCTACAGCGGATCATGTGCGGCAAGCTACTGTAAACTAACTGTTCAGGAAGCTGCCTCTGATTTTTCTTTTTTTTTTTTTCTGCCGAAGCTTCCTTGTAGTTCGTGGCGTCGCGGTCTATGTTGTTGCCGCCGTAGTTTCTGCCGAAGTTATTTTAACATTGATTCCACCATAGTTGACGTTGTCCAGGTTTGGGAGTTGCGTGGGGATCGCCAATTTATGTCGGCCGCGGTAAACACCTGGGGAATAACGCAGACTGTAGAAGCTTTTGAGAGAATGGGACTCCATTATTATCGCCATTTATATAGCGCCAACAGCTTCTGTAGCGCAGTACAATAATGAATGGGGATCTGCACTGACACCATTACAAAGCGATCGGGAAGCAGAGACGGGGATGTCACGGGCTCCAGGTGCGTTTTAGAATCTGCCCCAGGTGAGACTCCGTCAGACATGCTCAGTCTGGCCGAGTCAGCGTTCAGCCAGTTTTTTGTCTTAAAGGGCCGGTACCACCAAATTCTGAAACGTCCTTATTGTGTTTATTTTATGTTGCTGATATCTTGTGCTTTGTTTCTTTTTTCTCTTGTATGTTTAGTAGGGATGCACCGATACCGGCATTTGCCCGAGTGCTTGGTACCCGTGCAGATGCCCCCAATACCAGAAGCCAGCACTGAGCTGGCTAGCCGGCATCCGAGGGGCTGGGGCGGCTGTCAGAGTGCTCTAACGGCATTTCGACAGGCCCCTGCAGCTGGCTTCCTTCCAACGAGTGCTGCCGGCAAAGGTTTAGAACGACCGCATGTTGGGAACCCCCAGAAGCAATCTCACGAGATCTGAAACTGTGCACAATCTTGCGAGATTGCAGCTGGGGGGTTCCCAACGAACGACCACTCTAAAATTTGCCGGCGGCGCTCGTTGGAACGCGGCCAACCGCAGGTGCCTGTCGGAATGCCGTTAGACCAGCCTGACAGTCGCCCCAGGTCTGAAATGTGTCTGTGTGTGTATATATTTATAGTTCTTATATATAACTATAAATATATATAAAATACTTTCCTCTGTGTCCCTGGTGCATCCATTGTGTGATATTTCCCTCTATATGTCACTGGGCACATCCATTGTGTGATATTTTCCTCTATATGTGTCACTGGGTGCATCCATTGTGTGATATTTTCCTCTATATGTGTCACTGGGTGCATCCATTGTGTGATATTTTCCTTTATATGTGTCACTGGGTGCATCCATTGTGTGATATTTTGTGTTGTATCTTTCCATCACTTGCTCCTCACTGTGTGGCTTTGGCCATAGAATTGAGTGAATGTGTCAGTCACCGACTCACATCATTGTATTGTGTGGGATGTATTCAAAGGACATCACTAGGGGGTAGATTAGAAGTCCTATTTAGCTCCCTGTTTTATCTCATTCAGCTGCCAGCTCTTATCTCAGGCAGCCTGCAGAACACAATACAACCCCTGCAGCCTTATCTAATCATCCCCCCCACCTCTTTTAAGTGTTAAATACTGTATGAGATAAAGCACAGCCACAAAGTAAAATTCAGCATACCATTTTGGTAAATGGTGCATCATGGGAAAAATCCACAAAATGGAAACGAGATCGAAAACTTTATTTTTCCTTTTTTAAATGCAATTACTTCAAACGAAGAAAAATAACAGCAGCGTGTGTTTTATAATGTGTTTTATAGTGTGTTTTATAATGTGTTTTATAGTGTTTTATCTGTAATACACTTGTAATCTAGTTACAGCTTGTGTAAGTGCAAGTGTCCCTTTAAAACCCTCTTGCAGAGGGACGTTTATTGACCCCCCCCCCTCTTCACTGACCCCCTAACCCAGCATGATTATTGGGGTTGTTTCTCTCCGCTTGATGTCAAACGGCTGCCTTCAACACGTTGGGGTTCGCCGAGTCCTGCCCGACGGCACGTGATCTGATTAGGACTAAGTTTGTAAAGTACAGCTCCTGATATTCTAAAGCTGCTACAAGTCGGTCAAGCCAAAGCGCGGCATAGAACTACCCCACCTTGCGTCATCTTCGCAGAAGGCATCCTTCCTTATGATGTCATTTAGCAGCAACCAGCGCCTGGTACCACAGGTACCCATTCGTGGTGCCGAAGGTCCACTTAAATGACCCCATGGCACTATGTTTAGTTTCCGTGGGCACCTTGGTTTGTTGAGATCTGGTTTAAAATAGGTTATAGTTAACCCCTCCCCCACCCCATTTTTGGCCTAAACCTTTTCTGTAACCATTATATCCAGAATATACTATAATATCATTTATCATTTAAATATTCTATCTGGAATGTTCTGTTTTTCTATCGAATCAGGTAGAACAACCTTGTCGTCGTTCTTCTTAATAGAAAAAATGATCTCCTTTGCTGTAGGTGAAATCTCCTTTCTTCAAGTCCAAATAGGTGACCGTGTTGTCCTTTGCGTCGATGTCGGGATTCCCCCGGCTGGGTGAGGTGACAGGACGCGATATCAGGCGCAGAGCGTCCTCGCTGACTCTGGGCTTCTGTTTTAATTCCCTTTGATTGTATGTTGTCACAGTTGATCCAGGCAGATTACAAAAAGCAACAGCGAGCGGCTGATCGCATGCGGCGAGTGGCGGCATTTATTTCAGCGCGCGCAGGAATCGGTCCCTGTCTAATTGGCGATGGCTTCTCATAAGGGAAATTCCGTGAAATAAAGTCCTATATTTTGTGTTTTATGTGTTTCCAGACCTTGATGTTCTGAGTCTTGTTACTGGGGAGTCCACGGCTCCAGTGATTTTTGAGAAGCGGCGTCCGAGCGACTGAAGATATGACGTTCAGCTTTCAAGATGGCCGCTGCCATTACTGATTGCGATAAAACGCCTTCTAGGAGCTTACGAATATTCGTGTTTTAAGGATAGTCTCCTCATTGGTAGCCCAGGTGAGTGGGTTCATCATTTGGGTGGGAGCCTTAATTGGGGGCATGCTGTATCGAAACCAAATCGCTGCAAAAGAACAAAAAAAGTGTAAGTTTCTGCTGTTGGAAAAAAAAAAATATATATATATATATTTTTTCCCTTGTCCATTTTTTCCCTTTGTCCATTTTCCCCTCGTCTTTCTTTTCCTTCCTCTCGTCTCGTTCTTTTCCTTCCTCTCGTCTCGTTCTTTTCCTTCCTCTCGTCTCGTTCTTCTTTTTTCCTTCCTCTCGTCTCGTTCTTCTTTTTTCCTTCCTCTCGTCTCGTTCTTCTTTTTTCCTCCCTCTCGTCTCGTTCTTTTTTCCTTCCTCTCGTCTCGTTCTTCTTTTTTCCTTCCTCTCGTCTCGTTCTTCTTTTTTCCTTCCTCTCGTCTCGTTCTTCTTTTTTCCTTCCTCTCGTCTCGTTCTTCTTTTTTCTTCCTCTCGTCTCGTTCTTCTTTTTTCCTTCCTCTCGTCTCGTTCTTCTTTTTTCCTTCCTCTCGTCTCGTTCTTCTTTTTCCTTCGTCTCGTTCTTCTTTTTTCCTTCCTCTCGTTCTTCTTTTTCCTTCCTCTCGTTCTTCTTTTTCCTTCCTCTCGTCTCGTTCTTCTTTTTTCCTTCCTCTCGTCTCGTTCTTCTTTTTTCCTCCCTCTCGTCTCGTTCTTCTTTTTTCCTCCCTCTCGTCTCGTTCTTCTTTTTTCCTCCCTCTCGTCTCGTTCTTCTTTTTTCCTTCCTCTCGTCTCGTTCTTCTTTTTTCCTTCCTCTCGTCTCGTTCTTCTTTTTTCCTTCCTCTCGTCTCGTTCTTCTTTTTTCCTTCCTCTTGTCTCTTTTTTTTTGTTTTTGTCAGGAGTCTGTGATTATGGTGGTTTGGTGTTTGTGTAACGTGCGGGGCGTATTGTTGAGTTTTATGATGTGGAGGGAGCTTGTGGGCTGGAGGTCAGTTGCGGATGTGTGATGTCATGGCTAGCAATATTTTTGGAACCTGTTGGGTCCCGATGCTGCTTTGTATGTGAGACACTTTTTTAGGTGTTGGTACCGAGACGCTGGATGTTGCTTATTGTTACCTGAAGTGAACGTGCTGACATCATTCTGGCCACCGGAGGAGGGGGTGCATGATGTGGGACGAGGAGGTTCACACTCCTATTCATGAATAAACAAATCAATCCAAGGCGGGTTACATATAAGACACCGGGACAGGGAAGAAAAGCACGACGATTATTGAAGATTCATTTTATTACTATATATAGATCGAATTTTTTAATTCTAAACACTTCTCTTTTAACTTTTTTTTTATTATTTAAATGGTAACCTCTCAAACATGCAGTTTTTAGTTTCCAGGCTCAGAGCGTTGCGATCGCTGATGAAACGGGAAACGTCCTGCTGACTTTCTCCAGATCGCGCCTGCGGTCTCTCATGAGGTCACGCAGAACCTTAGCAACAGGAAGTGGCTGTTATTATTGCAGCCGGTCCGTGGAAATCCACATGTCACGTGGAGCTGGAACCTCGTCGAGGCCAGTAAGGATTGTATCACATACGCTGTAGAGATCACTCAGCTAGAATTGTGAAATATTCCAAATAATGGCTACATTTTATTTATTTAGTTATTTGCTTTTGATTTGACCCCAAAAATGTGACATTACTCCCCTGATCTCATGTGACGGGGACAAAATGGTTATATATATTGTATAAAATGCCCTTCAGGCTGTGATTGTAAGGTGTGTATGGAACAGAAACGAATGTCATGTTCCCCTGAGATACATCATTATTATATGAAACTATCCAAAAACCCAAATGCACAACACGTCAGGTCCCGAGCGTTTCAGATAAGGAGCACCAGCCTGTACATGTGTTTTTATGTAAGCTAAAGGAACCTGCGCTCAATCCTTAGGTGTCGCGAAAGGGTTAAAGCCCTGGTGTTTAAATCCCAAATTAATTCTATCCAAATGGCTCTGTGGATGCGCTCAGATGAAACAATAAATCTTTATTTAACCTACATTAACCCTTTCCTGCTGCAGGGTGTATCATGCTGTCCCTACGGCGGGTGGGCTTAGACAACGCGGGGTGTACTAGTACGCCCTGTTGAGTTCTATGGGCCGTCTTGGCCCCTCCAATGAGCCGGTACGCACAGCACGCCGCTGGCTGTCGCGAGACGGCCTGAATTCAGGCCGCCGTCTCCCTGCAACCAATGATGTGTGTCAGCGGGCCGAATTAGAGGCCCACCGCAGCACCTGGCAGCGTTGAGGGGTTAAAAACGGCCAACGTTCCGGCTCACGCAGAGCCTTGATCAAGGTTCCCTTGTCCAAATCCTCTTGATAAAGGCTCTGCATGAGCTGAAACATCGGCTGTTCTTAATGTAGTTTAAATAAAGATTTAAATGTTTTATTGAAGACCCTGAGTGCATTCAGAGCTGTGTATGTGTGTGTATAATATATATATATATCTCACACACTCCGGGACTGAATAAAAAAAATAATTTATTCTTACATAAGTAAAAAAAAAATCAGACGTTTCGGCCTAAAGGCAACGGGCCTTTATCAAGGATAAAGGCCCTGTTGTCTTTGGGCCGAAACATCGGATTTTTTATTCAGTCCCGGAGTGCCTCCCACCGCTTTCCATTTTCTCTATATCTACTCCATTTGGGAGTTCAGCACCCGGGCATCAGCTGGATGCCCTACCCACACAATATTATATAGAAATTGAGTGCCTGGTCCCCCCCTGCTATATATACACATATACACACACAGTTCATGTCAGGGTCTGGGTTCGGACCGGCGGCACTGCCGTGTTTGACCTTTGTCTCTGACATTCCAAACAAACCCACAACATTTTGCGTGCAGGTGAATGATCGTCCGTGTCTTCACCTGTTGTGCATGTATGGGTGACATACGGATGATGTATGCTCGGTATTTCTGACGCGCCTTTACTGGATCAGCCAGTTTAGCCGCACGTTTACATATCGCGTTGCTCTTGTCAGTTAGAGTGCAAGCTCTTCGTAGCTGCCCCTACCTTGCATTCTGCTCCATGTGCAGTCGTGTGGCGCCAGATACTTTGTATCCGACGTCTGCTCTTTGCACGCACTGAAGCTTTGCAGGTAAGCGTCTGATCTCTTGCTGCCGGAGTTACCTGCGCGCTTAGCTTTATAAGCCGGGGATTACCGCAGGGATTCACTCGCTCTCCAGCCTAGATACCAGTCCCGGGGGCCACTGGAATCACGCAAAGGCTAATCAACGGGCTCAGGATGAAGCATCAAGCACTGCATGGCATGATGGGATAAGCCTGGGAGGCGTGGCCTCTGATTGGTGGAGGCACTTCCTGGTCAGGGTGAAGCCCGGCAGCTTTGGCGAAGGGTTTCGCTTTGCAACCCCATCAAACGCCTTTCGACAGGGAAGCTTTCTAAACGGGCGCAGCACGCCTGCTGTAGCGCACGCAATTCATGCGTGTGCTACAACGTGTGGCTGGCCCAGTCGCAATGGCACAACCAGTGGCGTCGCTGGGTGGGGGCGGGGGGGCCGCCCGCACCAGGTGACACCCTTGGCGGGGTGACACCGTCACAAGCTGTTTGAGTTTTTTTTTTTTTTTTTCCATCCGCCGTGCAGGTTACTACCCCCCCCCCCCCCCATGGAGGAGGTGATCCGGATCGGATGTGGACAGTGGAGGATTCCATTTCCTGGTCTGGAGTGGACTGTGGATCTTCATCACGCCGCCCGCGGCCATCTTTGATTCCGGCACCGCCAGTCATCTGGAGCCTGGAGCCGGAGGAAGGATCATGCTGCCAGTGCCGCCCGGCGCCCGCGGCCATCTTTGATGCGTCACGTGCAGCGTGGCGACGGCGTGCGCTCGAGTGTCTGTGCAGTGCAGATAGAGTAATGCGGCGCAACGCGGCAGCATGATCCTCCACATCCATCCATGATGGGTGGAGGTGGAGCATCATGCTGCCGCGCTGTGCCGCATTACTCTCTATCTGCACACAGCGACACTCGAGCGCACGCCGTCGCCACGCTGCACATGACGCATCAAAGATGGCCGCGCAGATCCCACCCCCTCTGACGCCGCTCAAGGGAATTCAGAGCCGCGCCTGCGCGCTGACGCCTCTCATCGGCGGCAGCCCGCCCACCGCCCTAACAGCTCCCTCGTGCCGTGGCGCATTTTCTTTAGAAGCGCGCGGGAGCTGAGGCGTGTGTGCGGTGCGTGGTGCCTCCTGCTCGGCTGCTCCCAGTCCCAGTCCCTCTCACCTGCTGCCTGGGCAGCTCTGGGCTCTGGCTGTCTTCTGAGGACTCGAGTCGGGAGAGACAGAGCGTCTAGACAGTGTGAGTCTGTGTGAAACAGCTGAGCTGAGCCTGACAAATCAATTGTAAAATCCAATTAAAAGTAAAATCAAAAAGTGTTTTTTGCCTGTGTTCTTCTCATCTCAAATTCTAAAATTTTAGAATATATGGGGTTATATTATTATTTTGAAATCTTGAGAGAACACAGGCAAAAAACAGTCTGTTGTTAGTTACCACATTGCCAAAATCAAACACTGGCATTTTATGAAAATAAATAAGCCCCATATTATTTTATGGCATTAAGTTTATTCCTTAAAATAAACATTTTCTAAATGTTTTAAATAAATTCGAATTCCTTTGTATTCGTCATATGATCTGGTAATATTATGGTGTAATTTTGCTAGGAATTAATATATCTATTGTCTTACATTTAGCGTTATATGGGAGTGCTGCATATGAGTAACAATAGTTTACATCATTTTGTGTTAAACTGAGGGGCGGCTCGTCGCTCGAGTCGAGGGGGTGACACCATGAGTTTCCGCACCGGGTGACACCAACCCTAGTGACGCCACTGGGCACAACGCTGCGACAGACGCCGGGAGGCACGTTAGTACGGGCGCACATAGTGCGCTCGTCTGACACCAGCCTTAATGGCTGAGTTCTATAAGGACCCCAGTATTCTTGTATCCACCTAGGGTAGTGATTGGGGACCTTGGTTTCCAGGATGTTTCTGAAATGCATGTCCCATTATGCTCAGCCAGCCTTATGTGTGATTAAGTATTATGGGACATGTAGTTCAGAAACATCTGCGTTTCCACCGTTGGCCTAGGATGGCTCAATCAAATAACCGTGGGCTTATTTCTGCTCTGAAGGGCCAGCGCTATGTAACGATATAAAATAAACCGCTTTATAAAAGATTTTATCATTCAACCACTGGGAACCTAAGTGCCATATTCTGTAGGATGTGCCGGTAACCCCTCGTTTGATGCCGCCAGGTGTGGAGTCTCTAAAAATATATACTTACTGTATTTTAATTTCCTTATAGATAGGGATGCACCGATACCATTTTTTTTAAGACCGAGTATCGATACTTTATAAAAGTACTCACCGATACCAAGTACCGATACTTTAATGTCATGTGACGCTTTCCAATAAATAATTTAGCATTTTGCTGAAAGCCTGTCCTGTTTAAGTTAATATTGCAATGTATGGCCAGACACCCCATTTACCCACTGCCTGCGCACACCCCGACCACACACAGACACCAGATATACATTCATATACACACACACACACTGGTCTGGTGTCTGTTGGGTATACATGTATCTGATGCCTGTGGTGTATATTATTTATATACAATATACCCCAAAGGCATCAGATACATTTATACCTAACACACACACACCAGACCACAGTGTGTGTATACACACATGCCCTCAGAGTGTGTGTGTGTGTGTATATATATGTCTATATCTCTGTGTGTATGTGTAAAATATATATATATATATATCACACACACTGGCACTTTTCAGACCTCAGACCAGACATGGGGCAGCTGTCCGGCTGCTCTAATGGCATTCGGACAGGTCTCTGCAGTTGACCGCGTTCATACCTTCCATGATTGCCGCTTGCACAGTCTTCACTCGTTGGGAAGCCCCCAGCCTCGATCTTGCGTGACTTCTTGAGATCGCGGCTAGGGGATTCCCAACAAGCGGACGCGCAAAAAACTTTGCCGGCGGCGCTCATGGAAGGTATGAACGCGGTCAGCTGCAGGGGCCTGTCTGAATGCCATTAGAGCATTCAGACAGCCGCCCCAGCCCCTCGGATGCCGGCAAGCCAGCTCATTGCTTGCTTACGGTATCGGGGTCATCTGCACGAGTACCAAGTACTCGTGCAGAACCCGGTATCGGCACCGATACCAGTATCAGTGCATCCCTACTTAGGCTGGCGGCACACTAGCAAACATTTTGCGTCTGTCTGACCGCACTGTTTGACGTCCGTCGTAGCTTTATAAAGGAGTCAATTAAACACCCCACACGAAGCCCCTGCGCACTTGTTCACGGACGAGCAAAGCATAAAGCCACGGACGCAAAAATAACATCGACGTTAAAAAGCTAAACGGACACAGAAACAACGCTGCCATGTATTTTCCTAGGTTGTGGAGACGTCAGAGGTTACAGACGCACGTTACGCAGTACTCACAATATCTACCGTGAAAAAGTGCGTCCGTAACGGATTCAGTACAGTGTGCGCGTGTGCCGGCTGCCTAATAGAGCTTCTTAAATACCAACACGGTGTCTTTAAAATAAACAATTGCACGACAATACCTTTTCATTCTCCGGTTTTGCCATTTTGTGTAATTTATAAAAATAAGATGAAAAGGGAGAAAAAAAGGAAACATTTGGGAACTTAAACATCAAATGGGGGGTACATCCTAAAAAAGCACTACTTAAAAAAGGTACTTTCTAAAAATGATTGTAAATTCCATTTTCAGGGTTTTATACATAAGGGGTTAATCAAAGAGCAACGAATTGGCCACAAAATTGCACCGAACAGGGAATTTCCCCATACGGTGCATTTTCGGGGCCATTCGGCTAGTTCACCAAATTTTGGTGAATTGCCAGTGAAATACGGTGCCTGATCGACGGCAGTGAAATACGGTGCCTGTTTGGCGGCAGTGAAATCCCCCATAGAGAAGCAATGGTTAATCTATTCACATTGAACATCAGAGAAATGTCAGTGAAATGCCCTGATGTTCAGTGGTTTCATTCGGCAGGTTAAGGCTGGGGTCAGACCAGCGCACTTTTAACGTGCGTTCTGGCGCACTTAAACACGGCCGCACTAGCAGCAAATGACGGGCAATGACAGCCAATATACGAAGTACGGCCGCACGAAAGTCCGGCCGCGCAACGCAAGTGGAAAATGAACGCATTTTTTCGAGAACGCAGAACCGCTAGTACTGATGTACAGAGTGCGCTGCGTCCGCTAGCGGCGTGTGTGTGTGATTTGGAGACGTCAGACCCTGCTCGTGTCCGGCCAACATAACGTCCAGACACCCAAAGTTTCCTGGTTTGGATCCGTAAAAAATCACGCACAAAAATGCGCATCGTATGACCGTTTTCACGAATTCCATGAAAAAATACGTCAATGCGTTCGGACGCACTTTTTTACGTTCGCGTGTAAAAATGCTTTCGTTTGACCCTAGCCTTAATCAGACGAATCCCATAGGCTTCAATGTTCATTTTTTTTTTCTTTTCTTTTTTTAGGCATTTTTCGGGATTTTTTCGGTCATAGGACTTCATATAGTATTTCCAGGCCTTTTCAGCAGTATTTTTTATTTTTTTTTATTTTGAAAACACCTTTTAAAAGTTGCGGTGTTGTGTTTTTTTTTTTTCTTTTCTTTCTTACCCCTGCTCGGCGGCTGGTCAGCTTTTCCTGGATCGGTTTCGCAGATTGTCGGTTGCATTCAGCGATCTTTTTTTATTTTATTTCTCTAATATTTTTTTTTTTGGCCGGGTATTCGATCGATTCATTCGGCGGTTTTTCGTTTCGTTCAGCTGTTTTCCTGGGGGTTTTGCGGCGGCTTGAAAATGCGTTCGGCAGATTGATTCGCCCACTTTGGGGGCCCTACGGGTAATGCTGAATTCACCTCCGGTTCAGTGAATAGAACTCTCCGAAGTGCGGCGAACGTGAGAGCACTGAAATGTCACTGACGTCTCTGAATAACCCCTTATAATCATTTTATTCCTTTAGTCAAAGATTTAGATTTTTTTAAATTGGGATAAAAATTGCCAATTTCCTTCGACGAATGCAGTAACGGGTTTTCCCTTTCTATGCTTGTTTTTTTTAGAGCATCCCATGGAATATATACTGTTACAGGTACAAGTTTTTATAAAGTGCTAACAATTCCCGTAGCGCTGTACAATGGCTTGGATGATAAATGGTGGAAAAATTAAATGTACACTCTGCAAATGATTTGAAATCCGAATGGAATCATTTTTTTTCTAATATATAATTTTTTTTGAGGTAAGGGAGGGTTCGGTGGAGGCGCTCGTAAGTAGAGATAAAGTGGAAATATATGGAATGCTGCCAACTAGAAGGGGGCACAGGCTCTCGACGAATGTGCAGGTAGAGTCAGCAAAAAGTAGGATTAACTAGTGGCGCAGTGATTTCAATTACTCCTTAAACAGTGCCTGGAAGGCTAATTGCATGTACCACACAGGTCATCAGTATACAATACAAAGTGCAAATGCAAATCACGAAGGGTATAGAAAATCACAATATTCGGTATATGCAATATATTAAAGTGCAGTAGCGGTAATTATAGTAAAGTGCGAGTGCACCAGTGGATAAAGTGCAGGTGCAACGATAAGGACAATGCAGCGGTGGAGGTAAAATCCAATTAAAATATTCAGTCTAGTCCATGGAAAGAGGGAGAATTTTCGGCGAATGGTCAAGAAAAGTCTATGATGTTAATGTTCCAGTTCCTAGGTGGACGGGTAGTGCATCAAAAGTGCTTGAGATTATTTCAATATTACCCCTTCCACATTTGTTGCAAACTTGCTTGGGCGTGTCAGCTCCTCTGGTGGTCTCGATGAGCTCCACAGCAGAAATATAAATAAAAAGGGGGAGAGAGGAGGGGAAATAATAGTGTAGAAATCCTCTATACGGGTGTGTTATAGTAGGTAAAATTGCACACTTACAAATTCCAGAGCCTAATTGGATCCAGGCTCTGGAGTGAAACGCCTTGTGCCTTAATCTAGGGTGGTCACTGCCCTTCTTTAAAAGGTCTTCTTACTCCACCTCAGCCGGGGGACACAGAAATAAAAAAGAGACAGCGCTCTCATAGCATGATACCAGTTATACAGAATGCTTTAGGAGAGGAGACAATTTTGCACTCACCAATACAGGAGCCTTATGGGTCCAGGCTCAACTGTTATGCTTGTGGAGTTCCTTGTCGGTGAACTCCTAGACCTCTTTCGCTGCTCACTTTGCGTCACTCTGCACCTGGTCGTAGTTCGCTGGATGCCTCCAGTACATTAAATGACTGGTGTGGTGAGTGTAAAAAAACTGAAAGGGTCTTGGGAGTGAATAAAAACAGTAGGTTTATTGTGCAAATTTAACAGGAATAATTAAAGTGCATAAGTAACATATGGATATACAAATATAGATATAAAGGAGTACAGGGGGAAGAATGGGGAACGAGACGCGTTTCGGTGCAGCCTGCACCTTCTTCAGTCGGTAAAAAATGTGAATGGGGGGGGGATCTGAGGCCTTTTGGGGGTCCTCTTTTTATTTTGAAAACCGGAGGCAGTGTCTCTGCAAGTGCCGGAGCGGACTTCCGGGTTCGTGTGGTGCCGTAACCATGTGACGTCTATTGCGTCATCAGTCAGCGTCGCGGCCATCTTGGATATGCGTTTCACCACGTTATTTGCGTTCCACTTCATACTATGTGCCGTTGAGTGTGTGTGTGAAGTTGTCCGGGGTCCACAACAGTCTATATGGTGCACCACTGCCACATATATTAAATCAGGGGAGGAAAAACATTAAAACAGGGGGTAATTGCTGATGTGTGGGTCTGGTTGATGGGACCTATGGAGGTTTATGTGTATATAACGCGGTACATAAGCCACATAACGGGGGTGAAATCCACACCAGTCTCTATGGTGTCATAGAAATAGGCTCAAATGGGGAGATGGAAAAGGGGGAATAATTTTTTTTGACTCTGCTGGAAGAAACGATATATAATTTGTCTGCGTTCTGCAATAAAACCTGACTTCAAATCGCGTTTAAATGTGATGAGCAAACATGGTGAAAATGAGCTCAGGGCACCGGAGTGAAATGTGTCAGCAACGAAGGGGTTAAAAACAAGTAGAATACCACTTTAAAAATCGTTTTTCCTCATCGATACGAGGCGATGGAGCGCAGGGGAGGCGATGGAGCGCAGGGGAGGCGATGGAGCGCAGGGGAGGCGATGGAGCGCAGGGGAGGCGATGGAGCGCAGGGGAGGCGATGGAGCCCAGGGGAGGCGATGGAGCGCAGGGGAGGCGATGGAGCGCAGGGGAGGCGATGGAGCCCAGGGGAGGCGATGGAGCGGGGGGGGCCATTTAATCGCAGCGTTGCTGTGAGCACTGGTGAATCTGTCACTCCTTGGTGCAGGCGGTGCACGCGTATCCAGCCAGCTCATGCGCTCATTGCTGTGGTATGTCCAGCGCGCGCCGCGTCGGGATTTGTAGTGGACCGTCGTACTCATGAGAAAATGATGCAATAGACCATCTCGCCGCGGCTACGTGCGCGCCTGGACCTTCCAGGATATTTTACTGTGTGTTGTTGATGTGGCGAGGAGCCAGGAAAGTGTAAATCCGGTGGAACGGCAGACGAGGCCTGGTGTTTGCGTGCTCTTTCCATTTTCCGTCCCAGAGGAGCCGCACCGCACCTCCCGAACATGCTAATGGAAAACTTATCTCGCTAATGCTGTTTATGCGATGACCAAGCATCTGCTCCGGCCTTTTTCTTTTTTACTTTTGAACATTCACAGCAATAAAAGACAGGTTTGCCTTACTGCACATTTACTTGTCTCGCGCAGTCCACCATACAGGCTTCTGTATCCCACGCAGCCCAACTTCCAGGCATCTATATCCCACTCAGCTCACCTAGCAGGTATCTGTATTCCACGCAGCCCACCTTCCAGACTCCCGTATCCCTCGCAGCCCACCTTCCTGACTCCCGTATCCCTCGCAGCCCACCGTCCTGACTCCCGTATCCCGCGCAGCCCACCGTCCTGACTCCCGTATCCCGCGCAGCCCACCCTCCTGACTCCCGTATCCCGCGCAGCCCACCGTCCTGACTCCCGTATCCCGCGCAGCCCACCGTCCTGACTCCCGTATCCCGCGCAGCCCACCGTCCTGACTCCCGTATCCCGCGCAGCCCACCGTCCAGACTCCCGTATCCCGCGCAGCCCACCTTCCAGACTCCCGTATCCCGCGCAGCCCACCCTCTGGGTATCCTGTCTGTCACGCATACCAGGCTTCTGTGTCTTTCCATACCGAATTCAATCCCACAATTCGGCACCTGACACTCCTATAACATACTGTGATGTCTCGGCTCCCCCCTCTTCCATCTCCCGTATTCATTCTGCTCCACGTTTATCTTCCGTTAGGCTGGGGTCAGACGAACGCAGTGATCACGTCCGTGTAGCCGCACTTTAGTACGTCTGTGGTAGCAGATAATCCTGACCAATGAAGCCCCACACACGAAGTAAGTCCACACAGAAGTGAGGTCGCATTACTGACGCTGCAAACCGAAACACAGGTTAGCAAGAACGTCTAACAAGTACGGACGTGCGGAGTGCACCATGTCTGCAACGTCCGCATAGCTTTGTGTGTGAGTGATGGTACGCGGTCAGACGGCCTGCATTTGATGGACAAAATGTTTTTTTAATTTATTTTCCCTCATACATCCGTCAAAATTAACATCAGTGAAAAAAACGGACTGTGTGGCCGCTACTGCGTCTTCCGTCAAAAGGTGCGTCCGTACTGCACGGGCGCACAGCCCGTAGAAAACGCCCTCGTCTGACCCTAGCCTTTTTCTATCAGACCTCCTCCTCTCGTGACCACAATCCAGCGGCGTGCCGATGTGTGGGACTCCTCTCCCCAGCACCTTGGTATAAACGATCTATCCTCAATGTCCTGACCTTGTGCTTGTTGTGTTTTTGTGTCTTCTCTTGCAGAGCCATGGTGTCATGGAGAGGGATTTACTTCGTCTTTGCCTTATTCATGGGAAGTTTTCTGGGAAGTATCTTCATGCTCGGCCCGTTTCTTCCATTGATGTTCTTGTCTCCGAGTTGGTATCGCTGGATAACTGACCGAATCGTAGCCACCTGGCTGACATTACCAGTGGTAAGCTGTCCATCCACACGTAGTCCGTGCATCTCCCACCCCTCCTCTCTGTCTCCCTCTGCTCCATTATGACCTTTACACCAGGAGATTCGGACATATTGTAGGACGCAGACACATGACTGCTTGCCATTTCAAACATGGAGGAGAACAGGACAGGCCGTGCACCTCCCGATTATTGAATGGGGCAAGAGTCATTTTGGCTGTTGAGCATGGAATGCGTAAATGTATTTGTGTCAATGTGCATTCCACGATGTGTTGCACCATGTGTGTGTGTGAGGCAGATGTCATTTGCATGTCTTACCCAGAGTTCCTTGCTGCATATGGGGAATGTAGCACAGGAGCTCTGGGATGCAGTTCTTTGAATTGCTGGGATGTGTAAGTGGCTTCTGCAATAATAAACTATATATATATATATATAATTATTCCAAATGGATGCACTCCAGGGTTTGGATAAAGACGTCTTTATTCAAAGTTGCATTAAAAAATAAATGCTCAACGTTTCGACCCTGCACCGGGTCTTTTTCAAGGTAACGAACAAAACAATTGTACAACATATAAATAGATAACATAAGCTGTACTCTTACTAATGACATCGCCGCTGCACACCTGACACCGTCTCCCCGATGACCGGAAGTGACGTGTCGGCGGCTGCGGGTGTTGCTGAGCTTGCTGGGAAAGCGAGTTCAAAGCACAAAATGAAAAGAAAAACCCGGAGCCACATCAATGGAACTAGCCTGTGTACCAGCAGCAGGTTAAAAACATGATTTTGCATGTACAGAACTGATTGGTCGGCCGCTCTGTATGTGCTGACATCACTAGTGACTGATCTGGTGACCCGACAGCTGGGAAATTCAGAATCCCGGCTGCTGGTGGGGCTATGGGAAGGTAGGGGGGGCGTCTACACATGCTGACCACTTTTAAAAGGTAAGGTGGTCACGGTGAGTAGAGTGTCCCTTTAACCAGTCTATGAAACTGTCAGAAACCAGCGGCATTCTGGGAAAACTACTTCCCATTAACCAAACTGTAACCGTGTTTGTAACATATCCTGATACAATGCAGTAAGGCCATTTGACTGGCAGGTGGCTCCCCCTGCTGGTCAAATTGTGCTACTGCAGCATGTCTCTGTGAGGCCCAAACAGATTAGATAAACCACAGATGTAAAGAAAAACCTTTGGTAAATGTTGCCTCATGGGAAAAATCAACACCATGGTGGGGAGTTAAAAATAAGGAGAGAAACTAGTTTTATTTTTCCTTTTTACATGCAATTACTTCAGACAAAGAAAAAAGCAGCAGCATGTGTTGTATACAGTGTTTTTATAATGTGTTTTTATAATGTGTTTTTATAATGTGTTTTTATAATGTGTTTTATAAGGTGCTTGTAATGCACAAGTAATCTAGTTAAAGCCTGTGTAAGGGGCCGTGTCCCTTTTAAGAAGCCATGGCCACTGAAATGTCAAATGACCTCCAATCCTCAGGGTGGCGAGAGGGTATTATTTTTTTATTTTTTTTGTACCCCCTGCAGAGTGTGTTTGTTTTCTGTTAAGCCTGTATCATTCCTATACCGCGGAGACCCGTAATCACGCGTATTGTTACTGCGGCAAATCCCAGGGCGGGATAATGGCTGTAAATAAAAAGCGGTACGAAAATGCCAAGACTGCACACCAAAGTAAAAATACATTTTTATTGATACAGAAATAAAAACACTAAAACACCACAAAAAATCTTTTATATGATATATAATTTGCCAGAGAACCAACTCCAAAGTAATAAGGTTGGTCTACACTTATCCTAATGCTACAAAAGAGATAAGTTAATATATGTCCTCCAAACAATATGTTAAGGAGTATCCCTGGTGATAATAAATCTTATATCACAAGCAGTGTTTAAAGAACCAAAAAAATAAATGAACAAGCACATGTAAAAAGAAAAGAAACTGAAATACTGATACCACAGGGAACCTCTCAGCAGAGCCCAAACACTCAACGTTTCGGTCAAAGACCTTTGTCAAGAGTCAAATAAAAAGCGGCCCAGGTTACCGTGTGATCTTATTATCCGCAGATACATAGGAAGATACATAGTATATCTCGCTGTTCATTAAGCAGGGATTGCAGTTGTGTTTTCTGGAATTCACCATTTTTATTGATTGATATTTCTGCCAGGCTTTGTTGGAGCTGGTGTTTGGCGCCAAAGTGGTGATCACGGGCGATGGTTTCATTCCCGGAGAAAGGAGCGTGATCATCATGAACCATCGCACCAGGCTGGACTGGATGTTTCTCTGGAACTGTTTGCTCCGATACAGCTACCTCAGGCTGGAAAAGATCTGCCTCAAGTCCAGTCTCAAAGCCGTCCCTGGATTTGGTAGGTTCATGTTTTGAGCTTATTGCAGAAAACCCTCTTTCTTGGGCCTCTTACCGGCTATTATGGGGTCTTTTTCGATATCTTTGCTGCAGATCAATTTCAGGTCCTTATTGTTCTCTCCAGCTTCCGTTTCTATCTATAAATGCAGACTGAACCCTGCAATCGCTGAGCAGCAAATCGTGTCACCTGTGCTTCACATATCTGCAAACCTGGCCTGAATGGGTGCTTGAGGACCTGAGTTGGGAGCCACTGCTCTAGCCGATGGTACTCGCCATCATAAAACTCACAGCAGGTTCCTCCAATAGGGAAAAAAAACGCAGTCCACAGTCTAAAGGACAGGCTTTCACGTCTCCCTGCAATCCTTCGTCTATAAAGACTGTCATTAGGAAAGGATTATCCATCTGATTTCAGTAGCTGAACTTTCCGTTCTTTCCCGTCTTCTCTCCGTTCCCAGGCTGCTTGATTTCACGGTTCCCTTGCTCCTCTTTGGTCCTGCTGGTGGTCTCGGCTCGTCTCTTGCAGATGCAGGTTACGCTGTGTTACCTTTAATGGTCTGATAGGATTTTTCACTGAATATCACGACGTTGAGTGAATTTTAAGAAATCTGACCCTATAAAGTCAAATCCCAGCTGTACGGTGCAGGCCGTGACTTACATTCTTTGTGAGTTAGCACAGGCCTCAAAATTTCAAGTCCCAAGCTACTAGCCAGGCCTTAAGAGTTACTCGCCACTAGTTGCCCCACCTAACTCCTATACAGCCATGCCTCTGCATCCCCACTCGCCCTCATGTAATTTCCACTCGCCAAATGCGAGCAGGCGAGTGGAAATTTTGAGGCCTGAGTTAGCATATTGCCTGGCAGTATATATACGTTTCATAAAATGTAACTTTCATCAGATATCACATATCTAACTTATAGCGCAGACTTGACACTTTTTAGCTTTTGATTTTGAGCATTTTTTTTACTTCCGTTCCGGATGCAGATCATCTCCCCTCATATCTCAGGTCACAAGGTCTTCTGCGGAATATGCTGGCGCTTTATAAATAAAGAATAATAATAATGCAGTACAAGTTTAACCCAGTGGTCCCCAACACTGGTTCTCGGGTCCCCCTAACAGGCCAGGTTTGCCAGATATATGAAGCACAGGTGATATGATTTGCTGCTCAGTGATTTCAGGATTCAGTCTGCATTTCCCCAAACCTTAAAACCTGGCCTAATAGTGTGCCCTGAGGACCAGGGTTGGGAACCACTGCTTCACTACAGTGGATTTTCCAAAAATCTGTCAGGAGCCGGTGTTTGTTTTATTTATTTTTTAAATTATACAGTAAGAAATATTTGGGCATATTCCCAATGAATTTGTTACTGTAATAATCCATTTGACATTCGGATGTCGCCATCTGCTGGCCAAAGTTAGTCACTGCAGTTCAGGTCTCCTTGCAGGATCAGTTGAGGAGATGTCATTGAGACACAGTCCCAGCTGGTTTTAAAAACTGTTACTACCTCGGGCATCGTGCCCACGCTGCCAAGACATATGGGGCATGTTGTAGAGCCCAATTGCATCTGAATTTGGTTTGCATTGCTCCTGCGTAACACCAGATTAACTATACTCGGTATCCGGGAACCAGGAGGAGCCTTGCGTCACAGATATAGTCGATTTCGGGGCCAGTTGGGCGCTCTATATAGGATTTGCATGGAATGCTTTCCCTGGGAATTCAGTTCTGTCACTAGTGATCAGGAACCCTGCATTGCGTACATTCTGGTATGCCATCAGGTGCCACCACGGAGAAGACACTCTAGTCTAGATCATGAACTCTTGGACAGTGTCCTCCAACTCCTCTTATGTTTAGATTATACTAGGATTTAGTCCGATATCATTTTAATCTCCATGTCACATGACCCCATGATGCGGCTCCTTATCTGTCCGCTTGCGGCATAAAATGATCCATTGAACCATTTACAGTCGGAGAGAAACTTGATACTTTCTGCAAATCTCGCCAAATGGTCTTTAAAATCATGAACGGATACATTTTGCAGTTAGAATGTTGTAGCAGCATCGTCACTGTATATACATAGAGTTTTCACGTTTATTTTACAAGTGGAAAACTTTCCAAATTGCTTACAATCCACATTCCTGTGCAAGGCTGACCGTCAAACGGCCGAGTGTCTCCTTGCAGAGAGTCTAGAACGGATTAAATGTGAGTGTCCGTTAATATGCAAATATCTGCAATAAAGACTACTACAAAGTGGAATTATTTAGTTAATAAAAATATCCCCACTTTGTTCCATTAAACTAATTAAATAAAATAAATTGTGACATAGTTACATAGGCTGAATAAAGACATGCGTCCATCGGGTTCAGCCTCTCCCACATCACCTACTGCTGTTGATCCAAAAGAAGCAAAAACACAGTCTGAAGCGCTCGCCAATATGATGGCGTCAGATTTCTCCTTGGATCAAGAAGCTTTTACCCACATATTAAATATTATAACACGCAATATTCTGTGTATGCAGGAAGTCATCCAGTCGCTTTTTAAAAGTCTGTACAGTCTCTGACCCAACCACCTCAACAGCCAGAGAATTCCACAGCTTTATTGTTCTCACCGTAAAATAACCCTTCCTATACTTCAGGCTGAATTTCTTTTCGTCCAGTGTAAGGCTGGGGTCAGACCAGCGCACTTTTAACGTGCGTTCTGGCGCACTTAATCACGGCCGCACTAGCAGCAAATGACGGCCAATATACGAAGTATGGCCGCACAAAAGTCCGGCCACGCAACGCAAGTGGAATTTGAACGCATTATTTCGGGAACGCAGAACCGCTAGTACTGACGTACAGAGTGCGCTGCGTTCGCTAGCGGCGTGTGTGCGTGATTAGGAGACGTCAGACGCTGCTCATGTCCGGCCAACATAACGTCCAGACACCCAAAGTTTCCTGATTTGGATCCGTAAAAAAATCACGCACAAAAATTGCGCATCGTATGACCGTTTTCGCGCATTCCGTGAAAAAATACGTCAATGCATTCGGACGCACTTTTTGACGTTCGCGTGTAAAAATGCTTTGGTTTGACCCCAGCCTAAATGGGTGTCCTGTGTATAGTCCTGTTAATGAATGGGTTTCCAGACAATATTTTTTAACGGCCCCGTATATATTTATATAAAGTTATCAGACCCCTCTATTTATTTATAAAAGATTTTACCAGGAAGGATACATTGAGATTTCTCTCGTTTTCAGTATGTCCTGGGTTCAAGGACATTGAATTGTTACAGTCATTACAGAAAAACAAAGTAATAACACCGCAGTGTGATTGCGGCAGCCGGCGACTTTGCTTCCTGGTTCCGCTCTCTGCGACCCACGCGACGCAGGGGGGCGGGACCAGGCAGCAAATTTGATGAACTGTAAAAAAAAATTACTGTAAAATAAACTTTTTGGGTGCTGGGATTCTTGTTCAGATGTACGCTCCTTTGCCAATGAAATACAGGACACTGGGATACCAAAAAAATTTGGTTTTATTCTCAAAGCTGCTTTACCGAAATAAAAGGCGAATAAATATCATTTCTAAAATGTAAAAAGGCTTTGCAATACCAGTTTCGCTGGTGGATCTGGGCAAGCCGCAGCGAAACTTGTATTGCAAAGTCTTATTACATTTTATAAATTATTTTTATTTGCCTTTTTATTGCTGTGAAGCTGCTTTGAGAATAAATACTCTTTTTTTTTTTTTTTTTTTTTTTTACCCCCGTGTCCTGTATATTTCATTGGCAAAGGAGTCCACAACTGAACAGGAATCCCAGCACCCAGAGGAAAGAGGCATTTCCTTTCCAAAAAAATTGAAATGCTTTTAAACACAAAATTTTGCAAAAATTAGACCGCCAGGGAGGTTAAGCTTGTTTAGTCTTTCCTCATAACTTAAGTCTTCCATTCACCTTATCAATTTAGTTGTTGCCTCTGCACTTTTTCAAGAGCCATAATATCCTTCCTTAAGGCCATCACGGCCGAAACGTCACGCTGCTAGCGGGGCTTGTTTTCCCCTGAATATATGTTTTTTTTGCACTGGTCCTGCCTGGTGGTCCCGCTTTTCTTGTGTTTGACTCTAAACACCGTGTTCTGTACACATGCCGATTAATCGACCGACTTTAATCGATATTGAAAATAGTTGTTGACTATTCTCATTATCGATTCATTTTTTCAGCCCTTGTACCGAAGACCTCACAGCTCCGATCAGATCGGTGGCTCAAAAAACACGATCAGGACATCCATACTAAAAAAATCTATACGTAGTCCTGTCATAGGAGAAGAGCCATGGACCGGGTCCCTAAAAGTAAATGTAGGATGGAGGCACCAAGAGAAAGGGTGCCACCAGAACCAAGAGTGAGAAGAAGCGGGTGGTCAACTGTGGAGGTTGTTCACTAAACTCCGAATTGCACCGAAAGGTGAATCTCACCATATCTGGAATTTTGGGTCAATTTGCCTCTTTGCAAAGCTGTTAATTCACCAAATACGGACAAATTGAGAGCGATATACGGTGCATTTCAGCGGCACCGAAAGTATCCCATTGAAAACTATTGATTTGTCTATTCACAGAACGCCAAATTGTCTAATTTTCAATGTTTCCGTTCGACAGGTTTACACAGGAGAATCCAATAGGTTTTAATGTGATAAATGGAATTTTTTTTCTTAGGTTATTAAAATAGTCTTTAAAAAAAATATTTTATTTTTTACAAAAACCTTTTTGTAATTTTTTTTTAAAAGACTTTTTTTTTTTTAACAGACCTTATTTCTTAAAGGGCCTTTTTCATTATTTAGACACATTTTGTAGTAGTTTAACCTTCCCGGCGGTATTCTCGAGTGTGACTTGGGGTTAAATTTCGCTACCGCGATCGGTAACCCCGAGCCACACTCGGGCTGTATACTCACCGCATCCAGCGCTCACTCACCGTCTCCGCAGTCATCTCCGTGTGATCGCGGCGTCGGCGTGCGACTTGCTTCTTGGTTCCGCTCCCTGTGAGCCACGCGACACAGGGGGCGGGACCAGGCGGCAAATTTGAAACCTAAAAAGAAAAAGTGTAAAAATTAGAGTGTATAAAATCCTGACAGTTGCAATGCATTCTGTCAGGATTACTTTGTGTCATTCACCCCCAGGTATCCCTAGTGAGTGGTCCTGTGTCCTGACAGCATTTTTGTACGTTCATGGCGTCCAGAAAGCCTGCTTGTACCTCCAAAGCGGCTGCAGCGCAGCCTGATAGCAGCGACAGCGAGTACGAATTGCTTGCAGAACTGAGCGACAGTGACTCGTGTGTAGATTCATCCTCAGACACTGAAAGTGATGACTGTGAGGAAACTGATGCTGTGCTCAGCGACGTTGCAACTTGGCGCTGTATTGATGGTGCGGATCATGCAGCGCCCCCAAAGTTCCCATTTACTGGAGCACCTGGTATAAAAGTGGACGTGGTACTAGACAACCCCTTGACATACCTGCGATTGTTCCTGACCGATGCGGTCATAGAAAAAATTGTAATAGAGACAAACCGATACCAGGAGCAACAGTTGGTTACTCTGCCGCGGAAATGGTCACGTAGCAGAAAGTGGGAACCAGTGACCAAGGATGAGATCTGGAAATTACTGGCCTTGATAATTCTCCAGGGATTCGTGGCTAAACCAATGCAGAAGTGGTACTGGACAACCAATAGAAACATAGAAAAATGTCGGCAGATAAGAACCTTTCGGCCCATCTAGTCTGCCCAATTACATGGATACTTTACCTGGATTTATCTTTTGTTTAGGATAGCCTTATGCCTATCCCATGCCTGCTTAAATTCAATTACTGTTTTGGCCTCTACCACTTCTACTGGAAGACTGTTCCATGTATCCACCACCCTCTCAGTAAAATAATGCTTCCTGATGTTACTTTTAAACCTTTGCCCCTCTAATCTAAGACTATGTCCTCTTGTTTTGCTACTTTGTTTCCTTTTAAATATACTCCCTTCCTCTACCTTGTGGATTCCCTTTACGTATTTAAATGTTTCTATCATATCTCCTCTGTCTCGTCTTTTTTCCAAGCTGTACATGTTAAGATCATTAAGCCTTTCCTGGTAACTTTTCTCCTTCAAGCCGTACACCATTTTAGTAGCCCTTCTCTGAACTCTCTCTAAGATGTCTATATCCTTCTGGAGATACGGTCTCCAGTGCTGCACACAGTACTCCAAGTGAGGTCTTGCTTGCAACGCCTTTGCAACGCCTTTCTTTGGCACGGTGATGCCAGAGTACCGCTTCACGCTCATTATGAAATACCTGCACTTCGTGAACAATGAGGAATTTGACGACACCACACATCCTTCCCCAAAGCTGCGCAAAATTTGGGACGTGTATGAAATGATCGTCACAAATTTCCAGCGGAACTATGTGCCAGAGAGGGACATCAGTATAGACGAAAGTCTAATGGCCTACAAGGGACGACTGAGCTGGGTGCAGTACATCGCATCTAAGGCTAGGGTCAGACTAACGCATTTTTCGCGTCGTCCGTGAAAAAGTGCGTTCGAACGAATGGATGTATTTTTTCACGGAATACGCGATAGCGGTCATACGATGCGCATTTTCGTCCGTGATTTTGTACGGATCATCAATAAAACTCTTTTTGCGTCTGGACGTTATGTTGGCCGGACATTAGCAGCGTCTGACGTCTCCTAATCACGCACACACGCTGCTATGCGGCCGCAGCGCACTCTGTACGTCAGTACTAGCGGTTTGACGTTCTCGAAAAAAATGCGTTTGTTTGCCGCTTGCGTTTCGGCCGTACTTCGTACATTGCCCGTCATTTGCTGCTACTACGGCCGTGATAAAGTGCGGCTGCACGCGCGTTCGCACTGCGTTCGTCTGACCCTAGCCTAAGAGGGCACGATTTGGCGTAAAATCCTATATGTTCTGTGAATCCTCATCCAGCTACATCTGGAACTCCGTTATATACACGGGCAAAGGGACGAAATTCGCCGCCAAATACAGCAAATATGGATTGGCAACATCCTCCGTGCTGTCACTCATTGATCCATTGCTGGACCAGGGCTATTGAGTGACAACGGACAATTTCTACACGTCCCCTGAACTCTGACAGGGTTATCCAAAGAGATTCGAAAAGTCACCGCACGTTCGGTGACTTTTCGTTCTCTTCAATTCGGTTCCTTTTGCCGATTGCATTTCGGTGACCCTGCGGTGTATTCAGCAAACAGCACAGGGTCCCCGAATTGCAGGGAAAAGCTGCCGCAAACCCACCGAAAACTAACCGAATGCACGCTGAAAACAAGCAAAAACATCTGGATTAACCTTTGAAAAAGAGGAACAGGAGCCGAACAGGAGCCGAACAGGAGCCGAATCACACAGAGCCGAAGCAGCTGTGACGTAGAGGAGGCAGTGAATAAATTAGAAAAACCATTTGTATGAATCTGGGAAAAAGAAACGCTGTTTGCAAAGAAACTACTGAGCGAAAATGTCTGAAATTTTCACAGGAGGTCCAGGGAATGATAATAGAAAGGGCTGTTACAGAAAAAATAAGTAAACTGAAAAAAAAAAAAAAAAAATCGGACTTTTAATAAAAATAAAAAAAAATCAGAAAAATGCTTAAAGTATCCTAAAAAATCTATAAATAAAGAGACTTTTTGCTGCAGAATTTTAGAATGAACGGTTTATTAGATATTGAATTAAAACGGGAATATTTTTAACATTGAAGCCTATGGGATTCTCCTGAATAAACCTGTCGAATGAAACCACCGAATGGCAGGACATTAGGGGAACCTTTCACTGCTGGTTTGTGTTCTCTGAATAGCCGAAGCAGTGCTTTTTCATGGGGATTTCACTGCCCTCGAACAGGCACCGAACAGGCACCGTATGTGCAGGCAATTCGCCAGTATTTGGCGAATTGCCTGCTCTCTGGATAGCCGAATGGCCAGGAAAGGGAACCGAACGCTGATTTTCAGCGTTCGGTTACCTTTCTCAAGCAATTCGGATCTCTTTGGATAACCCTGTGAGTGTCTCCTGCAGCACAAGACAGACGCATATGGGACTGTCCGACCTAACCGGCGCAACATGCCACCAATCTTCAGAAGTAAAAAGCTGAAGACTGGAGACATGGTTGCCTGGCAGAAAGGAAAAATGAAGGCACTGCAATGGCGTGACAAGAAGGATGTTTGCCTGATGAGCACTGTCCATGACACCTCCACTGTCATGGTACATACGAGAGGTGGCAAAGACATTATGAAGCCGCAGGTAGTGGTGGATTACAATTCCACCATGGGAGGTGTTGACCGAGCTGATCAAGCGATGACATTTTACCCTGCAATGCGTAAACAGCAGAAGTATTACATGAAGATCTTCAGGCATCTTCTTGAACAGTGCCTGTGAAATGCCGACATTCTGCAGAAAAAGGCAAGTGACCAGACCCTCCTTCATTCGGACTACATTTGGAAGGTTGCTGAATGTATATTTCTGCACCATCATACACCGGTGGCTGGCAGTAGAGCTGGACGCCGTGCTGTTGGCGTTGTCAACCCTGAACGCCTGACTGGTCGTCACTTCGTGGACCACATCCCACCAATAGAGAGGAAGTCAGCACCTGCTAGGATGTGTGTTGTGTGTTCCTCCATGCGGGATGACCAGGGCAAGAAAAACCGAAGGGATGCAAGGTTCCAGTGTCCTGATTGTGACGTTGGACTTTGTGCAGTCCCATGTTTCAAGATTTATCATACCAAGGACATGTACTGAGGCAATATGCAGTCACTAATATTGCAAACATGTTCTCTGAAAGATTTCAGTGGTTTTGGTTTGATTTATTTTTTAATTGAATATTCTTTATTTCCATTCTTTTGGATAATTATTTGTGGGATAATAAATTATTTCGTGTTTCAAACTTTATCTGACTCTTGTTTGCACGGATTTCAGTGAGTTATTCCTAAGGATTACAGGCTTACTATATAAAACAACACATTTCCTTCCCAAAAAAATTGAAATGCTTCTTGACTCAAAATTTTGAAAAAATCAGACCGCCAGGGAGGTTAAACTCCTTTTTAGAATGGGAGACTTCCTATTTTATTTTTCAGTTTGGTTGAATTCGCCAAGGCCAATGCGGTGATTTTCAACATCCGATAACTGCTTCGGTGACTCCACTTTCGGCAAAATACGGTGACCATTCAATAAATAGTGAATGCGAGGTATGTTGGGTGAAATGGAATCGCCGAAGTGATCCGAAATGGGCTGAATTGCAAAGCACAGTGATTGCGTTCTGTTTCGGTGAAAAGCTTCAGAAACCGCGCAGAAACAAAGTCTGAAGTTGGGAACCAGAGAGGAATGATCAGACAGAGTAATCGTACAATGCCGGGAGTCAGAACCAGAATGGGTAATTGTACAATGCCAGGATTCAGAGCCAGAACAGGTAATCGTACAATGGTGGGGGTCAGCCAGAACGGGCAATCATGCAATGACAGGAGTCAGAACCAGAATGGGTAATCGTACAATGCCAGGAGCCAGAGCCAGAATGGGTAATCATCCAATGCTAGGGGGCAGAGCCAGAGTGGGTAATCCAATGCTAGGGGTCAGCCAGAATGGGCAATCATGCAATGCCAGGTGTCAGCCAGAATAGACAATCATACAATGCCAGGAGTCAGAACCAGAATGGGTAATTGTACAATGTAAGGAGTCCGAGCCAGAACATGTAATCGTACAATGCCAGGATTCAGAGCCAGAACATGTAATCGTACAATGCCAGTATTCAGAGCCAGAATGGGTAATCGTACAATGCCAGGAGGCAGAGCCAGAACGGGTAATCGTACAATGCCAGGAGGTAGAGCCAGAACATGTAATCGTACAATGCCAGGATTCAGAGCCAGAATAGGTAATCATACAATGACAGGAGGCAGAGCCAGAACGGGTAATCATACAATGCCAGGAGGCAGAACCAGAACGGGTAATCATACAATGCCAGGAATCAGAGCCAGAACGGGTAATCGTACAATGCCAGGAGTCGGAGCCAGAACGGGTAATCATACAATGCCAGGAGGCAGAGCCAGAGTGCCAAATAATTTAATGGCAAAAAAAAAAAGAAACAATTTTTCAGCAGCATATCCCTTTTAATTTGTATGTTTTGTAAAAAATGGTACATATTCTTTCCATTTTCCAAAGTGATTTATAGATTGTCCTCCATGCCAGCCTCCCCTCGCCTTCATCTCCTCCCGCGCTGTGTTAAGCCATACCTCTTTGGCAGGTTTTTTAGAAAATCAAAGCTTCCGCCAGCGCGCATCCAATTTGTTAGCTAATTAAGCCTCTGGCACGCTGACCATCGGGCCACCGCGCTCGAAAAGCCCCGTTATTACAATGTAACGGCTAATTCCATTAAGAGCTTTGATTGTCGTGTTTAATCCATTATGGATGGCATTACCATATAGCCAGAGGTATTCCTGAATAACACCATTATTACCTGAATTACTATCAGTTTGTTATTTTATTACCGCCTTCTCGTATAACCTCGCAAACGAGACATTGACGGCTGCATCTTCTGCGGCCCGGAGCGGACCTGCAGCAACACGTGTTTTTATGTTTGTTTCAATCGCTTTTAAATAGAACCTGGAAACAAAGTACAACAAAGAAAACAAACCAGGGCTTAAAGGGATACTGCAGGGTTAAATCAGGAGGGGGTAGGAATCACAGGGGTTAAACATTATAGGGACATTACCACTTCCATAAGCTGTAACTAGATTACTTGTGTGTTAGAAATAAAACCACCTTAATAAACACTTTATAAAACACATGCTATTTTTTTCTGTGTTTGATGTAATTCATGTAAAAATTAAATTTAGGTTTTTATCACTTGTTTCTATTTTGTGTATTTTTCCCATGATGCAACATTTACCAAAAGCTTTGCTTTGTGGCTCTTGTTTATTTAATCTATTATTTAACAGTTTGAGGTGGAGGAGGGAATGTTTAGAAAAGGCTGCAGGGGTTGTATTGTGTTGTCCAGGCTGCCTGAGATAAGAGCTGGCAGCTGAATAAGATAATACGGGGAGCTTTAAAGTCTTCTAATCTACCCCCTGGTGATGTCTTTTGAATACATCCCACACAATACAATGATGTGAGTTGATGACTGACCCATTCACTCCATTCTATGGTCAAAGCCACACAGTGAGGAGCAAGTGATGGAAAGATACAACACAAAATATCACACAATGGATGCGCCCAGTGACACATATAGAGGAAAATATCACACAATGGATGGACCCAGTGACACCTATAGAGGAAAATATCACACAATGGATGCACCCAGTGACACATATAGAGGAAAATATCACACAATGGATGACCCAGTGACACATATATAGGAAAATATCACACAATGGATGGACCCAGTGACACCTATAGAGGAAAATATCACACAATGGATGCACCCAGTGACACATATAGAGGAAAATATCACACAATGGATGCACCAGTGACACATATAGAGAAAATATCACACAATGGATGCACCCAGTGACACATATAGAGGAAAATATCACACAATGGATGGACCCAGTGACACCTATAGAGGAAAATATCACACAATGGATGCACCCAGTGACACATATAGAGGAAAATATCACACAATGGATGCACCCAGTGACACATATAGAGGAAAATATCACACAATGGATGCACCCAGTGACACATATATAGGAAAATATTCTTTTAACTAAACATACAAGAGAAAAACAAAACAGATGTAAGATATCAGCAACATCAAATAATAAACACAATACGGACAATGCATTTTTTGGTGGTCAAAGTGGTCCTTTAACCTCTCCTGATGACCTTCACACTCGTGCCTTCCTTTTCAACCCTTTTGTTTCCTTTAAAATGTCCCCTGAATCCAGCACTGGTTGGTGTCTGATCTCTGCAGGATGTGGCGTGCTTCCTGCTCTGCATGTCATGTGACTGGTGGGGTGGCTGGACACTTAAGCCAATGCTGTGGCTCTCCAATGAAATATTTGATCCCATTGGTTGGAGTTGTTACCTGAAGTACTCCAAGTAAATGAAACCCGAGCTGACAGTGTGGGGGCGGGGCTAAGCCCCTGCATCTGGAAGGCTGAATCAGCCCTCTGAGCCCCCTTTGGAGGGGGAGAGCGATCAGGGAACAAACAGCAGCTTAACCAGAGTGACCTTTACCTCCTAATTGTAATTACCTCTGCGTCTTTTAGCTTTGGTCGCTTCGAGGCAGGAAACGTTTGGTTCATTTACAACCAACAGCATCAGAAAACCCTTATTTAAGGCAACAGGCAAAAAACGACAAACAAAATGTTGGCAGGTTGAGCTGCGAGCATGACATGACTTTAAAATCTATTTATAAATATCCACCCAAGCCAAGAATAATGCGTGACCAGGGCATAGCTCGTTATTCTCGTGCAGACCCATTGTTATATACTGGGAATAAAATATATATATATATATATTACTGTTAACTCCGTGAATTCCTCCTCTGACCCTCATCTGAATTTCCTCAGCACAGCCGTATAACTTTCATACGTTTTAGAAGCCCGAGCTTCATCTTTCCTGACTTTGCTCTCGATACATTTTAAAGGTCACAGCGGGTATTGACTAAGAGAATCGTATTGTGTTACGTCCATTTCCTGCAAACCGTAAGATCCCGAAATAAAGCCATTCCTTACGTGTTTAGTAAACTGAACCCCCAGCTGGAGCTGAAGGAAATTCTGCCGCCGAAAAGGAAGAAATAAAAGTCTGACGCGTTTCGCCTTAACGATCAATACTAAAAGTTGCAGATCTTGTAGGTCACGGATACATTTTATCCAGTCGTCCTTAACCCTTCATGGTTTGTCACAGAATAGGAAGCTAATCTGAAATGTTCCGGACAGTGGGCAACAATGTTACAGTTATTAACCTTGACTTTAACCAAGGCCTCAATTCACTCGAGCTCAATCCCCAAAACGTACTAAATTTGGACTTTTTTTTTTTTTTTGTTCAGCATGTTTAACGAAGGGTTTACCAGGATATCGGTTCTAAAAAATTTTTTTTTAACAATGAAACGACCCTAAAAGTGGAAAGATCCACACCGGACCTCACAACGGGACAAAATGATTACAATATTGTATAAAACGCCCATCAGGCTGTGTGTATAAGGTGTGTGTAACCGCAACTGGGGTTTCCTGGTCTCCAGCTCTTGGACCAGACCTGAACCCGTTGCAGCATCCCTCCCTTCTCTCCAGTTAAGCAGATCCGCAGCAGCTTTCCTTCTCCCACAACCCTAAGCCAGAACCGGAGGGAGTGCTGTATAATTCTAAGTAGGGAGGTGCACGCATTTTTTTTCTCTGCACGTTTGGTTTTTCAAAAATTTTGTTTCGGCTCGGTGTTTTGTATTATTTTTTTTAATTTTTTACGATTTTTTTTATTCCCCCCCCCCCCCCGGAAATTGGGGAATATCCGTCTTTCAGATCGTCTGTTCTCTTCGTTTCAAAAGGTCCATCCTCAGATTTTCGTTTTGACTTTAGACATGTTGTATTTCGGTCGATACGGTAATCCTGCCGATTCGTTCGGATCGTTTTTTTTATGAAAGATCCTTTTTTCTTCTGAATAAATGTTAAAACAAATCCCCGTTTTTAAGTGTTTATTAAATATTTCTAAAACCGTTTATTACATTCAATTGCAGCAAACAGACATTTCTTTTATTCATTTTTTAATAAATAAATGCCGACACTGGACATACTTGAAAACGAGAGAAATCTCAATGTATCCTTCCTGGTAAAACACTTTTATAAATAAATAAATAAACTTCTTGCTGTAAGTGAAAAAAATAAATGCTTTAAGATATATTTAATAAAAACGGGTATTTTGCACTGGAACAAGTGAAAAAAGTGACGGACGATATGAAATTCCGTAATCGGCAACGGAACCGAAACGGACTCAAAACAATCCGAAAATACGTTGTCTGAAATGAACCGAAATCACGAATAGAACGATAATGACTTGCGATTTTACAAATTTCATGTCCATATGAAATAACTATTTTTTTTTCGTTTCGTATCGGGAAATATTTCGGATGGTGTGTATTTCGTTGCCGGTCCGGTTCGAAACATCGGACAAATCCGAAGCACCGAATCGGCCCGTTTCGTGAGAAAAACAAATCGGTACGAAACGCACATCCCTAAATCTAAGTATCTCTTCCCAAACACCCGACACAACTTAATGCAGGAAAGAAGAAGAATGATCTTTAATCTGAAATGGGGAGGAGGAGGTAAAATGACATAATCGACAATATATTGTCTACATGAGGGGGATGTGAATTCCTTCAGGTGACAGAGAAACCTGATCAGTTAAACGAGATAAGATTAGCAAATAAACATCAGATCAATCTGGGGGCAAACCGTTATACAAACAGCAAGAACAATAAGTCTACATTATATTACTAAAACAACTCCCAAAATACAGTTTAGCAAGACTTTTAACAACATTAACCACTTAGGTGCCCACTTATGCCCGTTGTCTTTGAGAACTGATTTTGCCACAGTGGTCCGTGGACCCTTGGTAGGAGGCCAGCATCCATGCTTCTCCAACAGGCACCGAGGCCATGTATAGTGTGGGCAAGGGTGCCGTGGAGGGTGAGGGCATAAAGATGGATGGAGCTTCGGTTACAATGTGTATGAAACATTAATGAATTTTGTGTTTAGACTTTGGTTCCATCCCAAAGAAATCTCACTATTATTATACACAAATATTCCAAAAAACCCCAATGCACCTCTGGACCACCGGCGCATTTCGTAGACGGGGACACTCAACCTGTGTTGGTGTTTTCATTTGTCACCCTAGCTCTTTCGCTGCATGTTAACATCATTGTACTTGATGAGACTGTAAACCTGCATAAAAACATCATCCATTGCATCATCACAGTGTGTGTGGTGATGTCACACCATGATTGTAAATGTGTGGATCCTGCCAGTTTTCTAGCATTACTTGAATTCTTTATTTCGCCTCCCTAGCTCGATGAGCCGAAGATCGGACCATAGACGGGCAGGCCTGGCCTATTTAACCCCTTCACTACCATGGTCATGTATACTCGACGTTCAAAAGCTACTGCTGGAGCCCAACATGTCATCCAAGGTGCCGTAGCCGTTTGAAGAGCATGGAGTTCTGTTGAAGGGGTTAACAGCTAATGGCTATAACGCCCCATGCGTGGGACCACTTGCCATGCCATTAGAGAATGATCGGGTACAGGTGTAAAATTTTGGCCAAACATTTTCCAAAACAGATTATCTTTAATTATTTTTTGCTATGGTGGAAGTTCCTCAGGGACGAGAAGTTTGTTTTTGGCTCAAAACTGGGAAGAAAAACACCCAAAATGTTCCCAGATTGATTTGTCTCCCTTTTTATTTCTCCATACTTCCCTGTTCATTGAGAGAGAGAAAAAAAGACCCGGATGCTCATTGCTCTCGCTCTGCTCTTTTCCAGGTTGGGCCATGCAAATCGCTGCCTTCATTTTTATCCATAGGAAGTGGGAGGAGGATAAGAATCACTTCGAAGCCATGCTGGACTATTTCTGTGACATCAAGGAACCCCTCCAGCTGCTCATCTTCCCAGAAGGAACCGATCTGACAGGTTCGTAAACATTCTAGGTTCAGTGCTGGAAATGGGCCGAAATATCGCTTTTTACAGAAAAAATAAGGTGTGGATAAATCATTGGATGTGCATGTGTTATACAGTATGTGTGCTGGTATCCCCGCTATGATACACTGTATCCGATCTCACAGGCTTCGTTCAGTTCTGCTTCTCTCCTCCCCGGGGTTGGTTAAACACACATGTCATACTCACCTACAGGGCGCCGCCATCTTGGTAATAGCTAGGGATGCATGATACCATTTTTAAGATAGAGTACCAATACTTTTGCAGGTACTCACCGATATATTTATTTAATGTCATGTGACTCTCCAATAACAAAGTCTGTCCAGTTTATTGAAATGTATGGTCACCCCACATACCAGATACATGTATACCCAACAGGCACCAGACCAGAGAGTGTGTGTGTGTGCACGCGCGCACACACACACTCTATATCCAGGGCCGCCCACTGACGTCGTCGCCATATGTTGGCCAGTTAACCCCCTAGATGCCAAGTGGAGATGGGGGGGCTCCTTTTGGAGCAGAGGATGATGTTTGGTATCATTGGAAAGGCCGGATCATGGCCTTTCCAATGATACTAAACATGACCGTATTTGGTGTAAAAGTAAAAAAAAATAAAGAATAATTAAAAAAAGAAAATTGTCTGGGGGGTTTAATAAAACATGACTTCAAATCGCGTTTAAACATTAGCATAAAACTGTCAAAATGAGCTCAGCACACAGAGGTGAAATGGCTCAGCCGTGAAGGGGTTAAAAAGCAAAAACATGTAAACATTGGGTATTTGTAGTCTCAGGACAAAATTTTGAAACCATTAATGGCTAGTGACGCTCGACGAGCGTCTTTAGAGGACGGAAGGAACGTCCGTGAGAATGGACATTCCTTCCACTCGACGCCCGTCTGGCCACCTCGCTGGGCGCACTCAGTGCGCTCAGCGCTGCAAGGCTCAATCCTCCTATGGAGAATCGCGCTTTGCAGCTGTCAACGTCCGCCCTAGTGGTTGCCGGAGAGGCTTGGATAACAGACGCTTGTTGCGCACGCATTTCGTGTGCGCGCACAAGCGTGTGACAGGTCCCATTGAAGTGTCACAACGCTGCGACAGACGCCGGTACGGGCGCACATAATGCGCTCGTCTGACGCCAGCCTAAGCCGGTGCCTTTTTTTGGCGGTTGCAGATTTGGGGGTCAAGGTTCAAAAAAGTGTTTGTTGTTTTTCTTTTCATCATATTTCATAATAATCCTTTTTTTTTTCCAGTAAATTATAGGACATGATGAAAGTAATGGTATCTTTAGAAAGTTCATTTAATGGTGAGAAAAACGGTATATAACATGTGCGGCTTCCTTAAAAGAGTAAGCGGAAAATTAGAGCTAAACACAAACAGCGCAGAAACGTAAAAACAGCATTGGGTGCATTCAGACAGACAATGGTAAAATCGCCTGATCACTATGGTGTTAAAGCCCTGCCACGAGCACAACATGCGCCATGGCAAGGTTGTTACCCAACCAAACATTTGTGTTTTTTTTTTTCCCAAATTTGTATCGCTACTTCTGTCGTATTATTTACAAATCCATTCTTTCTGGTTTTAATAATATAAATGTTCCATGTGTGCAGCCTAATGAAATGTCCTGCACCCTCATGTAGCTGCAGGACGTGTTCCTGTCCTCTCAGCTCAGCCTCAAAAGACCTAAAGAGCAACAAAAACAGCTGAAAATAAAACCTAATGTAAAATGTATTCCTTTTAAATGTATCTGGGCCAGTTCACTCGTGCTGCGTTTCGTGCTCATAGGTATCAAAGCGACTTTCAGTCTGCAGAGAGCAGTCGTTTCACAATTTACTGTTTTGCTGAACATTTGTCCCCACCCCAAAAAAATCTTAAAAAAAAAATTTTCAAGTAAAAAAAAATAATTAAAATTATATGTTTATCTGCGTTAGCTTTTTGAACCATTATGATTAAAGGGACGCCGTTATTAAATGTATTTTCTGTGCGCGTCTTGCAGTGTGTCGCGGATTTTTTGTCTATACCTGAGACGCGACGCGCCGGCCTTAATTCCCCATATTTAGCTTCGTCCGTTTGCGTAGTCGTCAGTAAGTCCATTCATTGAGAAAGCGCGAGCGAGCTGGATGGATCCCGGGATGAGATTACCTGGCCGTCTTTGCACAGCATCCTGGGATTACGATTCCGCCTGACTATTTTTGTCGTCGGGCAGAAGATACGTCAGCCGGTGACGCGGGAATATTAATATCCTTGTCTGATGCTTGGAAAGCAGCGGGGAGTAAATGCCGTGTGATCAGTTTTATAGCAAACGCAAACACAGTGCTTTTGTGCAGAAACTAAAATAGTGTAGTGATGTATTTGTTGTGATGATTTACGCAAAATAATCCTAATGCATTCTGGGAGTGTACAAGCAGAGCGCTTCTTCAGCCTCCATAATTGCAGCTGATTTGTGTTGAACACCTAATGGGTTAATTACCATCTGAATCTGTCGCCAAATAGCACCAAACTGAATGTTACTATGTTACCATACCTGCGATTTCGGGGGAATTTGTGTGTTCGCAAAGCTGTTAATTCCCAAATACAGGCAAATTGACTGTGCAATATGGTGCATTTCGCTGCAATTTGGTGCGATTCGGCAGCAGCGAAAGTGTCCCATGGAGAACTATCAATTCGTCTGTTGACAGAACACCGACAGGGTTATCCAAAGAGATCCGAATTGCTTGAGAAAGGTAACCGAATGCTGAAAATCAGCGTTCGGTTACCTTTCCTGGCCATTCGGCTATCCAGAGAGCAGGCAATTCGCCAAATCCTGGCGAATTGCCTGCACATACGGTGACTGTTCGTTCCTGTTCGAGGGCAGTGAAATCCCCATAGAGAAGCAATGCTTCGGCTATTCAGAGAACACAAACCAGCAGTGAAAGGTTCCCTAATGTCCTGCCATTCGGTGGTTTCATTCGGCAAATTTATTCAGGAGAATCCCATAGGCTTCAATGTTAAAAATATTCCCGTTTTAATTCAATATCTAATAAACCGTTCATTATAAAATTCTGCAGCAAAAAGTCTCTTTATTTATAGATTTTTTAGGATACTTTAAGCATTTTTCAGATTTTTTTTATTTTTTTTAAAAAGTCCGATTTTTTTTTTTTTTTTTTTCAATTAACTTATTTTTTTTTGTAACAGCCCTCTTTATTATCATTCCCTGGATCTCCTGTGAAAATTTCAGACATTTTCGCTCAGTAGTTTCTTTGCAAACAGCGTTTCTTTTTCCCAGATTCATACAAATGGTTTTTCTAATTTATTCACTGCCTCCTCTACGTCACAGCTGCTTCGGCTCTGTGTGATTCGGCTCCTGTTCGGCTCCTGTTCGGCTTTTTCGAAGGTTAATCCAGATGTTTTTGCTTGTTTTCAGCGTGCATTCGGTTAGTGTTCGTCAGGTTTTCGGCAGCTTTTCCTGCAATTCGGGGACCCTGTGCTGTTTGCTGAATACACCGCAGGGTCACCGAAATGCAATCGGCAAAAGGAACCGAATTGAAGAGAACGAAAAGTCACCGAACGTGCGGTGACTTTTCGAATCTCTTTGGATAACCCTGATAGTTGCAGCGACATTACCTGATTTTCAGCATTTCAATTTGACAAGTTTAAACAGGTGAATCAGTGTAATAAATGGAATATCTATTTTTTTTTACATTTTTTTTCCCCCCCTCAAAGACCATATACAGTATTCTTCTTTTTGTAAAAAAAAAAAGAAAAAAAAAAAAAGATTTTTTTTAAGATTCTTTTTTTTTTAGGCACTGGGCTCTATTACATTCTTCACGCAAAAACGCACACAGAACGTGTGAATTTTTGCGCACAGCGTTAAACGTTAACGCGCGTAAAACAACGCTGGTATTACAATCCTCGCATATTTTAAAAAATAACGCGCGTGAAACTGACGCGCAAAAATGCAACTTTGCGTGCAGAAGTCAGTGTGCGGACTGTTTTCAGCCAATCAGAATTAACAACCACAGTTGTCTCATGTTAAGTTTTTGCGCCTGTCAAAGTCAATCTGCGCATATATACTGCTTCAATAAAAAAACACGCACAACTTCTCCATTTTATTGTTTGGGTATGTGTAGAATGTGTAACTATACTGTGCTGTATTGTTTTTTTCGTGCTGGTGTATTTGGTTTTGGACAGAACGTTCAGATTTGCCGTTACCACCAGCTTTTAACCCTTTCGCTGCTGAGGCTTTTCCCGCCCCTGTGCTGAGGTCATTTTTACCGGTTTTGCTCATCATGTTTAAATGTGTTTTGAAGGCTTATTTTAGTATATGACCCAGACATATTATATATCGTTCTTTCCGTCAGACTCGGTAGATTCATAATATGTCATTATTATATGTATACGTTATGTCATGTCTGTATATTATAACAAAAAATGCAATAAAATATGTATTTTCAATAATTTACAACGTGTAAAGTGTTTTTTTTCACATTTTAACATGCGAGCAATTGCGGTTATATTTTGTATGGGGTGCGCTTGTTAAAAAAATTAGAGATGGGGTATCGTTACATTTATTTTGGGGAAAATTTCACGATTTTTAACAAACGCACCGCATACAAAAATCGTTAGTGCAGCATTATTGTTCACATTATAATTGAAATGGGAACAATATTGCTGCATTAACGAACCAAAAAAAAAGATTTTTTTTTTTTTTTTTAGAATTTTTTTTTTAAAATATATTTTAATTTTTAATTTTTATTTTTTAAAAAAAACTTTTTCACTGTAGTGTATGTATCGTTGGAACGGCCATGCTCTGGCCGATCCAACCATACCAAACTTTAACCCCTAGCTGCCACGGATCGGGAGATAGGGAGTTCATTGGAACTCCCTATCTCCACCATTGGTGGCAGTTAGGGGTTAACTCTAGGACTGGCGTCATCGTGCTATGCACGATGACGCCAGTCCTCAGGGGGAGTTCCCGGGGCTTGGCCGACATCCAAGATGTCGGCCAGCTCCGGGAAAGGATCACGAACCGGCGCTTTTCAGCGCCGATTCGCGATCCAGCTCCCCAGGGGTTAATGCCAGGCACCATTTGGAAGGGCAGGCTGTGCCTTCCAAATGGTGCCTGGGTTAACCCTGCAACGCCGCCGATCGGAGGGAGAGAGGTCCGAAGGACCTCCCCCCCTCCCTTTCAGGCGCCTCCTCCGCACATGCGGGGGGGGGCGCCTGAATTAGGCTAGGGTCAGACTAACGCATTTTTCACGTTGTCCGTGAAAATGTGCGTTCGAAGAATGGACGTATTTTTTCACGGAATACGCAATAGCGGTCATACTATGCGCAGTTTCATCCGTGATTTTGTACGGATCATCAATAAAACACTTCTTGCATCTGGACGTTATGTTGGCCGGACATTAGCAGCGTCTGACGTCTCCTAATCGAGCAAACACGCCGCTAGCGGACGCAGCGCACTCTGTACGTCAGTACTAGTGGTTTAACGTTCTCGAAAAAATGCGTTCATTTTCCACTTGCGTTGCGCAGCCGGACTTTTGTGCGACCGTACTTCGTATATTGGCCGTCATTGCCCGGCATCTGCTGCTAGCACGGCCGTGATTAAGTGCGCCAGAACGCGCGTTCGCACTGCCTCAGTCTGACCCTAGCCTAAGGTGTCATCGCGCCGCCGCAATGACACCTAATTTCATCGGCGGCTGTTCCGGATGCTGGGCTGACATCTGAGCGCGTCCTCCGCATGGAAGTGGTTAAAAGACGTTAAAATTATGCGCGCAAACGCTGTGCGTTAAATTTTGTGCTAAGATTGTAATACCATCTGCACATTCGCATTTGCGCTCACAATGTTTAAGTATAGGACGCGCGCAGTACATTACGCTCGCGCTGTGTTCGCGCAGGTTCACACGCGGTAGACGTCACGCATTTTTTGCGAGGACATTGTAATACGACGTTCAGCGCAAAGGGTTTTCCCCTCGCGCTAATGCGTTTTTGCGCACGCGTTAACGTTTGCGCGAAGAATGTAATGGAGCCCATTGTGTTTTTAGATTTTAAAATGCTTTTTTTTTTTATTTTTTATAAATTTTAAAAGATTTATCATTTTAAGTACCTATTTATATTATTTAGACACATTTTTACTACCTTTTTTTTATTGCTGTAAACTCCAATTTAGAGAATAGAAAAACCTCTTTTTTTCTTTTTTTTTTCTTCCCTCCGTTCGGTGGAATTCACCGACGCAAATTCAGCACTTTATGCCAAAGTCCAATAACTGCTTCGGCAACTTCAATTTCGGTGAAAAATTACAAACATTCGATGAATAGTGAATTCACCGAAATGCAAAGCTCTGAAATTGCGTTCAGTTTCGTTTCTTTGTGAACGGACCCCTTAATTTGAAGCTTGACCACTTTAAGGGTTTAGGCTGGTCGTCCACTGTCACCGTATTTGTGCGACGGTGCGATCATCCCATATCCTCTGAAGTCGTCCAACCGATCCCACAACATGCAGGTGAATCAGCCCTCTTCCACTTCATCTGACGACCGACAGGCGATTTCAGACGATTTTATGCGATTACAACAGACTAGCGATCCTTTAAATTTTAATAGAATTTGGTCAGATGAAATCAGACAATCTGGTACAAGTTACATGAAAAAGATGAATTGTATAGTTAAACCGCCGTGCCGCGGCAGGGAATTGCCCCATAGAGAAGCGATTCAATGCAAAAAAATATTTTCGTATTTCATTTTTTATTCAACGGTTTATTTTTTTAATCCACAGGAAAAAGACTTTCTATTTAATTTTTTTTAGGTGTTTTCCTGTATTTTTATTTTTTTATTTTTTTAAATTTAAAAAAAGGTTTTCTCTGGCATTTTTTTTTCTTTGCGAGCTGGCTGCATTCAGCGTCGCTGTCCCTGGTGCTGAAACCTATTTCTCCATCAGGGACAGGGTTAAATCCCCACCCCCCCCTCCGAAGCTTGGCAATTAATTTTTTTTCTCTTAAACTGCTACGGCTGCGTTTGACGGGGGCCGTCCATGGCGCCGAAACTCCATTTCAGAAGCAAAGAGGTTTTTTTCCCCTGCATCGTTTTTTTTTTTTTCTTTTTTCATTCAGCGGCCTGTCCATTGGCTGATCTGGGTCGTCCACGATATGCTTCCAGTGGACGACCCTGATCAGCCGATAGCGTTGTCCGTAGCCTGGTGACCAAGTCAGTCGTCCAACTACGGGGGCCAGTGGACAACCAGCCTTCTGCTGCCTTCTTACAGTACAGGGCTTAACAACAAGCAGCGTCATAGACCTCGGATTCATTCAGATTCCCCGTCTGAGCCACAGAGCACTTGGAGATTGTGATTTTTATTCTCCCCCCCTCCCCCCCCGGTGCTTCTGACCAGTCAAAAAAACTGATTAATGGGCAGGCGATTACTGTGGCAACCTATGGGATATGTGAAATGTCAGCATTAAAACCAGAGGTGATGTCCTAAGCGTGGGAACTCGCCAGGACTTCTGTCCCCCAATTGGCAATTAACCCCCCGCAGTCAGATCTGATAGATTTATGTTTAACCCTTTCACTGCTGAGGACGTGTGGGGAACGTCCTCATTGACTCCTAAGGAAAGATAGGGGTGGAGATGGGGGGTTCCTTTGAACCCTGATTTCTCCTGACTCCTGGCAGCTAGCAGGGTCATGTTTGGTATCATTAGAACAGACAGAGCATGGCCTTTCCTATGATCTCAAACATGACCATGTTTAAAGTAAAGAAAAAAATAAATAAATATAATAATAAAAAAAGGTAAAACCACGTTTTTTTTTTTTTAAGACGTGAAATGGCTCAGCAGTGGTTAAATGTGGATTTCAGCAAAAATCGATGATACGTTCCTTATCGATTATGATTTAACAGGGAAAGATGTGATTGGTCACCTAAATCAAAGCTTTATAATGTGTGGGGACCAATAGGGACTCGGTTCCCTCTGCAAAAATAGTGGAGGAACTGGATCACCCGATTAAAACCATAACATCTAGTGGTATATGAAGTAATAAAACTCAAGGATCGACATTCAAGATACGTGAGGTATCTTGCTGAGTCTGTGCTGAATTCCTTTCTTCATTTTACGCGGTGTTTGTACAATTTATTATATCTGCAACTGATCTGGATTCTTTTCCTTTTTTTTTTTTTTTTTTTTTTAAATTTTATTTTGTGCGAAAGGTCACAAATCGACCAACCAACAGCGATGGCCTCGCAGGGCCAAAAAGCATACACGTAAGAGACATAGGGCATGAGGGGAGGGAAAGGTCTCAAAAAAGCATTGAGATATGCAAAAATCGGTGGGGGGGGGGGATTCTCGTCTGAAAAATGAAGGTTCTCAGATAATGTCTCAAAGACAAAGTCCTCAAACAGGTCTCAAAAAATATGGGTCAAGTCCCAGGGGAAAACAAAAGGCACAACTAATAAGGTGTGTGAAGAGGGGCAGAAATTAAACAGCAATGGGGGAGTGGGGGGGCATCAGAAATACAAGCAGGCCCGGCACCGGAGAGGATAAGAAATCAGCCTAGAGCAGGGGTCAGGAACCTTGGCTCCCTGATGTTTTGGGAACTACATTTCCCATGTGGCTCAGTCAGCCTAATGGGTGACTGAGCATCATGGGAGATGTAGTTCTAAAACATCTGTAGAGCCAAGGTTGCTGACCCCTGGCCTAGAGGCTCCCTCAGCCTCTATCCGGCCAAAGACCTCTTCATGCGTCTCCGCCGAGGACAAAGGTATCCAAGGCTTGTTGAGATGTACCAGCCGTGGTGTCGGCCTCCACGTGAGGCCGAGAGCCCATCCACGCCACTTCCTAGGGCAATGCGCCATCCACGGGAAGTCCCAAGGCCAACACAAAGGAACAACCGCCATTCCCCTTCACAGCGACCTCCACATCATTCCCCAGATGGTCCAGTGCCTCCTCAACACCGGGAACCAACGCAGCGTCCAGCAAAAAAGGAATCTGCTTCCGATCTGATTCTTTTTTTTCTTTTACCATTTTTTTTTTCTTTATTATTCGCGCAAAATGATTAGATATAAATATTTATTTTTTTATTTATGAGAAAGTATTTTACCAGGAAGGATACTTGGAAACGAGAGAAATCTCTATGTCCTGGGTGGCGAGTATGTACCGTTACGTGTCTTGCCCAAGGACACTTACTGGAGAGGTGCTCTGGCCGGGATATTAAACATAAAAGCTGTGTCTGCCCACACTCCACGACATATAATATGTGGAGGTGCGCTTAACAAAGAGCGGGAAATCACTTGTAAACATGTACACAGCAAAAATGGTAAAATCGCTCTGGCCCTTAACCCCATCACACCCAAAATCGTGATAACTCTTTTTGCACTGTAATTCACTGAAAGGCTGTTCTTGGGATATCAAAACCCTGTGTGCGACCCTTATTAAAGAAAAATTAGTGCGCCACTTGTGGAGAAAGGAAATCCCACTGTCTTATCCCTCTCGTTTTCAGCCCATCTTACTTTAAACAAGTTACAAGGAGCAGTCCCTACCCTCACTGTAACAAAAGACTCAGCAAACTTTACTGCAGCTTTCCAGCAGCCAGGAATTTGGCAGAATACAGGGAGAAATCCCCATAAGCAGGAGATCTCACCATTTTATTATCTGTCTGCAGCACATTTACTGACACAAAGGCCATTTTTGCCTGTATGCTGATAATGCAGACCCCATGTGACATTGTGCCAGATAAGGGACGCCATCTAGAGTTTACAACCTTTCATCCCAGTGATATCTCTGTAAAGGATAAACAAATACATGAAAATTAAAATGAACAAATTTACTTTATTTAGATTTTAGTTCCCATGGTTCAAATAAATGTCACGATAAAAACTTTTTCAACAAGAAGTTCTTGGTAGTGAACAGGGCTGGATTTATAAATAGGCAGAGTAGGCATGTGCCTAAAAGTGCCTGCCACAAGGGGGCTCCTGCTCTGCAAAACGTTTTTTTTTTTAACAATCATTTAGACCACTCTATCTCTTTAGACCTAAAGGGTTAGAGGAACATATGAGGTATCATTGGAAAAAGCAGATTATGACCTTTCCAGTGATCCCAAATACAATCAGGATAGAGTTATGTAAAACTAATATAACAAATGGAGAATGAAAGAAAAATATTTTTCTAATGCAGCACTATTATTCAGTTTACAATTATAAAGTGATCAGTGACGCTGCGCTAACTCACCTTCTCATTTCCCACACTGCCAGCAAGTGTGAAGCTGATGATGCAACGCATTGTTTCATCGACAACCTAGACCGTGGCGCTGCAGTGAGGACAGACAGGAGGACTTTGGAACCTGCATCTCTGAATTGTTACACCGCACAAGGTTAAGTGAGGAGTCATTGGAAAGGTCAGAGTCTGGTCTTTACTATGATACCAAACATGACCAAGTATTGAGTAAAAATAAACTGAAAAAAGTAAATTCAAAATGTATTTTTTTTTCTCTGTTCTACGGCAGAGACAATATATGCCTTTACATATAAAACAAACAATGCCGCTGCACGAACTCAACTAAGACAACAGATTCTGCTCCTTCTATTGATTTGATGCAGAGCGAAGCTGCTTTTTTAGTCTTCAAAAAAAAAATACATATATTTTGTTTTAGCTTGACCAAAAATGAAAATTTAAAAAGTCCCTTTGGCTCGTTTCTTTTTGTTGAGGGGGGGGGGGGCGCTCCACTTTCCTGTGCCTACAGGCTCCTGAGATGCAAATCCAGCCCTGGTAGTGAAGGGTTAAAGCACAGCCAGACTAAAGAGCCTTGGTCTCACATCTTCAGGTAATTTAAAGTATCTAGAGATTTTGTTTGACGTTCTTTTAACTTAGAATCCCTTTTATTTATAGGAAGTTCCCTCGCGCAGTAAACTCGTGAAATCAGCGTGTTTTTTTTTTTCCCCTGTAGATGGGCAGATTTGGGTATTTACTTGGAGATCCTGATTGCTTGGCTTGTGAGTAATGAGTGGATATAGGTGTTGATGCAAACCTGATTTTATCTGGTTTAGAGCCGTAATCATCCCCCGAGATTGCATTTTCATATGGCGAGGAGCTAGCGGTCCCCTCAGGCAGGGTCACCGCGTGAACACTCGCTTCGCTTTCCATTAATTCCCTTCTTTTTTTAATAAATTGCACACCGTTACGTCTCTGCCCTTCATTGGCCTTTTCTCGGGAGGTATTAGAAGAAGAAAAAAAGACATAATTCGCTGTCAAGTTGCCAAAAACTGTTAATCAGGTTGTCTGTGTACGAGCCGCGTACTGAATTTAATAAAGCCTTGCAGCCGACGTTTTGATTGTTCTGAGAAATGATCTTTTGTTTAATGCCCGTCTATTATGCCACATTACACGGGCGCAGATCTCCGCCCGTGCAGAGACGCACCGCCAATTACAAACAATCTCCGTTTCGGCCGCTGCTAGACGCCAGCGGATTTATAACCTTAACGCTTCCATCGAAAAATCCCTTTTTACACATTTTTGCACTTATATTGCGCCGTGGCCCTGGGCAAAAAGAAATCTGAACACATTGCCTGTTTGTTTACCATGTTAAGGTAGAGGATTAGTCCATTTAGTCTGTGTTTTGTGAATATTTATATCCTCTTTAATTCTCCTCTTGCCCACTCCCACCCAAAACCCCCCCACAAAAAACACGATATCACCTTAAAGGAATACTCTAATAATAAATAAATAAATCCCCACTTGTTTTGCCCTTAAATAATTGAAGTGCTGACAGTATCTGCAGTTTTATAAAAAAATAAAATATTTTTATTATTTTTTTATTTTTTTCGTTATTATTTTTATATATTTTTTTTCGTTTAGGAGGAAATACTTAACCCTGTTCTCTTTTGGCGCTCTCTGCTCTTAACCGACAGCTCAGGGGCTTCCGAATCCGAACGTCCCTGCGGCCTTTCTATGAAAATTGTGTACCATGGGAAACGCCTAGTGTGCGCTTCACTCGGAACTTGCGCACTTTCCGTACGCAAGTTCTGTAGCGCCTGCACAGAGCGATGGATCGGAGCTACACGCGCATGCGCAGAACCCATCCATAAGCTGCCTCTCTCCCGGACACTCTCCGTCACTGGCAGTTCGAGAGAGAGTGTTATGTCAGCATGCAAAATGTTCTGACATAACCAGTGAACGATCTGGTGCCCAGAAGCCAGGAAATTCTAAATCCTGGCTGTTGGTGATGCTTATGTTTGGAGGAGTCTCTTCCACTGCACTTAACGATTTCTCCAGATCGGTGCCGGTGGGACGGGGGACTCCAAAACGCTAAAGTGTTCGGGATGTGTAGAGCTCGAGCATCTCTTTTAACCCATTCATTGAAGTAGTGAACACACCTAATGTCACACCTCTTCTGCATCCAACTCTCTGACCATTCATCGCACAATGTGATTTTTCTTTTTTTTACTTTATTCTGGACACACTACACGTTTATCTTTATTATTACAGGTTGCATATCCCTTATCTGAAATGCTCAGGGCCAGAAGTGTTCTAGATTGGTGTTTTTTTGGGGATATTTGCATATGTTTATGAGATTTCTTGGGGACGAACCCAAGTCTAAAGACATCTGTGACGTGCATCACTTCCGACTTGGGTACATGGGCCTGGAAATGTATTTGGGAGGTGCAGGCCTCATAGTCTATATATCATTTCTGTAACATTTCAATGTTCCTGAACCCAGGACGTACTTGAAAAACGAGAGAAATCTCAATGTATCCTTCCTTGTAAAATACTTTATAAATAAATAAATAAATTTCCCTGCCTTCTCCTGTTTAAGTCACCCTGTTCCTGTAGGGTGTGAGATGTTTGTGTAATCTGTGTTTTGTATGAATAATGTTATTGTCTATCGTTATGGTCCATCTGTTGAGATCTTCTGTACATTTGAGTGGTTTTGTTAATCTGCTTTGTAAGGCAAACACTGCCCCATTATCTGCTGTTTTAGACTGTAATCTTGTTTACCATCCACGGCTGTCATTGTCCTGTCTTGCTTAGGAATGTTGAGCAAATGTTTCTGTCCCAAATGCCGTGAAGCAGAAGGAGCAGTAACATCAGAAACCCTCACAATATTTTCTAGAGGAGGTTTTGCATAAGTAAATAACCCATGTTTGACCACATAAATATCTGTGCCTGTCCCCAATAAAACCAGTTCCAATTTGACCCTGAAAACCTTCATATATACAGCCTTGTCTTATTTCTGGGGGTGCTATCAGGCTCTCTACATGTCCCCAGTCCTTAAGCTTCGTCTATGGACTGGAGAAAGGTACACGAGTCTGCTGGGGAGAAAACGGGGGGTCCGGCAAGGAAGCGGTATTGACAGATGTGACCCGGTTAGGGTACAGAGATCTATTACAACGTCCTACATCGTAAAACACACAGCCTAAATGGCAGTTTATACAGGATTCTGCCACATCACATGACCTTAAAAATTGAATTTTCTGTTTATTTCTGAAATATTTTTAAAAAAAATCTGCAATTTTTTAGAATAAGGGATAATGGGGTACGTCATCCTGCGATGACGTATCGCCTTATGATCCAATACATCAGTTGCGAAGTGCGTGAACCCGGTCACGAGAGGTTTGCTTCATCTCGCAGAGCGTGACTCTCCATCTGCGCGTAATAATCGCCCGTTACCTCCCAAGCCTTCACGGAATCGTCGCCCACCCACGCAATATTATTATTATTTTTTAAATCCTCCAGCTGTCGTTTTTTTATAGTCTCTGGTCTTGTAATGGTTTTGCCGTTTCATGACGGGAACGCGTTCCTGGAAGTCTGTACAGCCCTGCATTCATTTACACACACTTAAGCCTCGCAACGCTCAGGTGATTGTGTAAAAGTGAGCTATTCTAAGCAGTACAGATTACGTACGTCAAAAGTACATTGTGTGCTGCCACTAGCTTTGCTTTTAACAACAACTTAAATGACAGCAGTTTAACACGGCCTGAATTTCAATTATTCGAGACGCGTTAATCTCGTCTGAAAATACAAAACGTGCGCATTCTGTGCCGTGAAATGTCTTACAGAGCGGCGGTGGCTGTTTATACGCAGATATGTTAATATGTGACACATCACGTAACAACCAAATAGGGCTGTGGTTGTAGTTGTTTTGTAAGGATATAAAAATATATATATATATCACAAGCGATCCTGCGCTCCATCTTCTGTTGTCTTATTTGTCCTTGGCTCCCATGTATACACATTGTGATAAAGAAACCACTCGGGATTCTTAGTTGCAGCCAAACACGCCATAAACAGCCGCAGATTTGAAGTTGCACATGCGAGAGGTCTTTTTATTCCAGCATAAACAATCGCCACACTTGGCTTTGAATCACTATTGCAGGTGATTAAACAAAATAAAAACTACAAAACGAAATCCTAGCTCAATTAGAGCACTTACTAAACACACAGCGATCCTGACTATCCAAGTAACATAATCTAATAAAAAAAGACAATTACAGTTCTTTTCTTAGAAGTGTTTCTGCTCCCCGCCCTGCTCTCAGCAGTCTGATTAACCCTTTCGCTGCTGAGGCATTTTCCGCCTCTGTGCTGAGGTCATTTTTACCGGTTTTGCTCATCATGTTTAAACGTGTTTTGAAGGCTTATTTTAGTATATGACCCAGACATATTATATATCGTTCTTTCCGTCAGACTCGACAGATTCATAATATGTCATTATTATATGTATACGTCATGACCTGTCTGTATATTATAACAAAAAATGCAATTAAATATGAATTTTCAATATTTCATAATGTGTAAAGTGTTTTTTTTTTCACATTTTAACATGTGAGCATTTGCGGTTATATTTTGTATGGGGTGCGCTTTGTTAAAAGCGATTTTTAACAAACGCACCGCATACAAAAATCGTTAGTGCAGCATCATTGTTCACATTATAATTGAAATGGGAACAATATGGCTGCATTTACGAACCAAAAAAAAGAAGAAAAAACTTGTTTATTAGACATGTGCATTCGTTTTAGTACTAAAACGATTTAGTCAGAATTTTGGGATAATTTAGTTTTAGTATGACTCAAGAGAAACGAAACTGCTCAGTACAAAAAACGAAAGAAACTAAAATAAAATGCACTACATTTTAGTTTCAGTCCTTTTTGTGATATTACATTGAGTGAAGGAGACCAGCAATGAAGAACGCAACATCGCAACATCCAAAGATCTGCACCCTCCACATGCCAATGCAGTACGATGTTCTATACAGAGAGGGGCATTAATTAATGCAGGAGGATGTTCTATACATTATACAGAGAGGGGTATTAATGCAGGAGGGTGTTATATACATTATACAGAGAAAGGTATAAATTGAGGAGGATGTTCTATACAGAGAGGGACATTAATTAATTCAGGAGGATGTCTATATATTATACAGAGAGGGGTATTAATAATGCAGGTGGATGTTGTATACATTATACAGAGAGGGGTATTAATTAATGCAGGAGGATGTTCTAAACATTAAACAGAGAGGATCCTTTTTTTTTCAGCCCTTTAAATCCAGTGGCTGTGAGCGCTGAGATCGGCTGCTTGTTACATTATCTCTCCGTACAATGTATCAGGCTCAGTTGTTACAGTAACTGACTATAACAGTGCTCAGAGTTTCATTAAAACAAGGAAATAATATTGTTCTAACCTCTTATATATGAAAATATTATTTACTAGTTTTACTGAAACTCTGAGCGCTGTGATGAGCAGCAGTCAGTTACTGTAACAGCTTTGCCTGACACGGGGTAGTATTCCAATGTTGGTGTTAACTTAACCAGAGCTGTTGTAAACTGAAAACCTCCATTGGCTATAATGGCTCTGGGAAGTTTACAACAACTCTTGTTATGTTAGCACCAACTATGTAATATGGCCCACATTGTGCTGAGAGTGAGAGATACTGTAACAAGCAGCGATCTCAGCCCTCTGAGGAGCCACTACAATAGTAATTGTATCCATTGGTTTTCGGATGAATGAATTTAGTTTTCATACTAAAGAACTGAAAACGAATTTCTTCAGTAACTAAATAAATTGCATTTTAGGACTAATCCATTAGTTCAAAACGAAATTTTGTGCTGTGCACATGTCTATTGTTTATTGCTTTTTTATAATTTTTATTTTAAATATTTTTTTATTTTTTTTTATTAAACTTTTTTCATACTCAAGTTTGGTATCGTTGGAACGGCCATGCTCTGGCCGATCCAACAATATCAAACATTAACCCCTAGCTGCCACGGATCAGGAGATAGGGGGTTCCAATGAACCCCCTATCTCCACCATTGGTGGCAGTTAGGGGTTAACTCCAGGACTGGCGTCATCGTGCTATGCACGATGACGCCAGTCCTCAGGGGGCATTCCCGGAAGCTTGGCCGACATCCAAGATGTCGGCCAGCTCCGGGAAAGGATCACGAACCGGCGCTTTTCAGCGCCGATTCGTGATCTGGCCCCCATGGGGTTAATTCCAGGTACCGTTAGGAAGGGCAGGCTGTGCCCTTCCAAACGGTGCCTGGTATAACCCCCTGCACGCCGGCGATCGGGAGGGAGGGAGGTCCGAAGGATCCCCCCCCTCCCTTTCAGGCGCCTCCTCCGCACATGCGGGGGGGGGGGGGCTGAATTAGATGTCATCACGCCGTCGCGATGACCTCTAATTGTGCCGGCGGCGGTTCCGGGTGCTGGGCTGACATTGAGGATGTCAGCCCGTACCGGGGCGCACAGCGATCGGCCGGAACCCGGCCGATCGCTGGCCCCAAAGGGAGGACGCGCTCAGCGCGTCCTCCGCAAGGAACGCTACCTGCGGGTGGACGCGCTGAGCGTGTCCTCCGCAGCGAAAGGGTTAAACACTTCTGTCTGGGAGTCGGCAGCCTGGGAATTTACCTGTAGCTTAATTGTTTAATTGGCAACAAATGTGTGAGAGGAGAGAGGCCATGCAGGATTCGGGTTCCTAAATACCTTCCCTCAATTACTCTCCCAGACATTCTGTTACCCAACCCAAGCGCTCAGTAACAACATCTTAAATGTGCCAGCACTCCCTGACAGTTCAGCAAAAATCATACATATAAACACACTGTATAACTACTGCAGTTACTGCACCTCCCTCTACTGTAATGTAACCTGTAAAGCGCTGAGTACACCTGTTACTGCTATATATACATACACTGTATAACTACTGCACTTACTGCACCTCCCTCTACTGTAACGTAACCTGTAAAGCGCTGAGTACACCTGTTACTGCTATATAAATATACACTGTATAACTACTGCACCTCCCTCTACTGTAATGTAACCTGTAAAGCGCTGAGTATACCTGTTACTGCTATATAAATACACACACTGTATATCTACTGCACTTACTGCACCTCCCACCTGTATCCTGGCACCTGTTTATGTTCTGTTCTGACGTGCTGGATCTCTGTTGCCCCTTTTGACAAACACACGTTCAGATTGATTGCAGCTGTTCTGGTTTTGTACGGTCTGTCAATATATATATATATCTATTATCCATCCTCTTGCTTCGTGTCGCTGAGGATCGTTACATTGTTGTGGAATTGCATGGGGTCAAATGTCAGTTAAAACCCAATTATAATAAATATGGTTGTGACACAGTGATATATATCTTCACAGACAATGATATTAATCGGGTCTCAGCAGGAGGAGACGATTACCTGGGCCGCGTTTAATCCCATTCTTCTGTAATTCAGCGTTTTTAGTTTCCAGGAAATTGATTTGATCATTCCGTATCTCTGTCACTGATTCTTTTTCAAAGTGTCTGTTATTACCGTTATGTCCTCGTACTCACATGTTTGACCTCGCACCAAGCACTGAAGTGGAATTACTTTACTTTCTCTCATGTCGGGCATTGACAGTTTCCACTCTTTAAAATGTGAATTTGTTTTGGTGATATTCATAATAGAATATATGTCATTTGCATATCTTGCCCAGAGTTCCTTGCTGCATATGGGTAATGTAGCACAGGAGCTCGGTGATGCAGTTCTTTGAATTGTCGTGATGTGCAAATGGCTTCTGCAATAATAAACCTTATTGGTTATTGCGTGGAGGCTTTTTATCTTTTTTTTTTGTCCTCCACCACAACCCCAGCAAGTACTAATAAATATATATATATATATATATCAAAAAAGTAAAGGGAACACTTAAACAACACAATGTAACTCCAAGTCAATCACATGTCTGTGAAATCAAACTGTCCACTTAGGTATTAACACTGATTCACAATCAAGTCCACATGCTGTTGTGCAAATGGAATAGACAACCGGTGGGAAGCATAGTCAGGTAGCAAGACATCCCCAATAAAGGAGTGGTTCTGCAGGTGGTGACCACAGACCACTTCTCAGTTCCTATGCATACTGGGTGATGGCTTGGTCACTTTTAAATGCTGGCGGTGCTGTCACTCTAGAGGTAGCATGATACGGAGTCTACAACCCACACAAGTGGCTCAGGTAGTGCAGCTCATCCAGGATGGCACATCAATGCGAGCTGTGGCAAGAAGGTTTGCTGTGTCTGTCAGCGTAGTGTCCAGAGCATGGAGGTGCTACCAGGAGACAGGCCAGTACATCAGGAGACGTGGAGGAGGCCGTAGGAGGGCAACAACCCAGCAGCAGGACCACTACCTCCGCCTTTGTGCAAGGAGGGACAGGAGGAGCACTGCCAGAGCCCTGCAAAATAACCTCCAGCGGGCCACAAATGTGCATGTGGTTGCTCAAACGGTCAGAAACAGACTCCATGAGGGTGGTATGAGCGCCCGACGTCCACAGGTGGGGTTGTGCTTACAGCCCAACACCGTGCAGGACTTTTGGCATTTGCCAGAGAACAACAAGATTGGCAGCTTCACCACTGGCGCCCTGTGCTCTTCACAGATGAAAGCAGGTTCACACTGAGCACATGGTGTGGGGTGGCATTTCTTTAGGGGGGCCGCACAGCCCTCCATGTGCTCACCAGAGGTAGCCTGACTGCCATTAGGTACCGAGATGAGATCCTCAGACCCCTTGTGAGACCATATGCTGGTGTGGTTGGCCCTGGTTTCCTCCTAATGCAAGACAATGCTAGACCTCATGTGGCTGGAGTGTGTCAGCAGTTCCGGCAAGACTAAGGCATTGATGCTATGGACTGGCCCGCCCATTCCCCAGACCTGAATCCAATTGAGCACATCTTGGACATCATATCTCGCTCCATCCACCAACGCCAAGTTGCACCACAGACTGTCCAGGAGTTGGGGGATGCTTTAGTCCAGGTGTTGGAGGAGATCCCTCTGGAGACCATCCGTCACCTCATCAGGAGCATGCCCAGGCGTTGTAGGGAGGTCATACAGGCACGTCGAGGTCACACACACTACTGAGCTTCATTTTGACTTGTTTGAAGGACTTTACATTAAAGTTGGATCAGCCTGTAGTGTTGTTTTCCACTTTAATTTTGAGTGTAACTCCAAATCCAGACCTGCATGGGTTAATCAATTTGATTTCCATTGATAATGTTTGTGTGATTTTGTTGTCAGCACATTCAGCTACACCATGTAACGACCACAGGATTTAATAAGAATATTTCATTCATTCAGATCTAGGAGGTCTTATGTTTGTGTCCCCTTTATTTTTTTGAGCAGTGTATATATATATATATATATGTATATATAACAAATCATTCTTTATGGATGCAAATACTCCCAATATAAGCTTGAAGTAACGTTAACCACTTGGCTGCTATGGACGCGCTCAGCGCGTCTAGCCAAGTGGTTCTCCTGTGCTACGGACGCGCTCAGCGCGTCCGAGCACAGGAGGCAGCAATCCGACGGATTCCGGCGGATTGCTGCGCCCCCCCCCCCCCCGGTGCGGGCTGACCTCTTGGATGTCAGCCCAGCACTCGGGAGCCCGGCGGGGACATTAGATGTCATCGCGGCTATGCGATGACATCTAATTCAGGCGCCCCCCCCGCATGTGCGGAGGAGGCGCCTGAAAGGGAGGGGGGAGGTCCTTCGGACCTCTCTCCCTCCCGATTGCCGGGGAGCAGGGGGTTAAGACAGACACCGTTTGGAAGGGCACAGCCTGCCCTTCCAAACGGTGGCTCTCATTAACCCCTGGGGAGCCGGATCACGAATCGGCGCTGAAAAGCGCCGGTTCGTGATCCTTTCCCGGAGCTGGCCGACATCTTGGATGTCGGCCAAGCCTCCGGGAACTCCCCTGAGGACTGGCGTCATCGTGCTATGCACGATGACGCCAGTCCTGGAGTTAACCCCTAGCTGCCACCAACGGTGGAGATAGGGGATTCATTGGAATCTCCATCTCCCGATCCGTGGCAGCTAGGGGTTAATGTTTGGTACTGTTGGATCGGCCAGAGCATGGCCGTTCCAACGATACCAAACACCACTGTGAAAAAAGTTTAAAAAAAATAAATAAATTAAAAATAAAAATAAAAAAATATTTTAAAAAAATAATAATAAAAAAAAATAAACAAGTTTTTTTTTTTTTTTTTGGTTTGTTAATGCAGCAATATTGTTCCCATTTCAATTATAATGTGAACAATGATGCTGCACTAACAATTTTTGTATGCGGTGCGTTTGTTAAAAATCGCGTAATTTCTCCCAAAAAAAAATGTAACTAGACCCATCTCTAATTTTTTTAACAAGCGCACCCCATACAAAATAGAGCCGCAATTGCTCGCATGTTAAAATGTGAAAAAAAATACACTTTACACGTTGTAAATTATTGAAAATTCATATTTTATTGCATTTTTTGTTATAATATACAGACAGGTCATGACGTATACATATAATAATGACATATTATTAATCTGCCGAGTCTGCCGGAAAGAACGATATATAATATGTCTGGGTCATATACTAAAATAAGCCTTCAAAACACGTTTAAACATGATGAGCAAAACCGGTAAATATGACCTCAGCACAGAGGCGGGAAAAGCCTCAGCAGCGAAAGGGTTAAAAGAACACGCTGTTAAAAAATAGTTTTCCTTTTTTTTTTTCTTTGCACTTTTGTTATTGGTTTCCTGTTATAAATATATTTTTATTGTGGACATTCTGTGTCATAGCATGTAATTACGCCCCAGAAACTTCCTAAAATGAACATATTTCCCACATCGTAGTAGTTTGAGGTGAAAAAAAAAAGGACCAGAAATAACGAAATGTTTAGATTTTTAAAAATGAGCATTGTAATAAATTGTGGTTCTCCTTGATTTGGCCAAATCATAGAATGGAATGTTCAGCAAATAAGGCTTAATTTGGAATACGATCGGTGTTATTTTTATGCGTTGTTTGCCGTTAATCAAATTCTTGCGGCGTTTTCTGTTTGCACGTCTAGTGCCGGGGCGAGCGGAGCAACAGACTTATTAAACGGGAACAAATTTACAGAGCTCTCTTCTCGGACGCGCAAAGTGGAACTCGTACGCCATAACAAAGCCTCGCTTTTTTAATTTTTGAGCAGAAATTAATTAATTTTGACTGTTATGCGAAGAAAACCGCGTTAATGAACAGTCAGTGGGAAAGACTGAAGTCGATTAAAATGGATTCGCCTGCAACACTTCCCAGAGCAATAAGATTTCAGTTTAGGTTTTAGATTTCGCCTCACGGTCTCCATTATTATTTTCTAGTCACCTGACCTAAAGGGGTGATTCACAAAGCACCGGTGTTGCAACTTCGGTAAACTTAGGCGATCCTGATGAAGAAATTCCAACAACGGCAGGCAAGGTTGGTGCAAATAATGGTGTCAACGGTACCTACATTATTCTTCTGTAAAACCATGTAACCTGTGGCTATTCTCCATTTGGAGTTGTTTGTATCTTCCCATGCAAACTACAGGAGACATCCAATGAAACGACACTAATGTATACTACACAACTATGGCAAGAACTACAGTAGAAACACTATTGACTTACACTGAAGAACTCTGGCAGAAAGTATGGTGGAAAGAACCGTGGAAATTACGGCTGTTCCTTCAATAGTGCTTCACTGTACTTGCTCCACTGTAGTGTTCAACGGAAAACCATCGTTCTGTTGATGAAGGAAGGGTGGTTAATGGCCGACCCATTACGGGTAAAAAAAAAAAAATCCAGATCGGAGACGGGACGTGCCTAGATGAACGCTAGAAAAGGTTTCCCATTCGGATCTTAACATCATGTTATCTGGCTTTGCCGTTTTGCATTTTCCTTGTGTTCAAAAGGTAGGTGCATACGTATCGTTGGGTGTCTTTGTCCAAGGACACTTGCTGTTGAGGCTTTCTGACCGGGATCCGAATCTGGTTTCACGGTTGAAGAGCCAAGATGTGGCGAGTTTGGACCTGCTTCTCCATGGTTGTTGAGGAGGAGAGACGTGCTTTTCAGGTGTTTTGACCAGAATTGGAACCTGCTTCTACATGGTTGTAGAGCAGAGATAATTATTATCATCATTCATATGGTGCCATCAGTTCCACAGTGCTTTACAATAACCAAAGGGAGCAAGACACAAGTAAACAAACATAGGATGGAGACGAGGTGTAGAGGGCCCTGATCGGATGAGCCTACAATCTAGAGGTAGAGGAACACCAGAGGAGTTTGTTTGGTTGTCAGGATCACTAGTGCCAGTTGTCCGTTAACGGCGGAGGCCAAGGAAGTGGTCGCTATCATGATGTGCGGGTAGGTGCGGAGAGGGATTTGTCGGCATCAGTAATGTGATAAGTTCATCTGAAGAGATGGGTTTTAAGGGATTTCTTGAAGGCCGAAGATCTAGGGGAGAGTCTGATAGGGTGAGGTGGCAGGTCATTTCGCAGAACCGGAGCTGCCCTTGAGAAGTCTTGGAGGCGAGAGTGGAGAGTTGGTGGTGCAGGATTAGACGGAGGACATTCGGAGGTCGCCTTGAGTGATCTAGAAGGGGTGTGCTTGCAGAGCGACAGGAGGGGTCGAGTTATTGAGTGATTTGATCGTATGGACGGTGTTGCCAGGAAGCTACGCAGCCAATATTGTGCGGTAGGCAAGTACGTATTGGTGTCTTGCCCAAGGACACCTTCCAGAGAGGTGTCCTGTCCAGATTTCGAACCTGCATCTACAAACCATTTCCAGCCACCTCTCAACCCTGGTCGATTTTAAGGACGTGTTTGTCTTCATGGAGTCCTATGGGCTTCAGGAATGGATACCGCTATCGGGTTGCAAATCCCTAACTTCATGACGTGTGCTTCTAATACACCAGTTCAATCATTAATGCAGTTGGTCAACTGTTTTTTTTTTTTGTTTTTATTCTATATTTTTACCATGCGTGATTTGTTATGCTGCTTTTATGGTGACATTTTTTTTTTAAAAAAGTTGATCCACAATTTTTTTGTCATGCCCCGTGATTTAGGATTTATTTGTAGTTTTTACTGTTATGTGTTGAATCTGCCTTTTGCTGCTAGCAGCTATCTTTCATAGCTATTTTCCCCCTGCTGGGTTTCCTTAGCCTTGCTGCATCCAGCTAGTTTCCACCCCTTTGCTCAGTGTCTTGTTGTTAGTTACTTCCTGGTCACATGGCAGCCATTGTGTGCTCACTGCTGGACTGAAATTAATGTCTTTCATCTGCATTGCTGTACACTATTACAAGATTGTCAGTCTGATCATTAATGTCTTCAACTGGATTCATCTTTCTACATGTCTCTTTTGCTGAGTTGTCACTATCTGTGGATCTTCATCGTGTGAGTACTGGTCAAATACAGACTTAGCTAGTCTAAAGCACCACCACGCTTCACAGCTTTGTTAGGGAAACAGAATATTTTTTTTGTGTGCCTCCTTAGCCACTTTTCCCCCCAAGTCGGTGTCTTCATACCTTTTTGCCTTTGTTGTTGTTTTTTTTTTTTTTTTTGTATTTTTGTGATCATTATATCATCAGAGCTGATGTGGGTATAACATAAAGCAATAAAGAAGATCTAAGTCCACGTCGCTGTATGGTTACGCTTGGTATGCTTTGTTTGCTTTAAGTGAAATGCTCTCCTGGCACCGATGTTTATTTTGCTATAAAATATGCGCAATGTTCATTCTTCTAATACCTGCCGAGTGACGCTTGCAGGCCAAGCAGAAATTCCTTTTCTGCAAACCTTTTAACGAGACGTCCTGCGTTCTATCAAGCCAATATCCAGCAGAATGGCCATAAAACCGGCGCAAAAAATAAGAAAAACGGTCATCCCGACCCAACCTCGGAGTAAACCGTGGCGGCCGCTTCAGGCGATGTTTGTGGTGATATTATTGTACTGACTAAGAGGTGACAGGTTTACTGCGTATGTCTAACGGTCGCATCGAGGCCTCATAAATTTGATATTGATCTATGCTTTTCGTTTTTATGCTGAAATTCAAGGAAATATCGAGTTTCGGGAGAATAAATGAATTCGGTGGGAGTCTCTCCTTGATCTGGCAATGTGAACCTCTAAGGCTGGTGTCAGATGTTGTGATGTTGGGACGGGACTGGCCACACGCTGTTGCTCATGCACGAACAAACAGCGGCCGTGCAGCAAGCCTCCCCGTCAAAGCGCTGCGACGCACATTCGACAGGGCTGCAAAGTACGATCCTCCATAGGATGAAGGGGCCTTGCAGCGCTGAATGCACTAACTGCGCTCAGCGAGGTGGTGGTCAACCGGGCGTCAGAAAGGAAGGAACGTCCACTCTCACAGACGTTCCTTCCTGCTCTTAAAAACGCTCGTCTGATCCCGGCCTAAGCCGTGTTGCTGGGGGTTTGCATACAGCTGACAAAACTCTTAATGGAAATGTGTAAAAGCAACGATAAACCAATGTACTGATCTATATTAAATTTATTTCATTGTGTTGACTGTCTAGGCACTTGCACATGGGGACGTCTGCTTTTCTCCTGTTATCATGTTGGATTCGGACGCTGGCACTAACATAAGCTGTAGAGATTACTTGTGCTTTACAAAAATAACACCTCATTAAACACCTTATAAAACACATGCTGCTGCTGTTTTCTTTCTTTCTTTGAAGTAATTGCGTGTAAAAAGGAAAAATAGAGTTAGGTGTTTTTTGTTATCTCCTGGTTCCGTTTTATGGATTTTTCCTAGGGATGCACCAATACAGATACTAGTATTGGTGCCGATACTGGCATTTAAACAAGTACTTAGCACTTGATATTCTTTATCGTAATGGGGTATTGAGTGTAGATTGATGGGAAAAATAATAATTTAAACAATTTTAGTATGAGAATGCAGCATAAAAATGTGTTGGGGGGAGGGTGGGGTGGAATATTTTGTGTTATAGGGACTTTTCCCCAATTTCCTGAGGTAAATTTTGCATTTTAATGCTTTTTTTATTTTTTTTATATATATATTCTGTTTTTACAAGTTATCCAGGCCTCTGCTATAATAATCTCTGGATAAGTCTTTTCGTGCCTTGGACGTCTCCGGCCCGTTCCATGAAATCCCCGTTCTGCTAACAGTAAAAGCTAGGTTTATGCACGCGTTACGATCAGCTCGTGGCAAGTGTTTTGGGTCCGTATTCTTTTCAGGAATGTGAAGAACGTGATGCGCAGATTCTGCCGTATGAGGCCGAGGAAGTCCCTTCCCCTCCGCTAGGACCAGCGGTGCTCATTACTGCTTTACTTCAGCCTCGGCGGTGGCGATGATCTCGTTTTCTCCAGGAATCTGTCAGAGAAAATTTGATTCAGCTTTCTGATGCCCGAGATAGTATTATTATATTGGTAATATAAAGAAAGCGTTCGCGCCTGGCACGGCTCACTGCCTAATAAAGTTACGTTTTTATGCAGTAGTAAACACTGCCTGCCCCACCTCACACCCAAATATATATATATATATATATATAGCGTTCAGGATGTATTCAGACCCCTTCATTTTTCTTTTTTTGCGTGTAGATGGATGTCAAGTATCACCTCGTGGAGTCCATAGGAATCCATGGAGGGTTGCACTGCCAGTACACAAGCCCTGCACGATCTCGCTCTTCCGAGGTCATGCAGCACAGAAGAGGGAGACTATTTGTCCCCAGTCTCAATGATCGCGGCCAGGGCAAGTGCATCGGGCCACCGTTCTATGGATTTAGTTGTTTCGGCCTTGTTCACAATGTAAGGCACCACCACTGTAGCTCGCCATTCATTTTCTATAGTTACATAGGCTGAAAAAAGACACGCGTCCATCGGGTTCAGCCTTTCACACCTCACCTACTGCTGTTGATCCAAAAGAAGCAAAAAAAAAACCCCAGTCTAAAGCGCTCGCCAATATGCAACACAATGGGGAAAAATTTCTCCTTGACCCCAGATTGCGCCAGATTTCTCCTTGGATCAAGAAGCTTTTACCCACATAATAAATATTATAACACCCAGTATTCTGTGTATGCAGGAAGTCATCCAGTCGTTTTTTAAAAGTCTGTACAGTCTCTGACCCAACCACCTCAACAGGCAGAGAATTCCACAGCTTTATTTTTCTCACTGTAAAATAACCCTTCCTATGCTTTAGGCTGAATTTCCTTTCGTCCAGTCAAAATGGGTGACCTCGTGTTCTGTGTATAGTCCTGTTAATGAATAGGTTTCCAGACAATGGTTTATAATGGCCCCGTATATATTTATATAAAGTTATCAGACCCCTCTAAGACCCTGTATTTATTTATATTACGTTATCAGATCCCCTCTAAGGCCTCATATTTATTTATATAAAGTTATCAGAGCTCCTCTAAGGCCCCGTATATATTTATATAAAGTCATTGGATCCCCTCTAAGGCCCCATATATATTGATATAAAGTTATCAGATCCTCTCTAAGGTGCCATTTCTCTAAACTAAACTGGTTTAAGCTTGTTAGCCTTTCCTCATAACTTGCTGTGCGAGGGAAGCAGACATGCTGGAGCAGTGAGGGAGTGTGCGAGCTCTGGCTGTGAGAGGAGCTGCATAGAGACTCCATTCTGTGTGAAGTAACAGTATTCCTCTGATCTGCTCATCCAGTGTATCACCTGAAGTTTCAGAAAATGTTAAATACTTGTTTTTTATTTTTCAAGAAGATTGTAAATACCAATTTTCACGCCTGTAACATCTTTGGTTTTTAAAATATAAATATACTGATAAAAGTATTCACCCCCCTTTTTTTCCCACTCCTTTAGGGGCGGAATTTCAAAAAATCCTTACTTAGTGGGTACCTACATCCTAAAACCAATGTACCTTCAAAGTTTCATGTTCCTAGGTTAAACGGTTTGACAGACTGACTCCTCACCGCCCAGCTCAATCAGTCAGAGATATATATATATGTATATCTCTCTAATTTCCATACAGTTTTTTCCCCATCACCCTTCTGCTCCTGTATTGGTTGTAATCATGCTAACGAGTTACAACATTTTTAACAACTCTTTTTTTTTCTTCTGCTTTTTAGAAAACACCAAGGCTCGCAGCGACAAATTCGCTGAAAAGAACGAGTTGCAGAAGTACGACTACGTTCTACACCCACGAACCACAGGGTTTACGTTTATTGTGGACCGTCTGCGGGAAGGTAACCATTCTGCATTGATACATTTTTATTGGGCACGAAAAGCACTGTGTAATAATTAGGGATGCACCGATACCACTTTTTTAAGACCGAGTACAGGTACCGATACTTTTGTTCAAGTACTCACCGATACCAAGTACCGATACTTTTATTTTTTGTCATGTGACGCTTTCCAATAAGAACAGACCTCCTATAAAGCCCCCAGGTCTCATGTATATCCTGCCCCCCGTCTCATGGATTTCCTGCCCCCCAGCTCATGGATAATTGCCCCCCAGCTCATGGATAATTGCCCCCCAGCTCATGGATAATTGCCCCCCAGCTCATGGAAATGCCCCCCCAGCTCATGGATAATTGCCCCCCAGCTCATGGATAATTGCCCCCCAGCTCATGGATAATTGCCCCCCTGCTCATGGATATGCCCCCTGCTCATGGATATGCCCCCTGCTCATGGATATGCCCCCAGCTCATGGATATCCTGCCCCCCAGCTCATGGATATCCTGCCCCCCAGCTCATGGATATCCTGCCCCTCAACTCATGGATATGCCCCCAGCTCATGGATAATTGCCCCCCAGCTCATGGAAATGCCCCCCCAGCTCATGGATATCCTGCCCCCCAGCTCATGGATATCCTGCCCCCCAGCTCATGGATAATTGCCCCCCAGCTCATGGATAATTGCCCCCCAGCTCATGGATATGCCCCTCCAGCTCATGGATAATTGCCCCCCAGCTCATGGATAATTGCCCCCCAGCTCATGGATATCCTGCCCCCCAGCTCATGGATAATTGCCCCCCAGCTCATGGAAATGCCCCCCCTGCTCATGGAAATGCCCCCCCAGCTCATGGATAATTGCCCCCCAGCTCATGGATAATTGCCCCCCCCCCAGCTCATGGATATCCTGCCCCCCAGCTCATGGATAATTGCCCCCCAGCTCATGGATATGCCCCCTGCTCATGGATAATTGCCCCCCTGCTCACGGATATGCCCCCCCCCACTCTCCGCTCATACTTACCTTCCTTCAGCGACGCCGGGAAAGTCTTCGCGCGCGCGCTCCTTGGAAGGTCCCCAGCCGCGACCACGTGGGACGATGTGATCGCGGCTGGGGTCCTTCCAACGAGCGCACGCGCGAAGACTTTCCCGGCGTCGCTGAAGGAAGGTAAGTATAAACACAGTGATGAGAGCAGCTGCAGGGCCTGTCCGAATGCCGATAGAGCATTCGGACAGCCGCCGCAGTCCCTCGGATACCGGCAAGCCGGCTCAATGCCGTCGTCCGGTATCGGAAAAAAATATCGGGGGTACTGCACGAGTACCAAGTACTCCTGCAGTACCCGGTATCGGCACCGATATCGATACTAGTATCGGTATCGGTGCAACCCTAGTAATAATAAAATATATATACAGTCAGGTCCAGAAATATTGGGACATGGACACAATTGTAACATCTTTGGCTCTATACACCACCACAATGGAGTTGGAATGAAACAAACACAATGTGCTTTAACTGCAGACTGTCAGCTTTAATTTGAGGGTATGTACATCCAACTCAGGTGAATGGTGTAGGACTTACAGCAGTTTGCAGATGTGTCTCCCACTTGTTAAGGGACCAAAAGTAATGGGACAGAATAATAATCATAAATCAGACTTTCCCTTCTTAATACTTGGTTGCAAATCCTTTGCAGTCAATCACAGCCTGAAGTCTGGAACGCATAGACATCACCAGACGCTGGGTTTCATCCCTGGTGATCCTCTGCCAGGCCTCTACTGCAACTGTCTTCAGTTCCTGCTTGTTCTTGGGGCATTTTCCCTTCAGTTTTGTCTACAGCAAGTGAAATGCATGCTCAATGGTATTCAGGTCAGGTGATTGACTTGGCCATTGCATAACATTCCACTTCTGTCCCTTCAAAAACTCTTTGGTTGCTTTTGCAGTATGCTTTGGGTCATTGTCCATCTGCACTGTGAAGCGCCGTCCAATGAGTTCTGCAGCATTTGGCTGAATGTGAGCAGATAATATTGCCCCAAACACTTCAGAATTCATCCTGCTGCTTTTGTCAGCGTCACATCATCAATAAATACAAGAGAACCAGTTCCATTGGCAGCCATACATGCCCACGCCATGACACTACCACCACCATGCTTCACTGATGAGGTGGTATGCTTAGGATCATGGGCAGTTCCTTTCCTTCTCCATACTCTTCTCTTCCCATCACTCTGGTACAAGTTGATCTTGGTCTCATCTGTCCATAGGATCTTGTTCCAGAACTGTGAAGGCTTTGTTAGGTGTTGTTTGGCAAACTCTAATCTGGCCTTCCTGTTTTTGGGCTCACCAATGGTTTACATTTTGTGGTGAACCCTCTGTATTCACTCTGGTGAAGTCTTCTCTTGATGGTTGACTTTGGCACACATACACCTACCTCCTGGAGAGTGTTCTTGATCTGGCCAACTGTTGTGAAGGGTGTTTTCTTCACCAGGGAAAGAATTCTTCGGTCATCCACCACAGTTGTTTTCCATGGTCTCCCGGGTCTTTTGGTGTTGCTGAGCTCACCGGTGCATTCCTTCTTTTTGAGAATGTTCCAAACAGTTGTTTTGGCCACACCTAATGTTCTTGCTATCTCTCTTATGGGTTTGTTTTGTTTCTTCAGCCTTATGATGGCTTGCTTCACTGATAGTGACAGCTCTTTGGATCTCATCTTGAGAGTTGACAGCAACAGATTCCAAATGCAAATAGCACACTTGAAATGAACTCTGGGCTTTTTATCTGCACATTGTAATTGGGGTAATGAGGGAATATCACACACCTGGCCATGGAACAGCGGAGAAGCCAATTGTTCTATTACCTTTGGTCCCTTAACAAGTGGGAGGCACATCTGCAAAATGCTGTAAGTCCTACACCGTTCACCTGAGTTGGATGTACATACCCTCAATTTAAAGCTGACAGTCTGCAGTTAAAGCACATTGTGTTTGTTTCATTCCAACTCCATTGTGGTGGTGTATACAGCCAAAGGTGTTAGAATTGTGTCCATGTCCCAATATTTCTGGACCTGACTGTATGTGAAGTGATGATGGATGCCCTTGTGCCTCATACCTAATTAAATAGGTCTCACAACCTTTTTGTTTTGTTATTATATACTCTTTTATGTGAGGATGTGTAAGCTCCTGGTCAAAATAAGATCACTCTTAAAAAAAGGGGCATTTTGCCAACTGTGAAAAGCACATATAGTATCTGTTATGCTGATTTTTATTTTTGCTCTACTCTACTCTATAGTTGGTGCTAATGTAACATCTCCTCCTGTAAGCGTTAGGATCAGTAAGTTCAATGTTTGGCAATGATTTATAACTCGACGCTAAACTGGGGTGAAATCGGTTTGCGCCTCGCTGCTTGCGCGCGCTTACTGTACTTTGCGCCCCCCCCCCCCATGTTAAGTATAGGAGAAGCAGTCTATTTTTAGCGTCTCGATAAGTGCAGTATTACAACGTGCCGTCGCGAAATTAAAATGTTACCACCTGATTCTGCAAATGCAAAATTATTTAGCACGCTCTGAATACCCCCCCCCATACTCTCTTCTCATCCTGTGACGAAAAGGGCGTCCCTATCCACCACGACCCAGGACATAGGTACTTGAAACAAGAGAAATCTCAATGTATCGTTACTGGTAAAATACTTTATAAAATAAATAAATAAGCACTAATTTACCTTACGGGCCAAGCATCAAACTGCAAATGGTTATACCTAGCTCCTGCTGATGAGGGTCCAATAAACCTGAAACAGCGCTGTCCAGGAGTGGCTTTGACCAGTTGCATAAACCTTATCTCTGCTACAAAGCCATTTAGTATATCGCGGCATTGATTGGAGGGTTCTGTGTGTAAACAAACCCAGGATGCAAAAAAAAGTGAGACAGATGTCATTTGCATATCTTACCCAGAGTTCCTTGCTGCATATGGGGAATGTAGCACAGGAGCTCTGGGATGCAGTTCTTTGAATTGCTGTGATGTGTAAATGTCTTCCACAATTATAAACTTGATTGATTACACTTGTGGAGGCTTTTATCTAATTTTTTTGTCCTCCACCACAACTCTAAGTACTATATATAATATATATATATATTATGTACGGCACATCACTAATCTAAAGCAGAGGATCACTGATGCCATTGCCACCATTGATGAGGAGATGCTACAGCCAACATGGCAAGAAATCCAGTACCGTCTTGATGTGCTTTGTGCAACTAATGGTGCCCATATAGAGGTGTATTAAATGAGGCAAAAAAAACTTAAATATATACGTCTCCTTTTGTAATAATTTTCACTTATCTGTCTTTTCGTTTGCCTTTGGAATGAATGCTTGAAATTGTAAAGAGACTTTATGGGCGCCCTGTATATATGTATATCTGTTTCCAGGGGTTAGTAAGTAACGATGCTCGTGCGTGCGCGCCCTTTGCGTCCGCTTCGTCTCTGCTCTCCGCCAGCTTCTGTGCAAATTAATTTCGGCTCTTGACAGACTCCATTCCTCAGGGAGATGGAGAGAAAAAAAAATCTATGGAGCGAGAAGCGAAGAACATTGTTTTACTCTGAAAATAGAAGAGTAAATATAGTCACAGGAATTAAATTTGCTTTTTCCAAGTCTGCAAAGGAGGAGGGAAGAAACGAGAGACAGAAAAGTGAATTGAGCTGTGACTGGCATGCATTAGCGAGCGCGATACGAGCGAATTACCCGCAGCGGGTTTAAACCTGACATCCGGCGTCGTGGGTGACGGTGAGAAGCCGTGTAAATTCATGGCTTTGTTTGGTCCTGCTCAGAGCAATGCCGATTCTCATGCATCAAGCCAAGGAAAGCACACTGAGCACGCGCTGGGTAAATACCCCCGCCACGTACAGCTGACGGGCCGGTTCACAGACCGCTCTGTGCTCTGGACAGTATGTCCCCTGTGCCAAATCCAAAGCAAATATTGGCAGGAAGGCTAAAACAGGGCTCTATGCACAGCCTGCTAATGGAAATGTAACGGTATGCTAGCAGGGTGTTTTATTGAATGCATATATATGCATACACAGTGTATATGAAGGTCTTGTGAAGCAGGGTTTGGTGTTTGAAATCAAGAATATACAGAAACACATTATATATATATATATATAATCTCCAAAACCTCAGAATTAAAATCCTCAAAGGAAATTTTAAAGACCATCGTGAACGTAAAACTTTTGAAATGAAAATTATCACATATTTTAACACCATTAAAGAAGGACTCAAGGTGGATTCTGACTTTTTAACCCATTATCATAACGTCACATAACATTCAAAATTCAGGCTGGTGTTTTGCTCTCCTTGGTTTTATTTTTGGGGAGGTTTTTTTTTTGTGTCTCTTTCATCCTTCACTGATTTGTGCTTTGTTTTGTTTGTTCATTTGTTTTTTTCCTCTCTTTCAAGCTGCATGATCTTATCACTGTTGTTTTATGGGCCCAAGAACTCCCATGGGTTTATTTTCCCATTTTGAACATGCGATTTGACTCTCACTCTTCATGACATCTAACCCCTCACCCATGTGACCCTTAATGTTCAATTCTATGATTTTGCTCAGTAAAGCTTTCTGAAGAAGAGAGGAATACTCTTGGAAGCTTGTCTTTTAGGTTAATGTCAGACGAACGCAGTCCGAGTGCACTCCGCGTGCGTGCATAACGGACAGACGTACTGACGGAAGATACTGTAGACACCACACAGTCCGTTTTTGTTGACGGACATAGGAAAAAAAGGGAATTATAGGAAACAAAATTAATATGAAAAATGATAAAAATTTGAAAAAGATATGAAAAGCCATTTTGTGCGTCAAGGTGCTGGACGTCACAAATGCGCTGCGTCTGACATCTCATCACTCACACAGAACGCTACGCGGACGTAGCGCACTCTGCGCATCCGTCTAGCGGTTTTACATTCTTGCCTAACTTGCATCCGTTTGCCACGTGTGTTGTGCACGCGCAGTTCAGTGTGCACATACTTCGTGTGTGGGTCTCTATTGCTCATGAGTCTATGCTACGACGGACGTTAAAATGTGCGGCATCACGGACGTGATCACTGCGTTCTTCTGACACGGGCCTTAAATGTAACGTTAGTCCAATAAAGAAAGGTATCACTACGTACTGCTATACTCGTGATATATATATATATATATATATAGTGCTCAAAAAAATAAAGGGAACACTTAAACAACACAATGTAACTTCAAGTCAATCACACGTCTGTGAAATCAAACTGTCCACTTAGGTAGCAACACTGACAGTCAAGTCCACATGCTGTTGTGCAATGGAATAGACAACAGGATGAAAGCGTAGGCAGGTAGCAAGACATCCCCAATAACGGAGTGGTTCTGCAGGTGGTGACCACAGACCACTTCTCAGTTCCTATGCTTTCTGGCTGATGGTTTGGTCAATTTTGAATGCTGGCGGTGCTGTCACTCTAGAGGTAGCATGATACGGAGTCTACAACCCACACAAGTGGCTCAGATAGTGCAGCTCATCCAGGATGGCACATCAATGCGAGCTGTGGCAAGAAGGTTTGCTGTGTCTGTCAGCGTAGTGTCCAGATCATGGAGGTGCTACCAGGAGACAGGCCAGTACATCAGGAGATATGGAGGAGGCCGTAGGAGGGCAACATCCCAGCAGCAGGACCGCTACCTCCGCCTTTGTGCAAGGAGGGACAAGAGGAGCACTGCCAGAGCCCTGCAAAATTACCTCCTCCAGGCTACAAATGTGCATGTGGCTGCTCAAACGGTCAAAAACAGACTCCATGAGGGTGGTGTGAGGGCCCGACGTCCACAGGTGGGGGTTCTGCTTACAGCCCAACACCGTGCAGGACGTTTGGCATTTGCCAGAGAACAACAAGATTGGCAGCTTCGCCACTGGCTCCCTGTGCTCTTCACAGGTGAAAGCAGGTTCACACTGAGCACACGTGACAGGGTCTGGAGAAGCCGTGGAGAACGTTCTGCCTGCAACATCCTCCAGCATGACCGGTTTGGCAGTGGGTCAGTAATGGTGTGTGGTGGTATTTCTTTAGGGGGCCGCACAGCCCTCCATGTGCTCGCCAGAGGTAGCCTGACTGCCATTAGGTACCGAGATGAGCTCCTCAGACCCCTTGTGAGACCATATGCTGGTACGGTTGGCCCTGGGTTCCTCCTAATGCAAGACGACGCTAGACCTCAAGTGGCTGGAGTGTGTCGGCAGTTCCTGCAAGACGAAGGCATTGATGCTATGGACTGGCCCGTCTGTTCCCCAGACCTGAATCCAATTGAGCACATTTGGGACATCATGTCTCGCTCCATCCACCAACACCATGTTGCACCACAGACTGTCCAGGAGTTGGGGGATGCTTTAGTCCAGGTGTGGGAGGAGATCCCTCTGGAGACCATCCGCCACCTCATCCGGAGCCTGCCCAGGCGTTGTAGGGAGGTCATACAGGCACGTGGAGGCCACACACACTACTGAGCCTCATTTTGACTTGTTTGAAGGACTTTACATCAAAGTTGGATCAGCCTGTAGTGTTGTTTTCCACTTTAATTTTGAGTGTAACTCCAAATCCAGACCTCCAGGGGTTAATCAATTTGATTTCCATTGATAATGTTTGTGTGATTTTGTTGTCAGCACATTCAGCTATGTAATATCTGTGGGTGAAGCCGTTCTCTGAATTGCGGAGATGTGTAAATGTCTTCTACAATTAGAAACTTGATTTGCTGTGTGGAGGCTCTTAATCTCTCTTTTTGCCCTTCATCAAAACTTAAATGTGTATTGATTTGCCCTCCGGCTAAGCCTGGAATGGCAGCGAGTCACGGTCTATCTCCTGCTGATGTGGGCAATAATAAGCCTGAAACAGCTGTCCAGGAGCGGCTGTGACTCTTTACATAACATGACCTTTGCTAAAAAGCCATCTAGTATAGCATTGCACTGGCACGGAGGGCTCTGTGTTAAACAGACCCAGGATGCAAAAATGTGAGAAATTGCAGACTTCATTTGCATTTCCTACCCAGAGTTCCTTGCTGCATATGGGGAATGGAGCACACGAGCTCTGTGGGTAAAGCCGTTCTCTGAATTGCTGGGATATGCAAATGGCTTCTACAACTGTAAACTTAAACTATATATAACAGATCCAGGATGTATAAAAGTGAGACAGAGGTCATTTGCATATCCTACCCAGAATTCCACAGGAGGTGGCACAGGAGCTCTGGGATGCAATTCTTTGAATTGCTATGATGTGCAGGTGGCTTCTGCAATATTAAACACACTTATTATAGTGTGGAGGCTTTTTATCTCACTTTTAGTCCTTCACCACAACCCTTATAACACTTACTTACCTATGGTCCAAGCATCCACTGCAACTGGTCATGCCTGCCTCCTAGCTGATGAAGGTTCAACAAACCTGAAACAGCGCTGTCCTAGGAGTGGCTTTGACCAGTTGCATAACCTTATCTCTGCTACAAAAGCCACAGTGTGGCATAGCATCGATTTTAGGGTTCTGTGTAATAACAGATCCAGGATGCATAAAAGTGAGACAGAGGTCATTTGCATATCCTACCCAGAATTCCTTGCTGCATATGGGGAATGTGGCACAGGAGCTCTGGGATGCAATTCTTTGAATTGCTATGATGTGCAGGTGGCTTCTGCAATATTAAACATTAATTATATATATATATATATATATATAATATATATATATATATTATATATATATATATTATATATATATATATAATATAATAATCGGCTTACCGAGTTGCATATTCGTGTGTGTGTACGTATCACGAGCGTGTGCAGGTTGTTTCTCAGGGTTTGCATCTATTGAATATTTACTGAATACAGGTATACGCTTATTTAATCTATCACAAAATACACATTTTTGTATCATGAACCAGATAAAGAACATCCAAAATGTTAACGTAGGGGTCAAAGAGGACCCCTTCATCAAATGTTAGGGCCTATTATGAGCTAGTAGGGTATGTGTGTGTGTAAAATATAAATATATATATTTTTAGACTGCTTTGCCTAAAAAAACTCACCCCCTGTAATGTCTGGTTGTGTCGCCTTTTGCTGTGATTGCTGCACGCATTCGCCGCGGCAACGTGTCGATAAGCTCATGCAATGTCACAGCATTTATTGGCGTCCAGAGTGGCATTAATTTGTGGCCAAGATCTTGTATTGATGATGGGAGAGTCGCGGCGCTGCGTAAAGTCTTCTCCAGCACATTATCCCAAAGATTAACCTCAATGGGGTTAAGGTCTGGACTGTGCGGTGACCAATCCATGTGTGGCAATGATGTCTCATGCTCCCTCAACCACTCTCACACGATTTGAGCCCGATGGATCCTGGCATTGCCATCTTGGAATATGCCCGCTGTGACATCAGGGGAGAAGAAACCCATTGATGGAAAAACCTGCTCATTCAGTATATTCAGGGAGTCACATGACCTCATTTTTGGGCTCATAACATTGCTGAACCCAGACCTGATCAACCGAAGCCCCCTCAGACCCAGATGATATCAGGCTCGTATGGTTGGTGGTGACCTTGATTTTTCGGGCAGTGTATATACGCACATTCCATGGGAAAGCATTGAAATGTAGGTGACGTGGCAATGCTCTCCAGCTCCATTGTTTTGTGGAAGCCCTGGCTGAAACGTTAAGCCGTTTTCTTTATAAAGCTCCTGCAATATAGTAATAATAATAATGTTTAACTCCGCACGTGCAGCAGTTACAGCCTGCTCTGCATATACCTCCTGTTACATTATGCATTACACAAAAAGTAACATTTTAGCAAATAAGCCCCGCAGTCCTTTATGATGTCAGCAGGAGCGTGACTGAAATCTGCCATATCTGTTAATGGTCTCTTCTTCCATCATGTCCTCCAGACTGCAGCTTGCAGGATCGGGGAATGAATGCATGGTGTGCGCTGCCGCGGAACGGCTGCTTTTATTCCCTCTGATGTCTTTCTCTTTCCTCTTAAACCTCTGCTCGATTTGCTCGAGGAGGTTAAGCGGAGGGGCTGACGCGGGCAAGACAGATGCCGTGGCACGACAGTAATTGCAGACTGTGTGAAGCGCAGTATGAGTTGTGCCTGCATCCCCGGGAAGCGGAGACGCGTTGCTTTGCGCCCTTCAGGTTCTAGACGTGCAGGAGAATGTGGGTTGTTGTTGTTTTGCTCTTTATTATTTCCCTTGATACTTTGTATTCTGATTTGTGCAAGTGTCCAACCTGGACCTCTCTCGTCTGGCACAAACCGACATTTAATCATACCAAGAAATATCTGCTGCCTGTTATAACCGCAAAGGAAACGAGTGCTGAGGGGACTCGTTCTGGCCGTGCGTGCCGATTCCCATCAATGCACGGTGGATCACGCAAAGGACCTGACACCTTGGCCTAAGCCTTGATCTGTGTGTGTGTGGGGGTCTGTCTGTCTGTCTGTCTTAAAACAGACCCAGCATGCAAGAAAAGTGGGAAATTGCGCACTTTGTTTGCATATCCTTCCCAGAATTCCTTGCTGCATATAGGGGATGTAGCACATGGCCTCTGTAAAGCAGTTCTCTGAATTTCTGGGATGTGTAAATGTCTTCCACAATTATAAACTTGATTATTTGCTATGAGGAGGCTTTTAATCTCACTTTTTGTCCTCCACCATAACTTAAATGAGTATATACATACTGTATATATAAATATTACACACAACCAGATCATTTTTTAAATATATATGTATTTTGGGGTTATTCAATAACTGCCAGTGTTGCAAACAATGGCGAAAGTTACCACTGTATAAAGTACGACAAAAGTCAAACTCGCTTCACGGTGAACTTGTGTGAAGCTTCAGTGTTTGTCGGATTTGCAATATTTGCTGGTTTTCGCAGCACCAGCAAACTCCGGCTGTTTTCGGACAACCCCGGTTTGCATTTTTTTTGTTTGTTCGGGAGGGGTTGAAGGTTGTTGCTCTATCACTTTGTGCTGCACGATTGGTATTGTTACATCTGTGTACGTTACGGTCGATATAACCTTAAGTGGTAGTTCATGTTTTCGGAAAGAATAAAATGTCAGGGGCTGCACGCAGAATGTATAATAAAGTTTATTGACTGACCTTTGTAATGCATCTATCTGGTATTGATGTGTTGAAATGTTGTGTAGCTATACATCTGTTCGTGTCTTGGGTTGGTTGAGGCTGTGATCTTGGTTACGTTGGAGACGGAGATTCACTCTCATGAACATCGGCCTGGAGCAGAGTTTATACCCGTGTTGTGGGGTCGGGTTATCTTCATGTACTAGGACATGGTCGTCACAGGTTCCTCAACCTACAATCAAGGCCCACAAGTCTACATGTCAGAATTCATTGGTATTTTCTGCCATAAAGCTGCATCAGACCCAACAACGTCTTGACCAATATTTGGTCTTGATCAAGTAGAGTTTGGTGGAGAGTGATGTTGATCTTGACTGAGCAACCAGGCAGCTTAGATTACTACAGTTGCAAGAAAAAGTATGTGAACCCTTTGGGATTACGTGGAGTTTTGCATGAATTGGTCATAAAATGTGCTCTGATCTTCATCTAAATCACAACAATTTGAAAAACACAGTCTGCTTAAATTAATACAACACAAACATTATATGTTTTCATGTGTTTATTGAACAGAACATGTAAACATTCACAGTGCAGGGTGGGAAAAGTATGTGAACCTTTGGACTTAATAACTGGTTGACCCTCCTTTGGCAGCAATAACCTCAACCAAACGTTTCCTGTAGTTGCAGATCAGACCTGCACAACGATCTGGAGTAATTTTGGACCACTCCTCTTCACAAAACTGTTTCAGTGTAACAATATTCTTGGGATGTCTGGTGTGAATCGCTCTCTTAAGGTCATGCCACAGCATTTCAATCGGGTTGAGGTCAGGACTCTGACTGGGCCACTCCAGAAGGTGTATTTTGTTTTGTTGAAGCCATTCTTTTGTTAAATTACTTGTATGCTTTGGGTCATTGTCCTGTTGCATCACCCATCCTCTGCGGAGCTTCAGTTGGCGGACAGATGGTCTTGCGCTTTCCTGCAAAATGTCTTGATAAACTCTGGAATTCATTTTTCCATCAATGACAACAATCCGTCCAGGCCCTGAGGCAGCAAAGCAGCCCCAAACCATGATGCTCCCTCCACCATGTTTTACAGTGGGGATGAGGTTTAGGTTTTGGTGTTGGTGGGCTGTGCCTTTTTTTCTCCACACACGTGTTGTGTGTTTTTTCCAAACAACTCAATTTTGGTTTCATCTGTCCACAGAATATTTTGCCAGTAGTGCTGTGGAACATCTAGGTGCTCTTTTGCAAACTTCAAACGTGCTGCAATATTCTTTTTGGACAGAAATGGCTTCCTCCGTGGTGTCCTCCCATGTACTCCATTCTTGTTTAATGTTTTCCTTATTGTAAATGTGTCAACAAAATTGTTAGCATGTGCCCGAGATTTCTGTAAGTCTTTAGCTGACACTCTAGGATTCTTCTTTACCTCATTAAGCATTCTACGCTGTTCTCTTGCAGTCATCTTTACAGGTCGACCACGTCTAGGGAGAGTAGCAACAGTGCTGAACTTTCTCCATTTGTAGACAGTCTGTCTTACCGTGGACACATGAACATCAAGGCTTTTGGAGATACTTTTGTAACCCTTTCCAGCTTCATGCAAATCAGCAATTCTTGATCGTAGGTCTTCTGAGAGCTCTTTTCTGCGAGGCATGGTTCACATCAGGCAGTGCTTCTTGAAACCAGTAAACCCAAAACTGGTGTGTTTTTAAAGGGCAGGACAGCTTTCAGCAACACATCCAATAATATCACACTGATTGGACTCAAGGTTGGAGAAGTCATTAGGCTAGGGGTTCACATACTTTTTCCACCCTGCACTGTGAATGTTTACATGTTCTGTTCAATAAACACATGAAAACATATAATGTTTGTGTTGTATTATTTTAAGCAGACTGTGTTTTTCAAATTGTTGTGACTTAGATGAAGATCCAAGCACATTTTATGACTAATTTATGCACAACTCCACGTTATCCCGAAGGGTTCACATACTTTTTCTTGAAACTGTATATAGTACAGGAAGAGAGGGGTCGCGCCTATACCCCACTGGGGCGGCTGCAACCACCAGATGTATCCTGCCCAGAAACCTGTATAAAACATAACAAGAAAAAGATGTCATCAATATATAGGAAGGATCTGGATGACACTGGCAGTAAGTACGTCGTCCTCTCACTAATTGCATTTGTGCCACCTCTTTCATTGTGCTCGTTGGCCAATGTTCGGTTTTTTCCTGATTCGGTTGAGCGGTGATTCATTTGTCAGCCTCATTACAGTGGGACATTTAATTAATCACAGCTGATTTCCGCATTTACATATCCAGGATTTTTTAGCTTCGCTCACTCGATGTCGTCGGCCTTTGTGACGAACGAACGTCATTCCTGATTTGGCTCATGGACGACTTCTTCCACCCATCAAGCCAGAGTTACTCATTCTCAAACATGTAGCCGTTCTGATCCAGAATGTTGATGTTGTTTTAAAAACAATCTTTTAATGCCATGGTACATCTTGAAAATAAAAAAAGTTGTCTTTTCCCCTGTATTTATTTTATGAATCCTAAGAACCGGCTGGTTATTTCACAGGAACCGGATAGTGACACTGGTCATTTCAGTAACTGGCGAGAGTCTTGGTTTTCCGTGACATTGTAAGATGCGGGTAATGCAAGAGATTGGCTCTCTCGTCATGGGCATCACTGGGTTTCTTTATGGTTCTCCAGGAGGTCGGCTTATTATTTGGGTATTTATGAAATTGAGCAAATTTCCTCTGCAATATACACTGCCCGACCAAAACAAGTCATCACCGACCGTACAAGCTTTTCATGATCTGTGGTTGCTTTGCTTGGTCATGTCCAGGTCCAGCAACTTTATGTGGCCAATTAATGAGGTCATGTGACTCCCTGAATATACTGAATGAGCAGGTTTTTCCATCAATGGGTTTTTCTCCCCTGATGGCACAGCGGGCATATTCCAAGATGGCAATGCCAGGATCCATCGGGCTCAAATTGTGCAAGAGTGGTTGAGGGAGCATGAGACATCATTGCCACACATGGATTGGCCACCGCACAGTCCAGACCTTAACCCCATTGAGGTTAATCTTTGGGATAATGTGCTGGAGAAGACTTTACGCAGCGCCGCGACTCTCCCATCATCAACACAAGATCTTGGCCACAAATTAATGCCACTCTGGACGCCAATAAATGCTGTGACATTGCACGAGCTTATCGACACAATGCCGCGGCGAATGCGTGACGCAATCACAGCAAAAAGCGACGCAAACAAATGTTACATTGGGTGAGGTTTTTTTTGGCCAGGCTGTCTACGGTTTTGATGTGGGATCACGGTGGCAGTATTGTCGAGTCCTCCAGTTACCTCTATCGCATTAAATGATGGGCTGCGATCCTGTGTGATGACTGATGGTGATGTACATTGTTACATTGTTGTGTGTCCGTTTTTTTTTTTATTAATGAAGTATTTTACCAGGAAGGATACATTGAGATTTCTCTCGTTTCATTATGTCCTGGGTTCAAGAACATTGAAATGTTACAGAAATACAAAGTAATACAATGCAAGATATTAAAAACACAAATATACAGATTAACCCAGAAAATAAATATGTAGGAAATAGTCACTGTTACATGTTTACAGGTGCATTCTGTATATAGTCACTATGTTACATGTTTACAGGCGCATTCTGTATATAGTCACTGTGTTACATGTTTACAGGCGCATTCTGTATATAGTTACATGTTTACAGGCGCATTCTGTATATAGAAACATAGGTTCTTATCTGCCGACATTTTTCTATGTTTCTATATACAGAATGCGCCTGTAAACATGTAACTATATACAGAACGCACCTGTAAACATGTAACAGTGACTATATACAGAATGCGCCTGTAAACATGTAACACAGTGACTATATACAGAATGCGCCTGTAAACATGTAACAGTGACTATATACAGAATGCGCCTGTAAACATGTAACACAGTGACTATATACAGAATGCACCTGTAAACATGTAACATAGTGACTATATACAGAATGCACCTGTAAACATGTAACAGTGACTATATACAGAATGCACCTGTAAACATGTAACCTAGTGACTATATACAGAATGCGCCTGTAAACATGTAACAGTGACTATATACAGAATGCACCTGTAAACATGTAACATAGTGACTACATACAGAATGCACCTGTAAACATGTAACAGTGACTATATACAGAATGCACCTGTAAACATGTAACAGTGACTATATACAGAATGCACCTGTAAACATGTAACACAGTGACTATATACAGAACGCACCTGTAAACATGTAACAGTGACTATATACAGAATGCGCCTGTAAACATGTAACACAGTGACTATATACAGAATGCGCCTGTAAACATGTAACACAGTGACTATATACAGAATGTGCCTGTAAACATGTAACACAGTGACTATATACAGAATGCGCCTGTAAACATGTAACACAGTGACTATATACAGAATGCACCTGTAAACATGTAACACAGTGACTATATACAGAATGCACCTGTAAACATGTAACACAGTGACTATATACAGAATGCACCTGTAAACATGTAACATAGTGACTATATTCAGAATGCACCTGTAAACCTGTAACACAGTGACTATATACAGAATGCACCTGTAAACATGTAACACAGTGACTATATACAGAATGCGCCTGTAAACATGTAACACAGTGACTATATACAGAATGCACCTGTAAACCTGTAACACAGTGACTATAGTGACAATAAGGTTTAACAGTAACATCAGGAAGCATTATTTTACTGAGAGGGTGGTGGATACATGGAACAGTCTTCCAGTAGAAGTGGTAGAGGCCAAAACAGTAATTGAATTTAAGCAGGCATGGCATAGGCATAAGGCTATCCTAAACAAAAGATAAATCCAGGTAAAGTATCCATGTAATTGGGCAGACTAGATGGGCCGAAAGGTTCTTATCTGCCGACATTTTTCTTTCGGCCCATCTAGTCTGCCCAATTACATGGATACTTTACCTGGATTTATCTTTTGTTTAGGATAGCCTTATGTCTATGCCATGCCTGCTTAAATTCAATTACTGTTTTGGCCTCTACCACTTCAACTGGAAGACTGTTCCATGTATCCACCACCCGCTCAGTAAAATAATGCTTCCTGATGTTACTTTTAAACCTTATTGTCACTATGTTACATGTTTACAGGTGCATTCTGTATATAGTCACTGTGTTACATGTTGTCACGAGGCGTGTGCGGGTCATGTGAGCCCAGCAGGCGGCGACACAGAGGGGAGGCCAGACAGGATTCACGCAATGCAGATTCTTTAATAAATGGTCCTTAACTGCAGGCAAAAGAACAAAGGAAATAGCAATAAAGTCCAGGGAGAGTCCGTGGATTGTGGGTAGTGCAGTCCTAGACTGCAGACAGGGCCCACCAAGAGGAAGTCTGGACAGTGGTACCTGGATCAAAGAGATCAGAGGGTGATCAACAACTGTAATCCACGGGTAGACAGATGGGTCCTGGATACGTAGGATAAGCTGGTTCTGGAAGAGCAGGTTAGCACACCACCAAGAGACCTCAGTCAAGGATAACAATAATGCAGACCCACTGTTGGCTGGGTCTCTCTGCCTTTTAAGGAGGCTTAAACATGGATAGGCCTCAGCTGGAAGTCCAGGGCTAGACAGGAAAACCCAGGCTGGATCTCCAGGAGCCTGGACATGGTGCTTAGCCTGGGCAAAACCTGGACTGGAATCCAAGAATGAAGAAATCCAGGGCAAAGTTCTTAGATCCAGGTTTGCTAGACAGGTACACGGGGTGGACCGTGACACATGTTTACATGTGCATTCTGTATATAGTCACTGTGTTACATGTTTACAGGAGCATTCTGTATATAGTCACTATGTTACATGTTTACAGGCGCATGCTGTATATAGTCACTATGTTACATGTTTACAGGTGCATTCTGTATATAGTCACTATGTTACATGTTTACAGGCGCATTCTGTATATAGTCACTGTGTTACATGTTTACAGGAGCATTCTGTATATAGTCACTATGTTACATGTTTACAGGTGCATTCTGTATATAGTCACTGTGTTACATGTTTACAGGAGCATTCTGTATATAGTCACTATGTTACATGTTTACAGGTGCATTCTGTATATAGTCACTATGTTACATGTTTACAGGCGCATTCTGTATATAGTCACTGTGTTACATGTTTACAGGAGCATTCTGTATATAGTCACTATGTTACATGTTTACAGGTGCATTCTGTATATAGTCACTGTGTTACATGTTTACAGGAGCATTCTGTATATAGTCACTATGTTACATGTTTACAGGTGCATTCTGTATATAGTCACTGTGTTACATGTTTACAGGAGCATTCTGTATATAGTCACTGTGTTACATGTTTACAGGTGCATTCTGTATATAGTCACTGTGTTCCATGTTTACAGGTGCATTCTGTATATAGTCACTGTGTTACATGTTTACAGGAGCATTCTGTATATAGTCACTGTGTTACATGTTTACAGGTGCATTCTGTATATAGTCACTGTGCTACATGTTTACAGGTGCATTCTGTATATAGTCACTGTGTTACATGTTTACAGGAGCATTCTGTATATAGTCACTGTGTTACATGTTTACAGGTGCATTCTGTATATAGTCACTGTGTTACAGGTTTACAGGCGCATTCTGTATATAGTCACTATGTTACATGTTTACAGGCGCATTCTGTATATAGTCACTGTTACATGTTTACAGGCGCATTCTGTATATAGTCACTGTGTTACATGTTTACAGATGCATTCTGTATATAGTCACTATGTTACATGTTTACAGGTGCATTCTGTATATAGTCACTATGTTACATGTTTACAGGTGCATTCTGTATATAGTCACTATGTTACATGTTTACAGGTGCATTCTGTATATAGTCACTATGTTACATGTTTACAGGAGCATTCTGAATATAGTCACTATGTTACATGTTTACAGGTGCATTCTGTATATAGTCACTGTGTTACATGTTTACAGGTGCATTCTGTATATAGTCACTGTTACATGTTTATAGGTGCATTCTGTATATAGTCACTGTGTTACATGTTTACAGGTGCATTCTGTATATAGTCACTGTTACATGTTTACAGGTGCATTCTGTATATAGTCACTGTGTTACATGTTTATAGGTGCATTCCGTATTGAGGTATGTTAATAGAGATCTCTTAAGTGACTTAAGACTGGGCTGGGGGGAGATTTGATGGTGTCTGGGAGGTTAATCCATAATTGTGGTGCTCTGTAGGAAAAAGAGGATCGAGCCACTGTCTTTTTGTATTGTGGTATTGCAAGTAAGGTGCTGGCCCTGGATCGGAGGTTATAGGATGAGGGAACTGCTGGGGGAAGCAGTCTATTCAGGTAGGGTGGCAGCTTCCCAGAAAAGCTCTTAAACACCAGGTTGTTATGCGACCATATTTCCCAGCATTCTCAGACTTGTATGTTACTCTGGAGGGCAGTTTTTTTTTTTGTATTCAAATGTCCTGTTTTGTTCTTTCTAAATAGCTGGAGAGAAACGAGAAGGAATTATATATATATTTCCTTCTCGTTTCTCTCCAGCTATATATATATATATATTGTGTTTATTATTGCAGAAGCCACCTGCACATCACAGCAATTCAATGAATTGCATCCCAGAGTTCCTGTGCCACATTCCCCATATGCAGCAAGGAACTCTGGGTAGGATATGCAAATGACCTCTGTCTCACTTTTATGCATCCTGGGTCTGTTATTACACAGAACCCTAAAATCAATGCTATGCCACACCGTGACTTTGTAGCAAAGATAAGGTTTATGAAACTGATCAAAACCACTGCTAGGACAGCGCTGTTTCGGGTTTGTTGAACCTTCATCAGCTAGGAGGTAGGCACGATGACCAGTTGCAGTGGATGCTTGGACCATAGGTAAGTAAGCACACTATATATATATATATATATAATTTAATGTTTATGACAATCTGAGTATCGAGACATTCCTATTTATACAGTATAATGTATGAGAAGGTATCTGAGCTGCACTGGTGATCCTGACAACCAATAAAACTCCTCTTGTTTTCCTCCACCCCAATCCCTCTAGATTGTAAACTCCTCTTCGCCTCGTGTCTTCATCCTATGTTTTATTACTGTATTGTTCCTTTGTTTACTGTAAAACGCTGCGGAAACTGTAGGCGCCATATAAATGATAATAATAAATCCAGAAAGCTCTGGTCTTTCCGTTAAACACTCTGCCATGCTATAGCTTTGGGCTTGCAGTGCCCTCTGCTGGTCAGAATGTTGCTTTTCCATGGTTCACCATCGGTTAAGGCTGCTTGCAGGAATCCGCAGTGGCTTCGGGCAGCACACAGATACCATTGCTTATGATGCAACGTGTTGCTAGTACTTCATTATCGCATTACTCCACAGATAATGGAAGATGTGACTGGCTGGGGGTTGTTATCCTACGTAAAGCTCCATCATGCTCTGCAAACCTATCCTCCCGCAAAATTAGATGAATTCTGTGCTCGTAGGAACATTTGAAGAGGCACTTGAATGTGTTTGCGTCGTGTTTGTGATTAATCCGGCTACTTAGTGATTTGCAGTGGGAGCCAGTAAATGCCTTAGGTGGTGCGGGGGGAGGACATGCAGAGTAAGCCTGTATAATGTCAGGGGCTGGAGGACGGCAGCGTTGGGTTGTGCATAGAGAAGTCTTATTATTTTCCCCTCTATACATGGTTAAATGACTATTCGTTGAACCTGTACATTGACAAGAAAGACCAATTCTGACCTCTGCGCAGGCGGGAGTCATACTCTGCGCGGGCGGGAGTCATCCTCTGCGCGGGCGGGAGGCATCCTCTGCGCGGACGGGAGGCATCCTCTGCGCGGACGGGAGGCATCCTCTGCGCGGGCGGGAGGCATCCTCTGCGCGGGCGGGCGGGAGGCATCCTCTGCGCGGGCGGGAGGCATCCTCTGCGCGGGCGGGAGGCATCCTCTGCGCGGGCGGGAGGCATCCTCTGACCTCTGCGCGGGCGGAAGTCATACTCTGCGCGGGCGGGAGTCATACTCTGCGCGGGCGGGAGGCATCCTCTGCGCGGGCGGGAGGCATCCTCTGCGCGGGCGGGAGGCATCCTCTGCGCGGGCGGGAGTCATACTCTGCGCGGGCGGGAGTCATACTCTGCGCGGGCGGGAGTCATCCTCTGCGCGGGCGGGAGGCATCCTCTGCGCGGGCGGGAGGCATCCTCTGCGCGGGCGGGAGGCATCCTCTGCGCGGGCGGGAGGCATCCTCTGACCTCTGCGCGGGCGGGAGGCATCCTCTGACCTCTGCGCGGGCGGGAGGCATCCTCTGACCTCTGCGCGGGCGGGAGGCATCCTCTGACCTCTGCGCGGGCGGGAGGCATCCTCTGACCTCTGCGCGGGCGGGAGGCATCCTCTGACCTCTGCGTGGGCGGGAGGCATCCTCTGACCTCTGCGTGGGCGGCAGGCATCCTCTGACCTCTGCGTGGGCGGGAGGCATCCTCTGACCTCTGCGTGGGCGGCAGGCATCCTCTGACCTCTGCGTGGGCGCAGGCATCCTCTGCGTGGGCGGCAGGCATCCTCTGACCTCTGCGTGGGCGGCAGGCATCCTCTGACCTCTGCGTGGGCGGCAGGCATCCTCTGACCTCTGCGTGGGCGGCAGGCATCCTCTGACCTCTGCGTGGGCGGCAGGCATCCTCTGACCTCTGCGTGGGCGGGAGGCATCCTCTGACCTCTGCGTGGGCGGCAGGCATCCTCTGCGTGGGCGGGAGGCATCCTCTGCGTGGGCGGGAGGCATCCTCTGCGTGGGCGGGAGGCATCCTCTGACCTGTGTAAGGGAGGGGTGCCGTCTATGGGAGGGGGGCATCCTCTGACCTGTCCATGGGAGGGGGGGCGTTCATGGCTACGAGGTGAGGGAAGATCTCTCTGGAGATGGGTCACACTGTCCAGGTACATCCGTAATTGGGCACCTTTAAAATATCATGCGTGGTTATAGTGGGTAGTGTGTCCATTAAGCTCAGTTGTTGTTTTTTCGTCTTCTTAAACCCCACTTCCCGTCATAAAACCCGATGAGCTGCAGATCTGCTTTAAGAAGCCGACGTAAGACTTTCTTATACAAACATCATGTTCACTCCTCACACATGAGACACGGACGGACGGACGCAGCATTTTGTGTACAGCCCGATACACTGACCAGAGACATCTTGTCCGATACATATTTTATTGCAGTAAATCTCGCCGGGGTTGGCCGCGCTTTCCATATTTCCACGCAAACAATTGTAAAAGTTTTTTTATTTTTTTCTTTCCCCTCATTTTTTTCCTCCTTTCGGCGAGTCGGCAGCTGGCGGGTTTGACAGCCATCACTAATCATATCGGCCACCCAACGTTTCTCTGGGCTGCGGATACCAGCGACTAATTATAGCAGCCAATATGCATCGCCGTCCTCTGTGCCGCGCCTGGGAATACGAGCCATTTCCATCGTAGCCGCCCTGATTTATTTCCCTTTTTTCTGGCCGACTTATTTTTAGGTGATGGTGAAGGTCTAGCATCGTTATATCCTGGATCCAGCTATCAGCGCCGACCCAAGACACTGTGCTGCCCGGATCCAGGGATGAAATGTCTGCCCCTCCCCCCCCCAAAAAAAAGCATGTGCCATTTATATACTTTTAACGCACGCTACAACGTGCATGGAGTTTACCTCCCCATTGAAGCGCTGCGGTGGACGTCGGACGGGTCTGGAACGTGCAATCCTCCTCCATAGGAGACTCATGCTTTGTAGGGCTGTCCTCGCAGCGAGGTGGCCACACGGGCGTCCGCGAGGAGAGCGTTTTCTTTCGCTTTCTAGTGGCTCCTGTAAGTGTGACGTGTGGGGAATCACATCCCTTGTACTCTTTGTGTTGTTTCAGTCGAACGCTTACCTTTTTTAAAGGAGGGCTCTCGTACCATAAATTGCCACCGAATCGGCCGTTAAAGACGACACGTGTATCGTTAAATCTGCATTCTGTTAGAGATGATGTTATGGTCGGAAGGTTGACATATAGAGGCGGGGGAGGGGGGGCTTCTGGCTGTAGATCAGAGAAACCTTTTATCGCTTTACTATTTGCGCTCACTTTTTATACTTTGATGTCGGAGCCTGGTCTCCTCTTTCACACCTGCTTCCAATTCTTTGTACAGTCGGGCTCTTTCCGTAGACGTTCATGGATCCACGTGGGATTGTGAAATATTTTGTGTCTCCTGCTCTTTGCTACATTTGTGTGTTTGGATCCAACGTGTTCTACCATGTGTAGTTTGAGGTATCGCCGCTCCATCTGTTGCTGATTAAAGGGACGCTCTGCACTCCCTGACCACTTCAGCTTTTTAACTTGGTCAGGATGCGTGGAGTGTCCCCCCCCCCCCCGATCTCTCTCTCCTCACCCCATTCTCCAGATATTCTGCTGTGAAGCGGAGAAGGCTTCTTCACCCACACACCGGTCACCAAGCAGACTGCATTGTGAATTTCCGGTCAGTAACTGATGATGTCAGCATACTCTACGTACTGACATCATCCTGTCTCTGAGCGTTCTGGGAGACGGGAGCTGATTGGTCCTTTGCATGCAGCAACATTGCATCACTCTGTGCAGGCACTGCAGAACCTGCGCGTCCAAAAAGTATGCAGGTTCCGAGTGACGTGCAATTTGCACATCATGTGCAACACCAGGGCCGGACGGACGCAAAGTGCATTCGAGAGCTTCAGGGACTTATTCATTTTAGAAACCCTGAGCTGAAGGAGATGAGCAGTGCGACCCGGGGGGGGGGGGGGGGGGGTGTGAGTATGTTCACCTAAAATTACCTACACATTAAAAGTAATTGGTCACAGGCTGTCAGCAGCATCTTCCCAATTAAGGGGATAAAGGTTCTGCATTTAATCAGTGGATTGCCTCTTAAAGGGCCAGTACCACCGAAATATGATATATCCTTATTGTGTTTATTTGATGTTGCTGATATCTTACATGTGTTTGTTTTTCTCTTGTATGTTTAGTTAAGAAAATATGTTTCTCTATATGTGTAACTGGGTGCATCCATTGTGTGATATTTTCCTCTATATGTGTCACTGGTGCATCCATTGTGTGATATTTCTCTATGTGTCACTGGGTGCATCCATTGTGTGATATTTTCCTCTATATGTGTCACTGGGTGCATCCATTGTGTGATATTTTCCTCTATGTGTCACTAGGTGCATCCATTGTGTGATATTTTCCTCTATATGTGACACTGGGTGCATCCATTGTGTGATATTTTCCTCTCTATGTGTCACTGGCGCATTCATGTGTGATATTTTCCTCTATGTGTCACTGGGTGCATCCATTGTGTGATATTTCTCTATATGTGTCACTGGGTGCATCCATTGTGTGATATTTTCCTCTATGTGTCACTAGGTGCATCCATTGTGTGATATTTTCCTCTATATGTGACACTGGGTGCATCCATTGTGTGATATTTTCCTCTCTATGTGTCACTGGCGCATTCATTGTGTGATATTTTCCTCTATGTGTCACTGGGTGCATCCATTGTGTGATATTTTACTCTATATGTGTCACTAGGTGCATCCATTGTGTGATATTTTCCTCTATATGTGTCACTAGGTGCATCCATGTGTGATATTTTCCTCTATATGTGTCACTAGGTGCATCCATTGTGTGATATTTTCCTCTATATGTGACACTGGGTGCATCATTGTGTGATATTTTCCTCTCTATGTGTCACTGGGCGCATTCATTGTGTGATATTTTCCTCTATATGTGTCACTAGGTGCATCCATTGTGTGATATTTTCCTCTATATGTGTCACTGGGTGCATCCATTGTGTGATATTTTCCTCTATGTGTCACTGGGTGCATCCATTGTGTGATATTTTACTCTATATGTGTCACTAGGTGCATCCATTGTGTGATATTTTCCTCTATATGTGACACTGGGTGCATCCATTGTGTGATATTTTCCTCTCTATGTGTCACTGGGCGCATTCATTGTGTGATATTTTCCTCAATATGTGTCACTGGGTGCATCCATTGTGTGATATTTCGTGTTGTATCTTTCCATCACTTGCTCCTCACTGTGTGGCTTTGTCCATAGAATGGAGTGAATGGTTCAGTCACCGACTCACTTCATTGTATTGTGTGGGATGTATTCAAAGTGCATCACTAGGGGGTAGATTAGAAGTATTTTAAGCTCCCTGTTTTATCTCATTCAGCAGCCAGCTCTTATCTCAGCCTGGAGAACAATAGACCTCCTGCAGCCTTATCTAAATATTAACTTCTCCACCTACTTATCTGTTAAATACTGTATGGGATAAGGCACAGCAGCAAAGTAAATCTTTTGCACAGATGTTGCATCATGGGAAAAATCCAAAACTGGAAACAGGCGATAATAAAACTAATTTTATTTTTCCTTTTTACATGCAATTACTTCAATGGAAAAATAAAAACAGCAGCTGCATGTGTTTTTTAATGTGTTTTTTTTTTTATATATAATGCATTTTCTAAAGTATATATAAACAAGGTAATTTTTTTGGAGGTAGCTCGTTTAAAAACTAGCAAATTTACAGTTAAATCTTTCAACGGTCTCCGAACAGCTTCTTTGCAAAATTTCTATTTAACCCTACATTTAATTGTTAACGTCGCATCCCATGTTTCAAATAAACGTTATGATTATTAAAAAATTAAAAAATAATAAAAAACACACACCGGTCTATTCACTAAAGGTGAAACTCTGGAGAATTGACAGAAGTGAACAATCTAGACCAAATAGCCGATTTGGAAAGTGAGATAAATGGTTCGGCTATTTCGTCTAGATTTTTCTATTCTTCTGTCAATTCTCCTGAGTTTCACCTTCAGTGAATAGACCTGTTGGTAGTGAAGGGGTTAAACGAGGAGTTTCCATTTTGCTATTTCTTCTTTCTTGCAGCACAGAGCTGCTACCTACATGTCGGTGATCTAACGAATTAAGCTCCACCATAAAACCAGGGGAGCATATTTTTTATTATATAAATATATTTTTAATGCTTTTTATTTTTATTTTTTATTTTTATAATTTTTTTTTTCTTTTTATAATTGTTTTTTTTTTTTCTTTTATATTATTATTTTTTTTTTTTTTTTATTCTGCCACCAAATGTGTTTGGTGATATACCATAAATAAATGATGGCGGAGGCACATCGCGCCGGGCTGTATTTTCGCTGCCGAGTGGAAACTTGTCATTAAATAAGATCTTCTTACATTTCAGGCTTTGAAACACAGTAAGAGTTCTGGGAACTAATTAGCCAGCAATGGGTAGCAACACGGAAATATATTAAAAATACATAACGGGCCGGGCATGAATACTTAATGCAAGCAAAGGACCACTTTATATCCTTCACATTCTAATGGAAGAAGATTGGAGAGCTGGTTTTATAAGCGGCAGCGCGCATTATACTTGTCAGACATCACAAGACGAGCACGTATTATATCTTCTTAACAAAGCTACGGGAACACGTAGTATCCACGCCATAAATTATTCAGGCCGCGCAAAACAGACCAACAGCCTTGGCTGGGGACTCGAAGCCGCGTCTGGGTCTGAAGTGGTCCTCGTTCACCACCATATGTCTCTTACAACTGTCCCATCACTGCGGTGAAATAAACGTTTCCGATGTACGGCTGCATAACCACAGCACGCGGGAAGACGAGGCGGAAAGATGGCGGCACGCTGTTTTAAAGGTATTCTATTTATCTCAACGTCCATCTATCATTTTCGAAGCATAGGTTAACAAAAGGACAACGATTAACTATTAACTCCTGCTCATCCAAATTCTATTATTTTTTGTTAAAAAATTTAAAAATAAAGCTGAAATCTACCTAGATGTCCCCTGCCAACGTTGTCCCTTCTCATTGGTTCCGGTGCAAGCACCCACTTACAGGACGTCAAGAATCAATTAAAAGCCATGTCCTTTGACCTCCAGAGTCGTCCTGACACTCTCATACATTGATAACGTTGCTTTTTTCTCCAGAACTAACATTGCTGCAGGATGCCAAATTAGCAACGAATAGCTGTCGTCGGTGTGGAAGGAAGTCCTACTCTTTGGGGATCTGACTTGATGGCAAGGGATCACCGACTGGACAGTTTCCTTTCACCATGACCATTGGAACTAGCGTAAGTGGTCATGGCAGCTAAGGTTTCCCAGGGTGGCGTGCCATTCTTTATGGCTTTGTCGAAAGTCCGTTTGGTAGTTTACATGTCCGCTAATGCTTCCACCACAGAAGCAGGACAACAACTACTTCCACCCTGTTGCGCGCATAGGCTGACCTGTCCGAGGTGCTGAAACTTTAGGGGCAGATTCAGGAGCCCATTTGTAATAAAATTTGCATTTGCATTGGTCCGGAATAAGACCGGATTGATTTAACACAATCTTAGGCTCCTGTAGGTGCTTTTTGAAGATCGAGTTAAGTCGGTTTTGGTAGTGAAGGGGTTTAAAAAAAATTGGATTTTCAAATTTTTCTGTGGCATAACTACAGTATGTAAGAAGTATTATTCTTCACATGTCCTCTTGCATTTTACAGGTGACCTGCAAGTCACGAGCTAGCAGAATCCCCCAAATCAGCCTCTACAGACGCCGGCCCTTCTCACTGGGTGGGAATTGCTAGTGAAAATAAGTTAAAAGGACGCTCTATACTCTATAGTTATAAAGTGGTCATGATGTTAGGAGTGCCCCCCCCCCTTCTACCCTGCCCTCCCAGCTCCCCTAATCTGGAGATATCGCTGGGTGAAGCGGAGGAGTTTCCTCCACCCCATGCAGTGTCACCAGCAGCCAGGATTTTTAATTTCCCGGCTGCCGGTCACTAGTGATGTCACACACAGAGCGGGCGACATCACCCTCTGAGACAAGTCGCTGTAGCGAGCGTTCTCCGAGAGGCAGCCGATGGATCAGATCTGTGCATGCGCGTGCAGCTCCGATCCATCGCTCTGCGCAGGCGCTACAGAACCTGTGTACATAAAGTGCAAGTCCATAGCGTTGCCCAATTTTGCGTTCCTACGCGACGCAAGTTGTGTAGGAGCTTAAATTTCATTAGAAAGCTTCAGGGATTTCCGGATTCAGGAGTCGATGAGCTGAAGAGGAGGAGGAGGAGCGCGCCGCAAGGGGCAAATGGTGAACGTAAACACCTAGAATTAAAAACTATATATATTTTGCAGCAGCAGAATCGGACGAATTATTTAAGGGCAAAAAACCCCTGTATTTTTAACAAAGTCACCCTGTAATATGTGTGCCTGACAATCTGATTGGCTGATATATGGAGTAACGCGTGCCGGGACATATACCGGAGTTGCGAATGAGCCAGTATTGCGTTCAGTTTCTTTATCACGTCTTCTTGGAGGTTACTGCTTCCTAACCTGGTCATAAATGACCCAGGGAGCGTTTAGTGCAGCTGGTTTGATGTGCTTTGTTTTTTGGGGTTTTTAAATGGACCTTTTTGAAGTTTAAAGCCAAAATTGGTGAATAATCTCTGCTTTGGCAGAATCACAAGATACATAATGTGTTTAGCAGGAGCGTACAAGCTGCGGCACATTCCTAGCGAGCTTCTTCTAAACAATCCAATTGTGAATGAACTGGCAGCCCACATATCAACTGATCAAATAAAATCAACGGAATAATCAGGAGTGGATTAAAGGTGCGCGCCGGAGCCTGTCCGTCCTAATACGCTGGCATCGCGCGGCCGGCTGGCGCTGATAAAGAAGGAGCAAGAAGAAAAAAAAAATGTCCTTCCCGTTCAAAGACGGCGGAGAAGATTTGGCCATAAAACGAATTCCATTCATGCTGCTCCACGAGCAAGATCGTCTCCTAAAACATAGACCTTCTCGTGGAATCTGAGCCCCCGGAGGAGACGTCTGCCAGAAATGACATTTCTTCTCATAAATAAGGCAATGAACGATTAGGTTTCATATGGAAAACTCGATAATTCAAGTAGCTGGGTTGAAATTCCTTCATGTTCTTTTTTTGGGAGTGGGAGGAGTAGCCTTGTCACCTTATTAAACCCAATTGTCTTTGGTATTGGTACAGCCATGAACTCTGCAAAAAGCAGGCATGGTGTCCATTCTTTACGGCCGCACATTAAATAATGATGCTCTTTTTCTTCTTAAGAAAGCTTATTAAGTCAGCTTTTCTTGACATAATTGCCATCAATCTCCCCTGTGCACCGACTTCTCAAAACCCCACCGAAAATCATCCTTTGCCAACGTCTCCAACTGCTCGTGGACAGCTTGAATGACATCTCCACAACCCTCGTAGGTCTTTCCTCTCAAGAAGTTTTTTCGTTCTTGGATCAACAAATGCGTAACCCAGCGGACACACTTAATGGTGAAGTCCACCTCGTCACGAAGAATCCTCAGTATTCAAACCAGACATTGGTTTGAGGTTCCTGGTCTAGAAATTCCTTCACCTTGGCCTCCATGGTCTCATCCGTGGACGTGCAGGGGCGTCCCCATCTCTTGCGTCATCAAATGTCAATATGTCCAGAATTGAATGTACTAAACCACTGGTGGACCTTCTGGAGACTTGGGGCTTCATCACCAAGTTGGGTTTTGAGGTCTTCAAAGCTCTGTTTCGCAGAGAAACCACAGTGATGTAGGTAGACCAAATCTACGTGCCAACCCCCGCTATTTTTGATCACCCTCCGTGATCATCTGTGGGAATATATGCCGTCTCATATATTATGTGGTTGATTTTTCGTTGTGCTCTCGTGTCTCGTATTTGAGGGGTTTGGCTCGTTGTGTCTGTCACTTATTGCCGTTTTATTTGCGCGATTGCTTTTTTTATTGCTGCCGCTATTGTTGGTTACACTGTGAAGTGTTTTATTCTGTCTCAATTAAACCTTCTATTTGTGTTCATGATATGATGGTTTTCATGGCGTGTTGTATAAATGTTTAGGGTAGGGGTTTTATTCTCCTCCCGCCTGGTTTTACGCTATGCAATATCACTAAAATGCCGACAGTGGACATTTTTCCGGCTCGGCATGCTGGAATTTCAATCCTCCGAGGTCTTTCATGGAAATTTTTTGCTGTAACCAAGAAATGTAACAAGGAACACTGAAAGGAGAGCTCTCGTTGGCTCTGTCCCTGGAGAAGTGGTAAATACCTCGTAAAAATACCTCTGAAGGAATTATTATTACCACACACACGTTACCATTGGGTTCACTAGTCAACCACAATGACCCTGGTAATCCTTGCCGTGCAACGACAAATGCCGGTGCTGCCTCTTTGGCTCCCTTGTCCAAAGACAATGGTACAGCTTGGCCCACAAGTTCTATTCTGTTACATAGATCTGTGTATACAACATTTTCCTGTAGTTTAACCCTTCCTCGCCCTGTGTCTGGTGATTCTTTGCTGCCTACACCAACATTTATCTTGCTCTTGACTCTGGAGTTTTGGGCTGCCATTACGATATGATGGATGACCTGTAGTGTATGGCGTTGAGCCCAACTGTCACATGCAATCTCGCTGTGCGGTGACTTGTGTAGCCTACCTGGATTTGGAGGCTGCGGTTCCCTGCCAGTTGTTACCCAGAGGCATCCCATCGTGGCTATTCTCTGTTCACCGTTGTCCTTCCGTTCTTTGCGCCAATGGAGAATGTGCTACTAAAGTGGCGATTGACCATTAAACTTATTTTGAAGCTATGGTAAAACCAATGCTAGACAACTTCAGCTGAAAGACTGCTGGGAAATACGGTGATATTAACGCCAAGGGGTCTATTCACAAAGCATTTGCTTTTCAGAGCACTCCGGTGATTCCATTTAGCCCAAAATACGATGCATTCACTATTTAGAGAATTGTCATCGTATTGTGCCGAAATTGGTGTCACCGAAGAAGTTACGGGATGTCGTCGAAAACCGCCAAAATGTGCTGAACTGGCATCAGCAAATTCCACCAAACTGGGGGGAGGGGGGGGACTCTTATTCTAATAGAAGTTTAAATCTGTAAAAATGTGATGGATTAAAAAAAAGGTCTTTTAATAATGTTAAAAAAAATTCTTAAAATACAAAAAGGTCTTTTAAAAAAAAAAAGGGTTTTTGTAACAATTAAAAATAATGGTCATTTAAAATAAATATTACATTGAAACCTATGGGATTCGCCTGTTTAAACCTGATGGATTAAAACCACGGAAATCAGGGCATTTCGCTGCTATTCGGCGTTTTGTGACTAGAAGACATGATAGTCTTCTATGGGACAATTTCGGAGCCGCCGAATTGCGTGAATTTCACCGTTAGGTCTATTCACTAAAAAGTGAAACTCAGGAGAAGAGCACAATCCAGGCCAAATAGCCGATTTGGAAAGTGAGATAAATGGGAGAATTTTTCTGGTTTGGCTATTTTGACCTAGAATTTTTCACTTTTCATGCCAGTTCTCCTGAGTTTCACCTTTAGTGACCAGACCTGCATATTTCACTGTCGATTCGCCTATATTTGGTGATCTTTGTGAATAGCCGAACCCTGAAACTCACCTTTCGGTGCAAATTCGGAGGCTAGTGAATAACCCCTTAAATACCTTATGCAGAAACTAGGGTGGAAAGAACGATGAAAACTACAGGCCGCTATGGTGGACTTTTCAAATGATTGAATTCACTGTATTTTCGGCTAGCACTCCCCCGACCAATGAAAGAACTGTGGTTGGTGAATAACCCCTTAAGTGTTATTATCCTTTATTTATATAGCGCCACATTTTCCGCAGCGCTTTACAAGATCAGTGTACAAGGGGTTAATACATTGGAATACCACACATGGACGATACGGCCTGATTCAGGGGACTCTGGTCCCAAGAATTTACAATCTATGAGATGTACAAGTATTTTGTGAGGTAGGCGCATCCATATCGTTAGGTGTCTTGCCCAAGGACACTCGCTGGTGGCGTCTTCTGAGTGGGATCGAGACGTCTTTCCATGGTTGTAGAGCAGCGACCTGGTGGTTAGGTTGAACCCGCTTCTCGTCAAGACTTGCTTCTCCACAGTTGTATTGGAGGGATGTGCTGAACGGGATTTGACTTGATTCTCCACGATCGAAGGATAGAGACGTTACCACTGGCTCCACAGCCGATAGTGTGTGGTAGCGAGTAGAGGTGTGCTTTTGTTTTGTAACAAATTTCATTAATTCGTATTTCGGAAGTACTTCTGAACTAATAAATCGATTTGATTCGAAATTAAACTAAACGGTATGTAACGAATTTATTTCGTTATACTTTTTTCATCATAAAAGAAAAAAATAATTATTGGGGTTTTATTTAGTGATCCGAAATACAAATCGATAAATCAACTATCGAATCGATATCAATTTGATATATCAACTATCGAATTGATCTTACATTAAAATACATACAAGTACTACAGTCCGCAAACGACTTTATGAAACAAGTTGATTTTGTTTCACAAGCACCTGTCCCTGCTAATTTGCCTCAAATACTAAATCTATGAGACAGCTTAACCCCTTCCCGACCGCTGACATACCGTGTACGTCACGGCCACGGGTCTCCCTTAGACCCGCGGATGTACATAGTACGTCAGCGTTCTACTAACCCCCCTCGCACCGATACTTACCTCCCTCGCCAGCTCCCACTGTTTCTGGGGCGCCGGCAGGCCCGATGACGTCATCGGCAGGCGCCTGCAGTAAAATTCAGGAAGGGGAGGGGTGGCTCCTTTTGGAGCCCTCTATCTTTCCAACGCTAAAGGATAGAAAGACACAAATTGAACCGCTGGAAAGGGGAGAGTATTAACCATTTCACTGCCGGATCGCGATTTGGCGCCAGATCGCGATTCAAACTTGGGAGGTGGCTGACATCTTGAATATCAGCCCAGCCTCCTGGTCACTCCCCACCCACTGACATCCTCACCATATGTGTGAGGATGTCAGTAGGCCAGTTAACCCCCTAGCTGCCAAGTGGAGATGGGGGATCTTTTGGATCCCCTTATCTCCTGATCAGTGGCAGATAGAGGCAGACATGTTTGGCATCATTGGAAAGTCCTGATCATGGCCTTTCCAACAATACCAAACCTGACCAGGTTTTGTGTAAAAAATTAATTTTTTTAAAGGATTTTACCAGGAAGGATATATTGAGATTTCTCTCGTTTTCAAGTATGTCCTGGGTGGCGAGTATGTACAGTTAGGTGTCTTGCCCAAGGACACTTACTGGAGAGGTTGCTCGCTGGGATCAAACCCATGACTCCACAGGCTCTCTCCATGCAGAGCAGTGATGAATTAATTTAAATAAAATAATTTAAAATGGTTAATTTTTTATTTTTTTAAATGTCTGGGGGGGGTTAATTAAATAGGACCTAGGCTGGCATCTAACAATTATGAGCAAAAAACGGTCATAATGAGCTCAGCACGCGTAGGTGAACTGGCTCAGCAGTGAAGGGGTTAAAAACAAAAACATGTAAAAATTGGGGATTTCTATTCTCGGGACAAAATTTTAAAACTATTTAGCTGTGGTCTTTTTTGGCGGTTGTAGATTTTGGGGATTAAATTACGAAAAAGTGTGTTTTTACTTTTTTTTTTTTTTTTTTTTTTTTTTTTCATATATTTTTTTTTTTATATATATAGTAAATTATAGGATATGATGGAAATAATGGTATTTTTAGAAAGTCCATTTAATGACGGGAAAAACTGTGTATAGTATGTGTGGGTTGCCTAATTGAGTAAGAGGAAAGTTTGACCTAAACACTAACAGCGCAGAAACGTAAAAACAGCAGCGGGCACTGAGGCTAGGGTCAGACTGAGGCAGTGCGAACGCGCGTGCAGCCGCACATAATCACGGCCGTGCTAGCAGCAGATGCCGGGCAATGACGGCCAATATACGAAGTACGGTCGCACAAAAGTGCGGCCGCGCAACGCAAGCGGCAAACAAACGCATTTTTTCGAGAACGTGAAACCACTAGTACTGACGTACAGAGTGCGCTGCGTCCGCTAGCGGCGTGTGTGCGTGATTAGGAGACGTCAGACGCTGCTAATGTCCGGCCAACATAACGTCCAGACCCAAAAAGTGTTTTATTGATGATCCGTACAAAATCACGGATGAAACTGCGCATCGTATGACCGCTATTGCGTATTCCGTGAAAAAATAAGTCCATTCGTTCGAACGCACTTTTTCACAGACAACGTGAAAAATGCGTTAGTCTGACCCTAGCCTAAAGGACGGACTTGCGTAAAACTGCCTGGTCACTAAGGGGTTAATATTTAACTGGGGGTTTTATTCAGTGATCCAAAATTCGAATTGATAATTATATCAATTATCAAATCGATATCAAATTTCGAAACGAAGTAAGCTCCGAAATACGAAACGAAATTCCAAAAACGAAATCTATTTTACAACAAAACTAATTTTTCAGCCGTGCTCACCTCTAGTAGCAAGTATGTACCGTTAGGTGTATCACCCAAGACACTTACTGGAGAGGTGCCCTGGCCAGGATCAAACCTGGGTCTTCACGGTTATAGAGCAGTGATGTTACCTCTACTCCATCCAGCCGGTGTATAACAAGGAGTTTTTGGTCGATGAAAGGCAGGACGGGGTTGTTTTCTGTGTGATAACTTCAATCCCCACATTCTATTATTTCTATAAAAAAAAATCACAAATGCTCCATGTTTTCTCCATGTTTAGCTTCGAGGTGAAGAAAGAACATTTCGTTGATGTTTTCATCTCCGTAATGTTTAATAATAGCTTAGCATAACATTCTTAAGCTCCGTAAGCTACTTACGAGCCGCTCATTAAAAACGCTCCTGCTTCCCCTTTGCCAGGAATGACGATGCTCAATGTGAGTTTAATTTTTCTTTTTTTTTTCTTTCATATTGCTTTTCCGTCTCATGCTGCAGGATTAAAATGAAACTTGTCGTCCCGTATTGGAAACCTGTAAGGAGTAATGATCCACTAAAATCTTTCCATTTTAAAGGGACACTACCCGATTACTTGTGCGTTACAAATAAAACCACAACCCTGTTTTTGTTTTTTGTTTCAAGTAATTGCATTTAAAAAGGAAAATATTTTTTTTTTTCTTCTAATCTCCTTTTTTTTTTATTTTACATTTTGTGGATTTTTCCCATGATGCAACATTTACCAAAATCTGTGCATACATTTTACTTTACTGGTGTGGTTTATCGTCTATCTGTAACAGTTAATGCAGTGGAGGAGTGAATGTATCGATAAGGCTGCATGAGGTCTATTGTTCTGCAGGGTCACTGCCACCAAAAAAATGAAATGTCCTTATTTATATACTTTATTAAACCCCTTCTAAAACACATTATAAACCCAGGCTGCTGCTTTTTTTTATTTCTTTGTTTGAAGTAATTGCATTTAAAAAGGCTAAATAAAGTTAGGGTCTAACAGATAATGAGGTGGAAGAGTGACCCTTCTAGATTGTAAATTCCCACGGTAATAGGGCACTTGTTTCCTCCTGTACTGGTTTGTCAAAATGTTGTTCAAAGTATTGTAACCCTGTCTATGTTATGCCCATTATACAGCGAATATGCTGGCGCTTTATAAATAAAGAAGAAGAATAATCAAGCTGCAGTAGGTCTATTGTTCTCCAGGCTATAAAACAGAGATAAAAGCAGGCAGCTGAATGAGATTAACAAGGATCTTAAAATACTTCTAATCTACTCCTGGTGATGTCCTTTGAATACATCCCACACAATACAATGATGTGAGTCGGTGACTGACCCATTCACTCCATTCTATGGCCAAAGCCACACAGTGAGGAGCAAGTGATGGAAAGATACAACACAAAATATCACACAATGGATGCACCCAGTGACGCATATAGAGGAAAATATCTCACAATGGATAGAAACATAGAAAAATGTCGGCAGATAAGAACCTTTCGGCCCATCTAGTCTGCCCAATTACATGGATACTTTACCTGGATTTATCTTTTGTTTAGGATAGCCTTATGCCTATCCCATGCCTGCTTAAATTCAATTACTGTTTTGGCCTCTACCACTTCTACTGGAAGGCTGTTCCATGTATCCACCACCCTCTCAGTAAAATAATGCTTCCTGATGTTACTTTTAAACCTTTGCCCCTCTAATCTAAGACTATGTCCTCTTGTTTTGCTACTTTGTTTCCTTTTAAATATACTCCCTTCCTCTACCTTTGGATTCCCTTTACGTATTTAAATGTTTCTATCATATCTCCTCTGTCTCGTCTTTTTTCCAAGCTGTACATGTTAAGATCATTAAGCCTTTCCTGGTAACTTTTCTCCTTCAAGCCGTACACCATTTTAGTAGCCCTTCTCTGAACTCTCTCTAAGATGTCTATATCCTTCTGGAGATACGGTCTCCAGTACTGCACACAGTACTCCAAGTGAGGTCTCACCAGTGCTCTGTACAGTGGCATGAGCACTTCCCTTTTCCTACTGCTAATACCTCTCCCTACACAACCAAGCATTCTGACAGCATTTCCAAGCATTCTGCCAGCATTTCCTGCTGCTCTATTACATTGACTACTTACCCTTAGATCCTCTACATAGAGGAAAATATCACACAATGGATGCACCCAGTGACACATATAGAGGAAAATATCACACAATGGATGCACCCAGTGACAAAGAGGAAAATATCACACAATGGATGCGCCCAGTGACACCTATAGAAGAAAATATCACACAATGGATGCACCCAGTGACACATAGAAGAAAATATCACACAATGGATGCACCCAGTGACACATAGAGGAAAATATCACACAATGGATGCACCCAGTGACATATAGAGGAAAATATCACACAATGGATGCACCCAGTGACACATATAGAGGAAAATATCACACAATGGATGCGCCCAGTGACACATAGAGGAAAATATAACACAATGGATGCGCCCAGTGACACATATAGAGGAAAATATCACACAATGGATGCACCCAGTGACACATATAGAGGAAAATATTTTCTTAACTAAACATACAAAAGAAAAACAAACACATGTAAGAAATCAGCAGCATCAAATAAACACAATAAGGACATTTCATTTTTTTTTTCGTGGTACTGGCCCTTTAACACTGACCTGGAAAACCCACATTTTCGTTTGGGGGTCACCCAGCCGTTGGCACAAACATGGAACTTGCGGCGCGTGTGTGCAAACCTGAATGAAGTGCTGATACGTGACTTTGGTTCTTCTGCCCATTCTAATCAATAACTCATTTCACGACGAGGAGATTTAATCCAGCCGAATCTCTAGACGTTATAAATGGACAATAAAACGGAAGAGTTAATTTCCCTTCTTTTTCCTTTCCACATCCTGCGCAGATAAGTGAAGCGGACAATGATTTACACTTATCGAGATGTTAAGGCTTCATGTGCTCAGAAAACACTTTACATATTGCAGAGAAATTACAGGCACACTTTATTAAATAATCCTTTTCTTTGCTCTTAAACAATTGGACGGATCCCGCTGACGGCCTCTGGGATCCCGCTGACGGCCTCTGCCTAATAATTTTTTCTATTTTAGGTGATTTTACTCTCCTTTTCTCCCGCGCCGCACGCTGCTCTTCTTAGGCTCAGGGATTCTCAAACCCAGAAGTCCCTGAAGTTTTTCAGCACGATTTTTGCACTTAGTTCCATAGCGCCTGCGCAGAATGATGGATCGGAGCTGCACGCCCTTGCACAGATCCGATCCATCACTGCCTCTCTGAGAACGCTCGCTACAGCGATTGGTCTCAGAGGGTGACGTTGGCCGCTGTGTGTGTGTGATATCACTAGGGACCAGATCTGGTTACTGGCAGCCAGGGAATTAAAAATCCCGGCTGCAGGTAACATTGGGTGGGGAGGAGGGAAGTCCTTCACTTCACCCTGCAACTTCGCCAGATCGGCGGAGCTGGGGAGGGGGCACTACTAACATCCTGACCATTTTATAAATGTAAAGTGGTCAGGATGAGCAGAGTGTCCCTTTAATTCCCTTTCTCTAATGTGATCCGTTATGTGCCCAATGCTTTGAAATTGAAAGGTTTTTGAGTTTTCAAGTCAGTTACACAACAAAAATAGAGAGGATTTCCCCACAGAAAACACAATACGCAATAACAAAGGGAGAAAACCTAAAGAAATCTTAAACATAGAACATAAAGCAAGATATATGGAATATGTCGCCACTACACGAGTACGCACACCAAATCGTGTCGCATTTCAATAAACGAACGTCATACCATCACCCGTTGTAGGCCGCGATGTGAAACAAACCCTCACGTCTCTTGTAGCACTGTCAGGGTGGATCCCACAAAAAAGAAATTTGGAGCTGGCGGGAGGGACCCAGAGACTGTACGGGACATGCCATCTAGGAGGTGGAACTCTTTGAGGTGGGTGCCCAATGCTTCGCAGTACAGGAAGTTACTATGTGTTGGCTTTGTGTGGGCAAGAGATGGGTATAGATCCATTTTGTTTGGCAATACTTGTGACTTGGATCCATTTGCATTGCTTGAGGGTCATCACTGGTTAGAACAGAGCTTTCCAAACTCTTGGTGTTGTTGACACCTTTTAGACACATCATTTTGTGACGCGGTAATTCCGTTTTACCAGCAAACTCTGTTTAAACGAACTCGTTAGAATAGATACAGACACACATTGTAACAACGGGATATATGGGGAAACAACATCTAATGAAACCTTTTCATTTATATTTTTTAAATATATGATTTGTAATTTTAGTGTTTTTTTTTTATTAGCTGATTATTAATGCTCACACTCTGCCCCCCCTTCCCTGCTCAGTCTTTCCCTCTGTTCCACTGCCTTCCTCCCCCCTTTCATCCTCTTTCTCCCCTTCTCATGTCCATTTTCTCCCCCTTTCCATCTAAATTCTCCCTTTCTAGTCCATTTCACCCTAATTTATCGTGTCCATCTCCCCCTATCATGCCCATCTATCCCTTATCATGGTCACCCCCCCCCATTCTTCCATTGCATGGCTTTGGTTGGGTCCGCACATCTCCCCCTTATCATGGTCACCCCCCCCCCATCCTTCCATTGCATAGCTTTGGGTCCGCACATCTCCCCCTTATCATGGTCACCCCCCCATCCTTCCATTGCATGGCTTTGGGTCCGCACATCTCCCCCTTATCATGGTCACCCCCCCCCCATCCTTTCAGTGCATGGCTTTGGGTCAGCAACGGGAGGGGGGCTATGCTTCCATCCGCGGCAGCATGAAGAGCTGGGAGGAAGTGATGTTATATTATCACTTCCTCCCAGTGCTGCCACAGAGTAAATGCGTCTGGCTGTGAGGGAGCGGGGTCCTGGCACCTCCCAAAATGAAGGAGAAGGTGCGGGCAGATAATCGATGCTCCACATCAATGCATTGTGACATTGATTGTTTGCCCTAGTCCCCAGCGTGATGACACGCCTGCTGCCGGCACACTAATGTGTCGCAGCACACCAATTGGAAACCTTTGGGTTAGAACATCGATTCAGCCTCTGCTTTTGTTTTATGTCACTATGTCTCCACTTCATACCATGGCTCTTGATCCATCTTGTAAAGGCAGGAAAATGATTGACGCCATATTCTGACAACAACCAAACGACCATCTTTATTTTCTAGAGCATATTGACTTTGAGAAGGAAGGTCAACACTCGCCTTTGTAGCCATCTCACAATACCCTTGGTCAAACATACAGAAATCCAATGGCAACAATCGTGCTTGTGTTTTCTGCATTATTTTTTGTTCAGAATAGATGGAGAGAAAAATAAAGAGCCAGATAACCATGGTCATTCCCAAGTCAAACTGCTGTTCAGTATTGGGTTCTGGACATTTGGGGAAGCGTTGGCTGTTTCGGTAGACACCTTTGCAGTCTATCTTTACGTGGAGGTGTAACCGACCATGTGGCATTTAAGGAATGTCTTTGGACACCCAAGGTTGTTATGGAGTTGGAGAAAGTGCAGAGGCGGCTACAAAACTAATAAAGAATGGAAGGTTTTAATTATGAAGAGCGAGACTAACCCCTTCACTACCGATATGTTGTTAACAATACAGGGTAAAATGGCTTTTTTGCGTAATTGTTACTCCAAAATAGTTAAAATCATGAAAATTTGTTCATTTTTAAACTTTTTTATATATATATATTCGTTTTTCCGTTACAGAAATATTACTGGGAAGAAAGGTTCTAAACTCTAGATTGTGTCTCTTATCCCACACAAAGGCTTACAGACAGAAATGGCCTCTTTGCCAGATCCAGTGAAAATGATATAGAGCATTTTCTGATCTCCTGCTTATGGGGATTTGTCAGTGACTATAATGAGATTGTTAGCAATGTTAAATTGAATGTGCATGTGTTTGGTATTGAAAGGGTTAAACAAACTGAACTTGTTCAGCCTCAAAAAAAGAATTCAAAGAAGGGATATTGTTCAAATCGTTACAGGTCCAATACAAAAGGGGTTATTCAAAGAGCACTGAAATTTTGATGCTCTTTTGTTCGCTGCACTTCGGCAAGCTCAATTCTCTGACCCAGCGGTGAATTCGTCCTTCATCGCAGGTCCCCGAAGTACGCCAAATTGATGCGCGGAAAAATTGCCGAACGCCTCCGATCAGCCACCAGAAAAAGCCGACCAGCGACCGAACAGGGGAAAAAAAAAAGGAATTTTTTTCAATGATACCAAACATAGCCATGTTACAAGTAAAAATAAAAATTAAAAAAATATATAAAAACGATTTTTATTTTTTTATTAATGCAGCATTATTGTTCACATTAACAATTGTTTTTGGGAGGGGGGTTAGCTAAAATCACGTAATTTCTCAGAAAAATAAAGTAACGGGTTCCCAGTTCTAATTTTTTTAACAAGCGCACCCCATAGAATATGAAACCGCAAAGTCTTGGATGAGAAAATGTGAAAAAAAAAATTACGTTACACTCTGGGTGATTGAAATTTTATTGAAAATTCACTTTTATTTTTTTTTGCATTCTTTTGTTACAGCATTCTGGCAGGGCATGACGTATACATATAATAATAATTATGGATGTACCGATACTAGTATCGGTATCAGTGCCGATACTGGGACCTGCACGAATACTTGGTACTCGTGCAGGGTCTCCGGTACCCAAACAGATACCGGAAGCCAGCGCTGGGCTGGCTTGCCGGTTTCGTTGGCACGCTGCTTGGCTTCTCTGGCGTCTTCTGTCTTCAAGCGGCCGCTGGCAGAGGTTGTTGCCCGGCCGCTTGTTGAGAACCACGTGAACAGACGTGATCTCGCGTGACTGCGGCTGTGCACATGGTTCCCAACGAGCGTCCGGGCTACAACCTCTGCCAGCGGCCGCTCGAAGACGGAAGACGCCGGAGGAGCCTTGCTGGGTGAGTTTTCGGTCTTCGAGCGGCCGCAGGCAGAGGTTGTAGCCCAGACGCTCATTGGGAACCACGCGCACAGCCGCAGTCACGTGAGATTGCGGCTGTGCACGTGGTTCTCAACGAGCAGCCTGCGGCCGCTCAAAGTAACGGGAGGAGCCAAGCAGCGCCGGAGGGTGAGCTGGGGGCACTGAGAGCTGGGGGCGCACTGAGAGCTGGGGGCACTTTATATGAGGTCTGTTATTGAAAAGCGGTCACCGGACATTAAATAAAGGTATTGGTACTCGGTATCGGTGAGTACTTTTAAAAAGTATCGGTATTTGTACTCAGTCTTAAAAAATTGGTATCGGTGCATCTCTAATAATAATATATTATCTATCTGTCGAAAAAAAGGATATATACTTTTGTCTGGGTCGTACAATAAAACGTGACTTAAAACCGCGTTTAAACATGATGAGCAAAACCGGTAAAAATGAGCTCAGCACACTTCTACTTTTAGAAGAGTGCCGAACTTGTAAAACTGCCCCCGTCCTTAAGGTGTTAATGGGGGGGGGGGCCTAACACGTCAATTGATTTTATATTGTGTTGCGCTATGATCTGCTTGTTTCGTTTTATTTCTGTACAGTTATTTCCCATTTTTGTTGATGTGAAGAAGTTTAAGCTTTGGATGTTTGTCTTCTCCTTCAGAGTGCGTTACGGTGATGAGGCATTCTTTAATAGGACATTTCAAGTATCATCGCACTATGTACACGCAGTATTTTACTTTTTCCGGTTAGTGCTCGTAGACACATTTCTTGCTGAATGCTTTAAATAAGTGCATTCCATGCGTTTCATTGTGTTTCCTGCTTGGTGTTACCGGTGCTTTTCATCGAGCTTACATTTTCAGTTCTGAGACTGCATTGAGCAGTGTTTGATGATTGTCCTGTTTGCGTTCCCTGCTGTTTCGTATTCTTTGTCTGAAGGGACGCAGTGTCTGTTCTGTAGCAATAACAGCTTTGGCAGGATAATGGTTCCTTTAGAAGAAAATAAACATTTGGATATTTTCCTCTTTTTTGAATTGTATATCGCTTATGGTTAGAGTCCGAAAATTGGATAAAGCTGGCATGAGCCAAAAGTGCTGGGTAAAGCCGTTAAAATTTTTTATATATATATTTTCGTGCTTTACCTGTGTAATTTGCAGATTGCCCATCCTCCTTGGGTTCAAAAGGATTAGGGTTGGTCATGGATATGGGTAATTGTTAAATAAAATATATTTTGAATCAAAAGTTATATTCATAGTTACCAGGAAGTTAAATCTCTGTTTCTGCTTTCGGTCCAACTCAGCCCTATCGCAGGCGCTACATTGACCACCAATGGGAGAGCAAAAGAAAAACAACCACTCAAGATGATAAGATAGAAAGTAGAATTGCTCTCAAAGAGTCTGTTTATCAGTCTCTAATATATAATAAAAAGGGTGTGGTATAACAGCCATTCGGTAAACAGACCACGTCAGAGTTGGCACGGATACATATGCCACGTCAGATATGTATAAACTTAACCTCATCTGGTTCTAATTTAAGTTGCAACAAGATATGGTTGCGAAGGATTTTAAACGAAGCACTAAAAGGGGCATATTGACTAAGATATGTATTTGAATCACAATATTTATATACTGTTGTGTTCAAAATTATTCAACCCCCAATGCTGTAAAGGGTTTTAGGGAATTTAGTGTACATTTGTAATTGTATTCAGAATGAAATCCTACAAGGACTTTTTAAAGAACCATATGCAACTAAAATGACATCAATTGGTTTTGTAATACAGTATTAAATGTTTCTTTTGTGAATTCTTCATTGACACAATTATTCAACCCCTTAAAGACTACCACTCTGAAGAACAGAGGTTCATTCAAGTGTTTTCAATCAGGTATTGAAAACACCTGTGCACCTGTGGATGTCACGGAGCAGCAATAAAGCATAATAAGCACCAATTAGGCAGCTTTAAAATGACTGTGATACTCAGATCCTTCTAGACATTTACTGGTGTGGTTACAAACATGGTGAAGTCAAGAGAATGGTCCAGGAAGACAAGAGAAGAGGTGATTACTCTTCTCAGGAAGGGCAATGGCTATAAGAAGATTGCAAAGATGTTAAACATACCAAGAGAGACCATAGGAAGCATCATTCGCAAATTCAAGGCAAAGGGCACTGTTGAAACGCTACCTGGACGTGGCAGAAAGAAGATGCTGACTTCGACTGCTGTGCGCTACCTGAAGCGTAGAGTGGAGAAAAGTCCCCGTGTGACTGCTGAGGAACTGAGAAAAGATTTGTCAGATGTGGGTACTGAAGTTTCAGCTCAGACAATACGGCGCACACTGCGTAATGAAGGCCTCCATGCCAGAACTCCCAGGCGCACCCCCTTGCTGTCTCCAAAGAATAAGAAGAGTCGACTGCAGTATGCCAAAAGTCATGTGGACAAACCACAGACGTTTTGAGATAGTGTTCCGTGGACTGATGAAACAAAATTAGAACTGTTTGGGCCCATGGATCAACGCTATGTTTGGAGGAGGAAGAACAAGGCCTATGAAGAAAAGAACACCTTGCCTACTGTGAAGCATGGCGGGGGGTCAATCATGCTTTGGGGCTGTTTTGCTTCTGCACGTACAGGGAAGCTTCAGCTTGTGCAAGGTACCATGAATTCTCTTCAGTACCAGGAGATATTGGATGACAATGTGATGCAGTCCGTCACAAACCTGAGGCTTGGGAGACGTTGGACCTTTCAACAGGACAATGATCCCAAGCATACCTCCAAGTCCACTAGAGCATGGTTGCAGATTAAAGGCTGGAACATTTTGGAGTGGCCCGTCGCAGTCACCTGACTTAAATCCGATTGAGAACCTCTGGTGGGACTTAAAGAAAGCCGTTGCAGTGCGCAAGCCTAAAAATGTGACTGAACTGGAGGCTTTTGCCCATGACGAATGGGCGAAGATACCCGTAGATCGCTGCAAGACACTTGTGTCAAGCTATGCTTCACGTTTAAGAGCTGTTATAACTGTAAAAGGATGTTGTACTAAGTACTAAGATTGAATGTCACTTGGGGGTTGAATAAAACTGATAATGATGTGAGCACAGAAAAGACATTTGTGGTTATTTCATTATAAATGTTATGTTATATTTGTCTGACCTACACGTGCCTCTTTGATTTAATTGTAAGCAAGATGACTGAATGATCAAAATCAATGTCAAACTGGCCAAAACACTCAATTTCAGTGGGGGTTGAATAATTTTGAACACAATTGTATTCATACAGGAAATTAAAAGCTAATCATTTCTTTTCAGAATCCAAGGTTTTGAGTCAACCGTAAGCTACTCAAAACTCTTAGAAAACACATTACTCAGCGGCATTTGGGTAGATCGCAACCCCAATGTTTGCTTTCATTTCCGGCTTGACCCAAACCTACTGGTTGATGTCAGTTTTACCAAGGTTATCCTAGTTTTATAACCACTTCGGACTTGTAACATATATTTAGTTAGAAAGCAATTTCTATGTCTTGTCCGGAAACCTTTCATCTGAAGTCTTGTCTTCAAAGGTCAACCAACCTTTGCTTATCAACCTCTCAAAGGTGTTTTGGAAGAAAAGGGAGCCGAGCACTAGCACAGCAAAATGATTTTCAGCCAACCTTAGAGTAACTATTGGGCGGCAACCCATATGTTGGTTTTGTACTCCTACACCCTCATCCATCTCCTGTGTCAGTCTCTCTACCTTCATTTGGCTGTGTCTCATGAGCATTGGTCCATGGACACCACTTTAGATTGTAGACCAGCCTTTTTCTACCAGCAGATGGCTTCATATTTTGAGTTTGACCAATACGGAGCATAGCTTCAGACGATTTATAGGTGGGGTTAGGGAGTGATGTTAAGCAATGATTACCATTTTAGGTTTATGGTTACATCATGGCTTGACAACCCTGGGGAGCAGATACCATGAACTCGTCTGTTGAACTCTATAAAAAAAAACTTTGCCTGGCTCCTAAAAATGTGCCGTTTGCTCCTAAATTTTGAAATTAATTGAACCTCTTCACTACCAAAAAAGTAGCTGCTGAATGAAAAAGTAAAAACTCTGCTGCGGGGGACAAAAAAATACCCTGGCCTTGGTGCTGAAACAGGATTTCAGCACCAAAGACAGCCCCATTAAGCGCAGCCGAAGCAGAGAAAAAAAAAGGTTGCCGAAGGCTGCAGTAGAAGCATGAATCCCCTGGTGCTGAAATAGGTTTCAGCACCAATGACAGCAACGCCAAATGCAGCCTCCCTGGAGAAGAAAAAAAGAAAAAAAAACACGTTTGGCAAGGGTACAAAGAGCCTAGTCTTTTTAAAAAAATAGGAACCCAAAAATCCAGAAAAATAACAAAAAATATATATATATTCAGTGAAATCAATTGCTGCGGATGAGAAGAATAAACAGCTGAATTAAAAATTAAATAAAAATATATTTTACATTGAATCCTATGGGCTGTCGAACTGAATCACTTCTCTATGGGACAATTGGATGAGTTTGTGTAGAGTATCGCGGTGGATGAGTTTGTGTAGAGTATCGCGGTGGATGAGTTTGTGTAGAGTATCGCGGTGGATGAGTTTGTGTAGAGTATCGCGGTGGATGAGTTTGTGTAGAGTATCGCGGTGGATGAGTTTGTGTAGAGTATCGCGGTGGATGAGTTTGTGTAGAGTATCGCGGTGGATGAGTTTGTGTAGAGTATCGCGGTGGATGAGTTTGTGTAGAGTATCGCGGTGGATGAGTTTGTGTAGAGTATCGCGGTGGATGAGTTGGTGTAGAGTATCGCGGTGGATGAGTTTGTGTAGAGTATCGCGGTGGATGAGTTGGTGTAGAGTATCGCGGTGGGCGACATGTTGAAAGCAGGATACCTTGTTACTACTTTGCTGGTTATGGAGCAGAAAAATGTAGGATCCGGGAGGATGATCTGATCTAGATTGTCTTCCTTTTGTAAAGAAACTTCAAAAACTCACCATAGAACCTTAAATCCAATATGCAAAATGTCCATTTGTTTGGTGTTTTTGTGCCGGAAATTGATCGTGGTTATTTCCCCGCCCGTCTACTGTCTGAATGACATAATGCCTCCCAGTATTTTGCAATTTTAATTTGCTTTTATCCTAATTACATTTGGTTGAAAAATAAATGTGTTACCTGCTGTAATATATTTAACGAGCTCTCGGCAGCGTTCTATCTGATTAGAATTAGAGCAAATTGCGATGTCCGTGCGGCGGGCATGCCTTCCCCGAACGCGACACGGCTCAAACTCCGTGTATTGTTAATGCGCGCAGTGCGGCTCTATGCAAATTTCAATAATGGATGCTTCGCAGCCACGAGATGTTTTATTATAACAGATGTCTTCTACGCGTTCTTTAAAAGCCCATCACTGTCTCGGGATGAGCGTGCCCACTAGAGAGCTGCTGCCGACAAGGACCTCACGTGGCTCATCGGTCTGAACGGGAAAAATAAATATTCTGGAGGCCACCACAGGAAATGCAAATCTTCACCGGCGGTTAAGCGGCGCGGCCACGGGAATAATCGATTCTAGCCCATAAACTGCTCGCCAGGACAGTGTTTCTAGCAGCTACTGTTTGTTGGGGGGGGGGGTCGCAACATCATTGAAAAAAGCAGAGAGTAAAACAATAATACATAATCTAACCTTCATCGAGAAAAATCACCGGTTGCATCAAGGTTTTTGGGGACATTTGCACAGAATTGCGAAGGTGTAGAACTCCTTTTAATTCATTAAGTTCCTTCTTTTTAGATGCAAAACAAATAAAGTCAGATGTGGTTTCAGACCTCATTTGCATTCCGTACCCAGAATTCCATCCTGCCTTAGGAGTAGTGCCTGCTACAAAGGAGAAAAGCGAGTTTATTTGCCCATTGATTTTCTCAATGAACTATTTTCTTTCATAGGGAAATATGTAATGTAGGGATGCACGGAAACGAAAATTTCCGGCCGATACGGAGACCGAAAATTCGGGATCGGTTTGGACGAAAACCGAAAATCAGACATGAGAACCTGGGCCTGGAGGTCGGGGGCTCACCTGAGCCTGGAGGCCGGCTGAGCAGCTTGCTCGGCCAGGCCTCCAGGCCCAGGTGAGCATGGCTGATTGGTTGCACCTTACTCCCCTACCTCCTCCTACTTCGGTCCTGAGCTCCAGTGGTGACGGTCCTCTGGCTGTCGCAGGCTGCTCGGCCGGCCTCCAGGCTCAGGCAAGCCCCCAGCTCGGCTGGGCCTTCAAGGCCCAGCCGAGCCAGGGCCTCGCCTGAGCCTGGAGGACGGCCGAGCAGCCTGTGACAGCCAGAGGACCGTCACCGCTGGAGCTCAGGACCGAAGTAGGAAGATGTTGCCTACACATACTCGCCTACATCGGCCCTGAGCTTCTCTAGCAATGGCAGTCCTGCATCCAGTGCCCGCTCTGTCGGTCGCCAGGATGACGTCACGAAAGCCTTTGACCCAGGGTTAAAGGCTTCCATGACGTCATACCGGTGACCAACGGAGAGAGGACACTGGATGCAAGACTGCCATCGCTGGAGGAGTTCAGGGCCGATGTAGGGGAGTATGTGCTCTACACCGCCCCCCAACAAAATCCGTCACCTGGGCCTGGAGGCCCGCCTGAGCTCCCTGCTCGGGCGGCCTTCAGACTCAGGCGAGCCCCCTGCTCGGTTGGCCCTCTAACCGAGCCGGGGACTCGTCTGAGCCTGGAGGACGGTCGAGCAGGCAACTCAACCGACCTCCAAGCTCAGGCGAGCCCCAGGCCTCTAGGCCCAGGCCAAGCCAGGGCTCGCCTGAGCTTGGAAGATGGCTGAGCAGGCAACTCGGCTGGCCTCCATGCTCAGGTGAGCCCCCGGCTCGGCTGGGCCTCTAGGCCCAGGCCAAGCCGGGGGCTCGCCTGAGCCTGGATCAGGCGAGCCCCTGGCTCGGCTGGAAAATGGAAATTTTCGGCCGTTTTTTTGGGCTGAATTTCCATTTCGGCCGAAAACATCATTTTCGGCCGATAATTTTCAGTGGCCGAAATTTCGGTGCATCCCTAATGTAATGGATGATTTTAAAGGGCCAGTACCACCAAAAAAATGCAATGTCTTTATTGTGCTTATTTGATGTTACCTTACATGTGCTTTGTTTTTCTCTTGTATGTTTAGTTAAGAAAATATTTTCCTCTATATGTGTCACTGGGTGCATCCATTGTGTGATATTTTCCTCTATATGTGTCACTAGGTGCATCCATTGTGTGATATTTTCCTCTATATGTGTCGCTGGGTGCATCCATTGTGTGATATTTTCCTCTATAAAGGCTTTTATTCTGGCGTCCAGTGGGTCCGTAGTCGGACGACCGACTTGGTCGTCCTCCTACGGACAACGCTGTCAGCCAATCCGGGTCGTCCACTGGAAGCATTTGTGGACAATCCAGGTCGGCCCACGGACAGGCCGTCGAACAGAGGAAAAAAAAAGACCCTGCTGCGGGGACGACGACGCTGTGGGGAGAAAAAAAAACCTGTCCCTGGTGCTGAAATTGGGTGATTAGAAGTGATGCTTAGCGTCAGCAGGAGTCCAGGCAGCATGTCACATGTTGAGGCTGCCCAAGGGGGCTCCCAGTGTGTGCCATAGTCTGCTGCAGCCCTCGAGAGCCTGGCACCGGAGCCTCCTTTAGGCTAGTGATAGACGAGCGCACTGATTGAGCACAGTAACGGATACACGTTATAAAAGATGAGCTTGTGGTTACATTGTATCAGTTAGTTTTGACTGAAGTTGAGAAAAGAGAAAAAAAACTGTATGCAGGGGTGTCTGTACATCCGTCTAGCTTTTTCATGTCCTTGCCATTTTGGCGTCCTTTGCAAATTGCGTTGCCCGCGTGCGAATAAGTGCGCAGGTGCTTTGTGTGTTGTTCTCGATTGACTCTTTTGAAAAGCTACGATGGATAGCAAACAGTGCAGTCAGACGGACACAAAAAGTGCGCTCATCTGATCCCAGCCTTAAAGTGCGGATGGCTTTGAAAATTTATGTTTTCAGAGTCGTCTAATAAGGTGCTCAACTTATACAAAAAAAAAAATCTGACTTTATTTACCAAGAGAGCTCCTGTGCCACACTAACAATATGTAGCGGGGAATTCTGGGTAGGACATGATAAATGAAGCCTGCAGCATCTCGCTTTATTTTGCATCAAAATTCTGCTGTGTAGCCGACACCCCACATGCCAGAGCAATGCCGCGCTAGGCACAAAACCTGCTCCTGGACGGACAATTGGGCTTGTTGGCCTCATCGTCAGGGAGATTGGCATGTAACTGTTGCGCTGGAATGTGGGGTAAAAAGAATTCTGGCGCAGAAAAGCGAGAAATTGAGGACCTCATTTGCATGTCGTTCCCAGAATCCCTTGGTACGAATGGGGAGTGGCAAAGGAGCTCTATGGGCAAAGCAAGTCTGTGATTTGCTGAACATGTAAGTGTTCTTTTCAATAACTTAAAGTCTCAATTTGCAACTCGTGTCGTCAGAGGATTTTAATCTCTGCTCCTTCTTGTTCTCCTTAAGCCTTCTAGCTTCAGATATGTGTCCGTCTCTGCTAACGAAGACAGCCGATCGAAGGCCATGTCCAGAAGCAGGCATGTGAAGGCATGTTGCGTGTCCTGTAGCAACGCGCTGTAAGACGGGAATTAGAGCCATGAAATGAACGTTTTAATGAAGTTGAAAGACTATTGACGTCAGGGCTGCTCATTGATTGCTGATTCCAGGTGGCCTAATGAAATGAAAATGAAGTTTATACCCTCGGCTAGTTTAAGCCAGGGCTTGTTTTCGGACCTTGATTGAATTTTAATGAGAAGACGCTGCTGCGTGCAAGCATGTCTGGACTCGCAACCGGCTTCTGGAAAAGCGAGACACAATGCACGGCGGGCTGGATGCGGAGACGGGAGCCGCGCGTCCTTAACCCTCCCCCCACCACCACTACCCTGCCCCTGCCTGAAAATAGAAATAGATGTGTTTATAATAAAAACCCTATTTATACTCCTCCAGGGCTGAAATGACATTGCCGCTGTCTGCCGAAGCTATTAATATCGTAAGCTGTGGGTACGTACAGCGGCGACAGATATAGATTGATGCCCCCACTTTGTTTATGGCAAGAAGCAATCTGCTGCGGTCTCGTGTAGGGGATTAAAAAGGGATTTGGCGTCTTGATTCGCTCGTATTGATTATGATTGAAATTGATTTTTAGTAATGCCACGTAAAAATGTTGATAAAAGGACACTCCATGCACTTGCCATCAAGAATTTCACTTTTTTGTAGTCGCCACATAGAAACATTGAATATGTGGTCAGATAAGAAGCTTTTGGACCATCTAGGGCTCTATTAACTTCTTCGCACAAACGTTAACGCGTGCGCGGGGCAAAACCCTTTGCGCAGAACGTCGTATTACAATGTCCGCCTAAAAAAATGCGGGTGAACCTGCGTGAATCCTTTGCGAGCGTAATGTACATTGCGCGTCCTATACTTAACATTGTGAGCGCAAATGCGTTTGTGCACTGGTACGCGGCTGGTATTACAATCTATGCTCAAAATTTAACGGACAGCCTTTGCGCGCATAATTTTAATGTCTTTTAAAAGTTGGTGGTAACGGCAAATCTGAACGTTCTGGCCGAAACAAATACACCGGCAGGAAGAAAATATATAGCAAAGTATAGTTACACATTGTACACATACCCAAACAATAAAATGGAGAGGTTGTGCGTGTTTTTATTATTGCTGCAGCATATATACTCAGATTGATTTTGACAGGCGCAAAAACTGAACGGGAGACAATTGTGGTTCTTAATTCTGATTGGCTGAATCGCGTGAAAAAAACAGTCTGCCCACTGATTTCTGCGCGCAACGTTAATGCCCGCGCGTTTTTGAACGTCTTTTTTTTACGCGCGTTATTTTTTGACTGATGAAAAGATGCGCACGGATTGTAATAGCACCGTTAATTTACACGCGTTAACGTTTAAAGCTTCACGCACAATTAACGCGCTGTGCAAGCGTTTTGGCGCAAAGAATGTAATAGAGCCCTTAGTCAGACCAATTCTTCTATGGATCCTTTCCCTGGATTCATCTTTTATTTAGGATAGCCTTATGCCAATCCCATGCCGGCTTAAACTCCATCACTGGTTTAACCTCCACCACTTTTACTGGAAGGCTGCTCCATGTATCAGTAACCGAATACAAACTGATGTTACTTTTAGGCTGGGGTCAGACCAGCGCACTTTTAACGTACGTTCTGGCGCACATAATTACGGCCGCACTAGCAGCAGATGACGGGCAATGACGGCCAATATACGATGTACGGCCGCACAAAAGTCCGGCTGCGCAACGCAAGTGGAATTTGAACGCATTTTTCTGAGAACGCTGAACCGCTAGTACTGACGTACTGAGTGCGCAGCTGCGGCATAGCGGCGTGTGTGCGTGATTAGGAGATGTCAGACGCTGCTAATGTCCAGCCTACATAACGTCCAGACGCAAAAAGAGTTTTATTGACGATCCGTACAAAATAACGCCCGAAAATGCTCGTCGTCTGACCGTTTTTGCGCATTCCGTGAAAAAATATGTCAATGCGTTCGGACGCACTTTTTCACGTTCACGGGGATAAATGCTTTCGTCTGACCCTAGCCTTAACCCTTTACTTCTCTAATCTAAGACTATGTCCTCTTGTTTTGCTACTTTGTTTCCTCTTTAAATATACTCCCTTCTTCTACCTCCTTGTTGATTCCCTTTACGTATTTAAATGTTTCTATCATTGCAACATCCTCCATGCTTTTCTCTTGGCTTCCATTATTCCGCCTTCATCCTCTGATCGTCTATCTCTACTATGCATCCATCCATCAGTTTTTTAATTGTCTCTCCGTATGTGTTTGTCCGTCCATGTCGTTTTTTTTCTCTCTGCTCGTTTGGAATTTCATTGCTCATTACGGTTTCACAACAGAATGTCGTGTGTGCATTCTATGGAAAAGTTCAGAAGTTCAGAGTTCTAGAGCTGACATTAATCCACGTCTTGTTCCTTGGAGAGCTGAGCGTCGTATCGTATAACTGGGAAAAAGGCCCAACTATGGATTAATCCAGTTGGAAATTTTCCGCAGTCTTTAGCAACCTGTAGACATAACCCTGTAAACTGTCGCGGTGCCGACCGGCTGAGTATTGCTGGACAGGTAGTTCATGTACGTCTACCTTTACCATAAGGTGTCTCAGGCGTGTCAGGGTTAACTGTCTCCTTAGATGACGGTTTCTGGGCACCTCCGTCCGATTCTCTGCTTCTTTCAGTGTGGTGTTACTTCCACGGAACGTGCCGTCATCACCGTCCAATCAGTCTTCAGCACCCTTAGACTTGACCCTGGAAAGTCTCTAGGTCTACGTTTCCCATGAGCATTATCCAGCATTTGCACAATGCCAACGTTGATCCGGGTCACACGGTGCCGACCGGCTGAGAATTTCTGGACAGGTAGTTCATGTACGTCTACAGTGACCATAATGTGTCTCAGGTATTCCAGGGTTAATTGTCTCCTTAGATGACGTTTTCTGGGCACTTCCATCCAATTCTCCGCTTCTTTCATTGCGGTGTTACATCAACGGAATGCGCCGTCATCAACGTCCGATCGGTAACGCAAGTCGTCTCGCGGCTCCGGCCGCTGTGATGCAATTTCTGAGAAATGTTCTCCCGGTAGAAAGGTTTTCCTAGACATCAGATTACGGAGAGGAGAGCTGCGTCCCCGGTGGCGTGTTCATTAAAGGTGATTTCTACGTAATGTGACACAAATAGGAGTTCGTGCTGATTGCTAGCGTTGGTTTATTCGCCAGCACCATGTAACGCAGGGAAAGAGATTCTCTGGACGACGTCACTGGAATAAAAACAATAAAAAAAAGGCTAGAAATACTGTGAAACGTTCAACCTTCTAACCAAAAGCAACTACAACGGTGTCTCGGATCGGGGAAGGTATCCGGACATCTGCTCACAAGTCTGAAACCAAAAATAATCTAGAATATGGAATAAAAAAGGAAATTTAGATTAAAATAAAAATTGTTCGCCTTTACAGGTTTGTGTTAATTTCTTGGAAAAATTGATACATGTAGTTACAAGGTTCTGTTACTAATAATCCGCCAAAAATGTAAGAATGATGTAAGCGATGACGCGGATCCTGTGAGAGCGAGAAAACCCATTAAACGGCTTTTTTACATTTGGGATTATTTCCTTGAGAACCTTTAAATCCGACGAGAAGGCAGGTTGGAAACGAGTCATTAATCATACTTGCCAAATAACCAGTCTCAATTTTGCTGATTTTAGGAGAAAGAAAAAAATATTTTATTGATCTTATTCTATTGGGACGTCTTAGTTTAATCATTAGATGGTGTTCTGTATCTGCTGGGAGTAAATGAATATGTGTGTGTGTGTGTGTGTGTATATATATATATATATATATATTGTAATTCAAGGTCGTTATATAGCGTGAAAATTTCAAGGTTCACTTTAGCGCATAAAACGAATCAGTTGTGATATGTATGTATACACATGCACACACGCATTTATATATGGAGAATATAAGATGCACTCTCAGACCTCTCCAAGGGCTCCATTACCCTCTCGCCATTAAGATATCGGCTGGAGGCCATCTACAGATTGACTTTATTATTATCCTTTATTTATATAGCGCCACATATTCCGCAGCGCTTTACAGGATCAGTGTACAAGGGGTTAATACATTGTAATACCACACATGATGATACGGTCTGATTCAGGGGACTCTGTTCCCAAGAGAACTTACAATCTATGAGATGTACAAGTATTTTATGAGGTTGGCGCATCCATACCGGTAGGTGTCGCCCAAGGACACTTCTGAGTGGGATTGAGTCGGCTTTCCATGACTGTAGAGCAGCGACCTGGTGGTTAGGTTGAATCCGCTTCACGTAAAGTCGAGACTTGCTTCTCCACAGTTGTATTAGAGGGATGTGCTTAACGGGGTTTGACTTGATTCTCCACGGTCAAAGAGCAGAGACGTCACCACTGGACTCCACAACCGATATTGTGTGGTAGCGAGTATGTACCGTTAGGTGTCTTGCCCAAGGACACTTACTGGAGAGGTGCTGTTACCTCTACTCCATCCAGCCGGCCAATATCTTAAAGGATGGGCAGGCTGTTCTGCTCTGGCCACAAGCCGTGCTTTCAGCTTGAACACCGCCTATCCCTACTGTAAATGTATGTGTATATACCCCCTGGTGATATCCTTTGAATACATCCCACACAATACAATGATGTGAGTCGCAACCACACAGTGACGAGCAAGTGATGGAAAGATACGGGGGGGGGGGTTACAACACAAAATATCACACAATGGATGCGCCCAGTGACACATATACAGTGGCAAGAAGAAGTATGTGAACCCTTTGGAATTACGTGGAGTTTTGCATGAATTGGTCATAAAATGTGCTCTGATCTTCATCTAAGTCACAACAATTTGAAAAACACAGTCTGCTTAAAATAATACAACACAAACATTATATGTTTTCATGTATTTATTGACCAGAACATGTAAACATTCACAGTGCAGGGTGGAAAAAGTATGTGAACCTTTGGACTTAATAACTGGTTGACCCTCCTTTGGCAGCAATAACCTAAACCAAACGTTTCCTGTAGTTGCAGATCAGACCCGCACAACGATCTGGAGTAATTTTGGACCACTCCTCTTCACAAAACTGTTTCAGTGTAGCAATATTCTTGGGATGTCTGGTGTGAATCGCTCTCTTAAGGTCATGCCACAGCATTTCAATCGGGTTGAGGTCAGGACTCTGACTGGGCCACTCCAGAAGGCGTATTTTGTTTTGTTGAAGCCATTCTTTTGTTGAATTACTTGTATGCTTTGGGTCATTGTCCTGTTGCATCACCCATCCTCTGCGGAGCTTCAGTTGGCGGACAGATGGTCTTATGGTTTCCTTCAAAATGTCTTGATAAACTCTGGAATTCATTTTTCCATCAATGACAACAATCCGTCCAGGCCCTGAGGCAGCAAAGCAGCCCCAAACCATGATGCTCCCTCCGCCATGTTTTACAGTGGGGATGAGGTTTTGATGTTGGTGGGCTGTGCCTTTTTTTCTCCACACATAGTGTTGTGTGTTTTTTCCAAACAACTCAATTTTGGTTTCATCTGTCCACAGAATATTTTGCCAGTAGTGCTGGGGAACATCCAGGTGCTCTTTTGCAAACTTCAAACGTGCTGCAATATTCTTTTTGGACAGCAATGGCTTCCTCTGTGGTGTCCTCCATGTACTCCATTCTTGTTTATTGTTTTCCTTATTGTACATGTGTCAACAAAAATGTTAGCATGTGCCAGAGATTTCTGTAAGTCTTTAGCTGACACTCTAGGTTCTTTCAATGACTGAACGGTGATTATTGGAGACCTCTTATGTGTCTTTGCGTCATGCCTGCTAAACTTCGATTGACCAGTTTGTCTTCTGTAGAAGAGCGGAGACCCTTGAATTCTTGTCTTCTACATGTGTTCTTTGTCCAGTAAATCCAGGTGTCACTGGATTTTTGTTTTTGGACGGATCGTATGCCGTCGGCCCTTCCTCAGACTATTAGTTCCACTTTGCGGTTTTTGGGACACACTGAGACGTAGTTCGTGACTACAAAATGTTCTTGGACGTCGTCTATCGATGCCATTATCTGGGACTGTAAATACATATTTCAGCCAAGCGAATCATTTATGCCGATCACGGTAGACTTAACAGAGCGCAGCATCTCGGCAGGTGCAGATCAAGCCTTGATAGACTTTCAGTCCACCGTGTATCCGATGCATCGTTGGCGATGTTCTGTTTTACATTGTTTACGTTAATGTCCATGGGGATTTCTGGATCATCTGCCCTTCAATCATGGCCAGGGCGCTATACTATAACGTGTGACATACAGGGAGTCATATCGAGGAGTTCTTAGATTGAAGGGCTCGTACAAAAATATATATATATGCCCAGAGCACAATGTGCCGCATCAGCGAATCCTTTCAACGCCAAAAGCCTGCACAAAATGTGAACTTCAGCTTAAATCTGCCACCAGGCAACCATTAATCAAGGTGTTCATCTCCAGCTGACGTAAGGCAGCTACTGCGTACGTGACTGAATTTGGAAGTGGCCCGACTGATGTCAAGGCGAGCGAGAGCCTCCATCTCTCCGTGGGGAGGAGGTGGGAAGGAGAAGTGGGTAATGGAATTTCTGTTAAACAGCAAGAAAAAAAAATAGAATAGCTGAGCTTTTCCCGGCTGAAATTGCTGCAGCTCGAGACCCCGTGGCCTTTTCACGCTGAAGAAAATTACGGGCGAATCTTCAAAGCAACAGCTCAGCGTATCTGAGAAAGAAATTTGGCTTTGTTAAGTGGTTCAAACCAGAGATGTAAATGGTTCGTAGACGTTTCCCAGAGTGGCAGGGCCGGATTGCATGTGCGGCGCCCATTATTTAAATAACGCCGAGGATGTGAAGGAGACCATGGAGCGGAAGGCACATTGTCTTGTTGAAAAATACACTCCACTACGTCCCATGGGTTTCTGCGTTTCGGTACAGTCTATGGTGGACATGGACACTATCAGGGTTTTTCAGAGAGCGGTGAAACCCAGAAGAACTTTTGGAGAAGTGAAAATTCTTGGTCAAAATAGCCGATTTGGAAGGTGAGATAAATGGGAGAATTTTTCTGGTTTGGCTATTTTGACCTAGAATTTTCACTTCTCCTGTCATTCTCCTAGTTTTCACCTCTCTCTGAATAACCCTGTATCTAATCATCCAGGTGTGGTTTCTCTAGATCTCTTGTGTTGAAGGAACACTCTCAGCCTCTGCCCAATTATTTTCCTTTTTTTGGGAGAGGGGGGTGTATTTTTTTTTACTCACCCTTTCTAACATGCCGGACACAGCTCCTCCACTTCGGCTCAGGTACTTCCAAATCTGGATGTCCCTGAAGCTTGTCTGTGCAATTTGCGCACCTCTACACTTTATGTACGCAAGTTCCGTACGCCTGTGCAGAGCAATGGATTGGAGCTGCACACGCATGCACAGATCCGATCCTTCGGCTGCCTCTCTGAGTACGCTCGCTACAGCGATTGGTCTCAGAGGGTGACGTCGGCCAGTCTCTTTGTGTGACATCACTAATGACCGACAGCTGGGTAATTCTAAATACAAACTGCTGTTGATGCTGGTTGGGGTGGAGGAAGCTCTTCCACTTCACCCCACAATAAAACCAGATTGGGGGAGGGGTACTGCACACATCATGACCATGTTAAAACTCTAAAGAGGTCAGGATGAGTAGAAGTGTCCCTTTAATACATTTTAGCTTCCCAAAATATCCACAAATGAAGATATATAACATACGGAAACTTTGAAATTGCTGAGGATCAAAATGATGTGCTCCTGTCGCATATCACTCCTGTTGACATGGAGGTTGGAATAGACCTCTATGCCAACAAGCCGGAAAGCTTCCTGCAGTCTCTGTCGTGGAAACCTTGTCATTAATAACATTCTCATTGTGCATTAGTTTCATAACTGATGCACTATTGCCCCAGGTTGTGTAGTAACCAAGGAGCACATTGCTGTCACTGTCCAGCGTTGGGCTGAGTTGAGCTTCAGTTTGCGATATCCCATCAAGCAAAAGGTACTAGGGGACGGGTAAAGCCAGACACCGCTGAAAGTCTACTTTAATCCCTGAGCTGCCAGTCTGCAATGGCACCGGATCGCGGCCTAGTTCTGGTGGGGGTCGCCATCTTAGATGGCAGCTCCACCTCTGGGTTCCCCCTCGTCATCTGACATGGCACGATTGTGTCAGCTGGGAAACCCCTAGCTGCCTGGCGATTTCCTAAGGAAATCCTATGGTGGAGATAGGGGTTCTTTTGAACCCCCATATCTCCCGATTGTTTGCAGCTAGATTAATCCTGTTTGGCAATAGTGGAAAGGCCACAACATGGCCTTTCAAATGATACCAAACATGACCATGTTCAAATTAATAAAAAATAAAAAAGATAACGATAATAAAGTCTTTTCTTTTTATTTATTTATTTTTTTATTAATGCAGCAATATTGTTCCCATTTCAATAATCATGTAAACAATGCTGCTGCACTAACAAATTTAATTTTTTTGGAGTTTAGCTAAAAATTATGTAGTTTCCTAGGAGGAAAAAAAAAACTTACCATTTCTATTTTTTTTTTTTTAACAAATATACCCCATAGAATATATAACTGCAAAGGCTCGGATGACAAAAATGTAAAACAAAAATCACTTTACACACAGTAGATGATTGAACATTCTAATTTTATTGCAGTTTTTGTTATAATATTCAGGCAGGGCATGACAAATACATATAATAATGATATATTATGAATCTGCCGAAAAAAAGGATATATAATATGTACGTGTCGTATAATAAAACGTGACTTCAAATCTGGTTTAAACATGATAAGCAAAAGCGGTAAAAATGAGCTCCGCACAGGGGTGAAATGGCTCAGCAGCGAAAGGGTTAAAAAAATCTGAATCAAAAATTTCGCCCAAACAATAAATTGAGACTTTTTGCTGTAAATGAAAAGAATAAACTGTTGATTTCATAAAAACTGGAAATATTTTTTAACAATGAAACCTATGGGATTCTCCTGATTAAACCTGCCGAATTAAACCACTGAACATCAGGGCATTTCACTGACCTTTCTCTGCTGTTCAATTTGAATAGATTAACCATTGCTTCTCTATGGGGGATTTCACTGTTGCCGAAGGTCACCGGATTCCGCTGGCAATTCGCTAATATTTATTTATTTATAAAGGATTTTACCAGGAAGGATACATTGAGATTTCTCTTGTTTTCATGTATCTCCTGGGTTCAAGAACATTGAAGTGTTACAGAAATACAAAATAGTAAAATGCAAGATATTAAAAAACAACACAAATATACAGATTAACAGAAAAATAAATATGTAGGAAATGAAGTCATTGTTGCATGTTTACAGGTGCATTCTGTATATAGTCACTATGTTACATGTTTACAGGTGCATTCTGTATATAGTCACTATGTTACATGTTTACAGGCGCATTCTGTATATAGTCACTGTGTTGCATGTTTACAGGTGCATTCTGTATATAGTCACTCTGTTACATGTTTACAGGTGCATTCTGTATTGAGGTATGTTAATAGGGAGCTCTTAAGGGACTTTAGACTGGGGGAAGATTTGATCGCGTCTGGGAGGTTATTCCATATTTGCGGTGCTCTGTAGGAAAATGAGGATCGAGACACTTTCTTTTTGTATTGCGGTATTGCCAGTAAGGTGCAGGTCCTGGATCGGAGGTTATAGGATGAGGGAACTGCTGAGGGAAGCCTCCTATTCAGGTAGGGTGGTAGCTTCCCAGAAAAGCTCTTAAACACCAGGTTGGAAAGGTGAAGGGTGCGTCTAGAGTCCAGTGATGGCCAGTTTAGTTCTTTTAACATGTCACAATGGTGGGTCATGTAGTTACATTGTAGCACAAAGCGGCAGAATGAGTTATTCAATGTAGTAAGTTTCTGGAGGTGCGTTTGCGGGGCGGCTGCATACACTACATCTCCGTATTCAATAGCGGCATAAGCATTTGTTGTACAAATTGCTTTCTTACCGTGGGGCTCAGGCAGGATTTGTTTCTGTACAGGGCACCTAGTTTGGGGTAGAGTTTAGATGAGTTTTTCGATGCGGGGGCCAAAAGATAGATTTGGGTCTAACCACATACCTAGATATTTGAGAGAAGTGACTGGTCAGCGTGTCATTTGATTTTGTCCTGACACATAGATGGGGTGTTTGCAATTTGTGTAGTTTAGGTGCTGTTCCAAAGAGCATTGTAACAGTTTTTTCAGTATTTAGAAAACGTTTGTTATCTTTGATCCACTTTTCTACCTCTGTGAATTGGTCTTGCAGCACGGCCTTCAGCTGCAGGAGATTTGATTTGCTGGTATAGATTACAGTGTTGTCTGCGTACATGTGTACAGTTGAGGCTTTGCAGACATTGGGCAGATCATTTATGAATATTGTGAATAGAAAGGGGCCGAGTATTGAGCCTTGGGGTACACCGCATGTGACTGGGAGGGGGAGGGAGGAGCTGTCAGAAATGGACACATATTGCGACCGATCAGATACATATGATTGAAACCAGGTTAGCGTGCGATCACCAATACCTGAGTTTTTAAGTTTTTGCAATAGGATGCCTTGGTCTACTGTGTCAAAGGCCTTGGCAAAATCAAGGAAGATAGCTCCAGTTAGGTTTCCTTGTTCCATGCCAGCTTGGATATCATTACAAACTTTTAAAAGGGCAGTTGTAGTTGAATGATTTGGACGAAAAGCCTGATTGATCTGGGGTTAAATAGTTCCGATACTGATAATAATCACGTAATTGAGTGTAGACACATTTTTCCTGGATTTTTGACATTACAGGGAGCGGTGATATCGGGGGGTAGTTGGATACCAAAGTATTGTCGCCACTTTTATGGATAGGTACCACCCTTGCAGTCTTCCAGAATTTGGGTATGTATCCAGTCGCCAGTGATTCATTGATTAGGGTTGCGACAGGTTTTGCAATTGCTGGCGCACTGATTTTCAGCAGCATTGCTGACATTTGATCAGGTCTAGACTGGTATTTAATTTTTTGGGTACGGAGAAGTTTAGTGATGACACTGACAGGCACTGGTCTAAAACTGAATTTCTCTGTGTTACAGGGTCTTTGCACAGTTGGTGTGGCCTGACCTGTGTGCAGCCTTTCTGATTGCGTGTCATTTCCTAGCTTAGCAATCAGGGTGGTGGTGCATCCAACAAAATAATTATTAAAAGCATTTGCTACATCTAGGGGGTGTTGTACAGTTTGGTTGTTTACTTTGACAGCAGCCGGTTGGGAGTGGATGGGGGGCGTGCTTGTATGTTACTTATGGTTTTCCAAAAATTTCTAGGGTTTGATATGTTATTGTTTAACTTTTCATTGAAGTATCGGACTTTAGCCATTTTTGTTTGTTTTGTGCGTGCATTCCGGCATTTTCGGTATTCACAGTGATCGTTCATGGATCCAGTACTCTTGAAATTTGACCACATGGAGTCTCTAAACTGGTACATATGCGTGAGGTCAGCTGTAACCCAGGGGAGGTGGGCCCCTTTTCACGCACTTTGAGCAGTAGAGTATGGGTGTTCCAGACTTTCAGGAGCTCGGATTGAAAGTATTCAATTGCACAGTCCAGGTCTGGGATTAGGTTTAGTCTGTACCATGGGAGCTGTTTGAGATAATTTAGGAAGGATTCAAGATTAAATTTCTTGAAAGACCTGGTGATTATTACCTTTGGTGGACATTTTGTGGCCCTTATTTTGCACACACAGTACACTAGGCAGTGATCACTGAAACTGTTAGCGAGAACGCCTGCCTCCTGTATTCAATCAGGACATGAGGAGAGAATCCAGTCCAGCAAGGTGTGGTTAAGGCTTTTCATATTAATGCGAGTGGGGGAGGAGATTAATTGTGTTAGCTGCAAAGCCTTAAATAGTGAGCAGTGTTTATTGTTTTTAGGATTCAGCCAATCAACATTAAAGTCGCCGAGGACCAGCAGCTCACTTTTTTGGTTTTGAGGTACTAATTTACTAAGGATTTGGGTTATGTCAGAAAGGGAGTGCACTGGGGAACTCGATGGGCGGTAGAATCCAGCAACAATAATTGTTTTACTGAACGGGATCTCAATAGTACCAGCAAGGAAATCAAATATGGCTGGGGAGCTAGGATTCTGCAATAGGGTGAACTTTATGGAGTTGTCAACATAGATAACAATTCCCCCTCCTCTCTTAGCTCTGTCCTTTCTAGAGCATGAATACCCTTGTATTGCTATGGCAGAGTCTGGCACTTTAGGGGTTAACCATATAGTGAAGTCACTGAATTTTCTACGATATAGATTTGCCGAGGTGAGTCGAAATGTAAAGCACCAAAATTGCCTTGATTTTCTGTGCTTTTTGAATAGACCCCTTTATTTTACGTTGGAAGCTGATATGCAAATTACAGATTCTAAACATTTCCCGGTACTATATACACTGTATTTTTCGCTCCATAAGACGCACTTTTCTCCCCCCAAAAAGTGGGGGGAAAGTGGGTGCGTCTTATGGAGCGAATGCCCCATGATATGCCTCAGCTCACCTGCCCCGCCGCGTTCGTCTCCCTCTGAGCGTGCGTCCGGCGGCAAGGAGCTTGGGCACTCGCCTGGGGGAGCCACGTGACCGCGATCTCGTGAGATCGCGGTCACGTGGCTCCCCCAGGCGAGTGCCCAAGCTTCCTGCCGCCGGACGCACGCTCAGAGGGAGACGAACGCGGCGGCGACAGGTGAGCTTGGGCATATCCATGAGCTGCTGGGGCATATCCATGAGCGAGCTGGGGCATATCCATGAGCGAGCTGGGGCATATCCATGAGCGAGCTGGGGCATATCCATGAGCAAGCTGGGGCAAATCCATGAGCTGCTGGGGCATATCCATGAGCGAGCTGGGGCATATCCATGAGCGAGCTGGGGCATATCCATGAGCTGCTGGGGCATATCCATGAGCAAGCTGGGGCAAATCCATGAGCTGCTGGGGCATATCCATGAGTGAGCTGGGGCATATCCATGAGTGAGCTGGGGCATATCCATGTGTGAGCTGGGGCATATCCATAAGTGAGCTGGGGCAAATCCATGAGTGAGCTGGGGCAAATCCATGAGCTGGGGCATTATCCATGTGCTGAGGCATATCCATAAATTGGGGCAAATCCATGTGCTGGGGCATATCCATAAGTTGGGGGGCAAATCCATGTGCTGGGGCAAATCCATGTGCTGGGGCAAATCCATTAGCTGGGGGGCATATCCATGAGCTGGGGGACAGTATCCATGAGCTGGGGGACAGTATCCATGAGCTGGGGGACAGTATCCATGAGCTGGGGCAGTATATCCATGTGCTGGGGGACAGTATTCATGAGCTGGGGGGCAGTATCCATGAGCTGGGGGACAGTATCCATGAGCTGGGGGACAGTATCCATGAGCTGGGGGCAGTATCCATGAGCTGGGGGACAGTATCCATGAGCTGGGGGACAGTATCCATGAGCTGGGGGACAGTATCCATGAGCTGGGGGCAGTATCCATGAGCTGGGGGACAGTATCCATGAGCTGGGGGACAGTATCCATGAGCTGGGGGACAGTATCCATGAGCTGGGGACAGTATCCATGAGCTGGGGACAGTATCCATGAGCTGGGGGACAGTATCCATGAGCTGGGGCGGTATATCCATGAGAGGAGCTGGGGCAATATCCATTATTACACTATTTGATTTCAGATTATTTATTTTCCTGTTTTCCTCCTCTAAAAACTAGGTGTGTCTTATGGTCAGGTGCGTCTTATGGAGCGAAAAATACGGTATATATATATATATGTGTAAATTCGATAGGCCGTGTTAGTGCAGATGCCAAAATCACGAGTATAGCAGTACGTAGTGATACCTTTTTTATTGGACGAACATTATATTTAAGGCTAGGGTCAGACGAAAGCATTTTTCCCCGCGAACGTGAAAAAGTTTGTCCGAACGCATTGATGTATTTTTTCACGGAATGCGCAAAAACGGTCAGACGACGCACATTTTCAGGCGTGATTTTGTACGGATCGTCAATAAAACTCTTTTTGCGTCTGGACGTTATGTAGGCTTGACATTAGCAGTGTCTGACGTCTCCCAATCACGCAAACACGCCGCAGCTGCGCACTCAGTACGTCAGTACTAGCGGTTCAGCGTTCTCAGAAAAATGCGTTCAAATTCCACTTGCGTTGCACGGCCGGACTTTTGTGCGGCCGTACATCGTATATTGGCCGTCATTGCCCGTCATCTGCTGCTAGTGCGGTCGTAATTATGTGCGCCAGAACGCACGTTAAAAGTGCGCTGGTCTGACCCCAGCCTTAAAGACAAGCTTTCGAGAGTATATCCTCTTCCTCAGGTCTGGATGCTTACTGATCAGTCCCTAGAATTGAACATTAGGACATTAAGGGTCACATGGATGGGGGTATTAGATGTCGTAAAAAGTCAAATGGTATGTACAAAATGGAAAATAAACGCATGAGGGATCTTGGGCCCATAATAAAACAACAGAGATAAGATCATACAACCTAGAATGAAAAAAGGAAAAAAAAAAAAAAACACAAAGCAGTTGAGGCTGAAAGAGACATGAAAAAAAAGGAAAAGAAAACCCAAACCATCAGCCAGAATTTAGAATGTTATGTGACGTTATGATAATGGGTGAAAACCCAGAATCGACATTGAGTCCAGCATTTATAGTGTTAAAATATGTGATCATTTTCATTTCATATGTTTTGCATTCACGGTGGTCTTTAAAATGTCCTTTGAGGATTTTATATATATATATATATATATGTATGTATGTATGTATTGTTAACCCAGCACTCGCCTATCCTCAGTTCATCCAGAATGACAAAAACCACAGTGCATAGCCCAAGAGAAAAATAGTATATTCAGCATCGAGAAAGGCTGCACACGTATATAAAAATAAGATAAATGTTTATTTTAACCCCTTAGTGACCGGGCGGTTTTACACAAATCCGTCCTTTAGTGACCGCTGCTGTTTTTACGTTTCTGCGCTGTTAGTGGTTAGGTCAAATTTTCCTCTTACTCGTTTATTCAATCCACACATATTATACACCCTTTTTCCCGCCATTAAATGGACTTTCTAGAAATACCATTATTTCCATCATTTCGAATAATTTGCTATATAAAAAAATATGAAATATGATGAAAAAATGGTAAAAACACACTTTTTCGTAATTTAATCCCCAAAATCTACAACCACCAAAAAAGACCCCGGCTAAATAGGTTCAAAATTTTGTCGCGAGAATGGAAATACCCAATTTTTACATGTTTGCTTTTTAACCCCTTCACTGCTGAGACAGTTCACCTATGTGCGCTGCACTCATTCTGACCATTTTGTGCTAATTATTTTGAGATGACAGCCTAGGTCCTATTTAATTAGATTCCCCCCCCCCCCGACAAAAAAACGTTTTAAAAAAAAACATTTTTATTTTATTTAATTTATTTTTGGTTTGGTCAGGCCTTTCAAATGATGCCAAATATGACCATCTAGCTGCCATGGATCGGGAGATAGGGGGATCCTTAGGATCCCCTTATCTCTACATGGCAGCTAGATGGTTAACTGGCCCACTGACATCCTCACACATATGGTGAGGTTGTCAGTGGGTGGGGGGGGACATGGTCAGGCTTCCTCCCTGCCAGATCGCCGAGGGATCCAGCGAGGGAGGTATCGGGCGGGAGGGGGGTTAGGCGCCGCTGACGTATCCTGTACGTCCGTGGTCTAAGGGAGACCCGTGGACAGGACGTACAGGGTACGTCAGCGGTCCTTAAGGGGTTAAATCATTGACGGATTGACCGATGTTTCGGCCCTCTGGGGGGGCCATTATAAAAGGTCCACCTTGATAATGGCTCTCCAGAGGGTCGAAACGTCGATCAATTATATATATATTTAGTACAGGAAGGGTGGGGTCGCGCCTATTTCCCGATGGGGCGGCTGCAACCACCAGATGTATCCAGCCCAGGAAAATGTATAAAACAGGAGAAAAAAAATGTCATCTGCACTTATTCCCATTATACCGTGAGAAACAAAACACAATTAGAGGCTTTGGTTTCTATTAATGGCCATTGAGAGTAAGCTCACCCGCCAACATCACGGCACCTCTAATGAGGGGGAGTCCTATCCAAAAAATGAAGCCACAGGCTGCTGTGTAGCGAACCATCACTGCTCACGCTGCTTTTCAGTCATGAGGTAGACTGGTGGGCTCATATTTATGCCCTACATATATATATATACATGTGTGCAGATAGATGGATATCTAATTTAATCATTTTTTTCTTGTGATTTGTCTCTCTGGACTCCTTCCTTTGCTTTTTTTTTCCTCTCCATATATTTTGGAAATTGAAATATAAGAGCGTTTCTGCCGGCAGTGAATAACGCAGCTTTACATTACAGCACGTCGTCGCAATCAAAGCTAATTTTAGCTCTATTAACACAGCCGCAGTGTGTAGCATTAATGCCACACGTTACCGGGAATAATAATGAAAGATGCATTACGCGTTTCGTAGACTTCCATATATCACGGTAATGATGGCCCTTTTCTCTCTGTCCAACCTTTTGAGAGCTTTGAAGGGCTTAACACGACATTTCATATTCAGTATACATTAAAAACGTCCTGCATCTCGCTGACCGATCCTCCGGGCTGTTTGCTCGATCTACATGAAATTGCCAGCGTTCCGGATTCCATTAGCAGAGTTAATTATTTTTGTTACCGTGTGTTGCTGTTTTCAGGATTACGGCTGCTCTTAATCAAATCGTGTTTTCGCTTTAAAGCTGTAAATACTGACCTGTGGGCGTTTTGACGCGTAGAAGTGTTGAACGTGCTTTTTGAGTTTTGATATTTACATGCATAAGAACTGCAATTGGTAAAAATCCAAAGCGTAGACAGGGAAGCCACATTTTGCATTTTACATAGGAATTGTGCTTGTTGTTTTTTTTTTTTTTTTGGTTGGTTTGCCCCCCCCCCCCCAAATTAAATTTAATTAGAAAAAAATCGGATATTCACCACAAGCAAAGGGATGTCCATTGGAGATTCCGTTCCTGGCTGGAGCAAATTATCGTTGTATTATAAATATTGTTTATTATACTTTATTTATATAGTGCCAGCATATTCCGCAGCGCTGAATAATAGGCACAATATAGACAGGGTTACAATACATTGATTAGTACAGGAGAGTGAAGCTTCCACCAGAAACCTGTGCACAATCCGCTCGCTAAACGCTTTATATGGAGGTTCCTCTAAGCAACCTTAAACAGTATACATATAAAGAAAACAACGTAGCGCCAGTGAACGTAAGCTCAACGGTTAGCACAATTATGCACAATGCATGTCCACAAACATATTTTCTTTTTCTCCTTTTGGGGATTCGCCTGTTTTGAGGGGAGGTTTGCAGTGCTGCAGGAAAAGCAAGAGACCAGGATTGCGCAGTATATAGTTTTGAACTCAAGGATATAGTTATACAAGTATTCAACTCACATTTTTAAGAGCCCACACCTGGCTCTAGGGTAGATCACTTTATGGGCCTTCTATTGGTTTCTTCAGGTGCTCATCAACCTCTTTGGGGGATCCTGTAGACTCCAATAGCGTTCCCCTACAGTGGAAATACAGACGTATACCAGGGATACCCCTAGTGTGATATTGTAACCAAAACAGTTTTTTTTTTAAAACCACAGTTCAAATTAAAACTCACATGCTTCTGAGCCCCAAATGGCTGTGTCAAATCCACATAGGGAATTTATAAGGAATCCCCAAAACCTTCTTGAACAGGAATTTTAGGCAAACAGTGACTTTAAAAACATTTATTATAACAATAAACATAATAGCTACTAGGATGCGTTTTGCTGGTTTGGCTTCCTCAGCTGGAGATCATACATCATGTATGATTAAGTCCTGTGGGCCGAAATGTCAAATTTTTCCATGCATGGTCTGCTGCCCCTTGTAAATAAAGTTTACTGACACTTCAAACCGCTGGAGGGCCTGCTTCTGTTTGCTTCACATTGCTAGGTGAGAGTGACGGACTGCAAGGTGAGAGTGCAAGGTGAGAGTGACGGACTGCAAGGTGAGAGTGACGGACCGCAAGGTGAGAGTGACGGACCGCAAGGTGAGAGTGACGGACCGCAAGGTGAGAGTGACGGACCGCAAGGTGAGAGTGACGGACCGCAAGGTGAGCGTGACGGACTGGTTGGGGCAGTGAGGTGTAGTAGTGAGTCAGGTGGTCGGCTTGACTGAATAGGAATGTCTTAAGGGAGCGTTTGAAGGAAGGGAAAGTAGGGGAAAGTCCGACCTATGAGGGAGAGCGTTCCAGAGGATGGGGGCTGCGTGTGGGAAATCCTGCAGTGTATCATGGAAAGAGATGATGCGGGGAGAAGCTTGGCGCAGGTCACGGTTTGATCTTGGTGGACTGGCTGGGGTGTATTTGGTTATTAGTGAGGACAGGTAGTGGGGAGCTGAGTTAGTGAGAGCTTTGTAGGTCAGGGTAAGGTTGTGAATTTAATTCAGCTGTGTATGGGGAGCCAGTGAAGGGACTCGCAGAGAGGAGCGGCAGAGACAGAGCTGCGGGTGAGGTGGATGGGGAGCCAGTGAGGGGACTCAAATAGAGGAGCGTAGGTTAAATGGGGTCAAAATTGTTTTGGTATTAAATTCTAAAATTTTGTCGCCATGTGAAATACCTCACGCATCTACCCAATTTTTCATTGGTCTGTGTGTCAATACCGGAAGCTGTCTCCGTGTGATCATGCTTTGACACCATCCTAATTGACTTGGTCACAATCCAGGTCATCTCCTCCTAATGAGCTGAAAATGAGGACTGCTGAGCAAGTGCAATATCCTATTGCATTAAGTAACACAGTTGCTCTAGAGGTAGAAATAGCTGTATTAAAATCTATTCTAGAGCATGTTAAATAAGAGCAGTTAGTGCAACGGCAGCTCTTGTCTTCAACAATTGGCCAAAGATATAAGGGCTTGGTTACATCTAGTGCAGGACTGTCATGCTTCGGCCGCTCCAATGTTTCTGAACTATAATTCTCTGATTCACTGACCATCTGTTACATTGGATGAAGTCTGGGAATTATTGGCCTCAACATTTGAGTCGAGAGTTTGACAGCCCTGATTTAGTGGGTTGTTTAATATCTGGTGGCCGTGCTTTTCTGTTGTGGCTTTTTTGTTGCAGTTCTGTGATTTCATGTTGTCTTGTGTTTCTGGTAGACAAACATGGGTTCTTCCTATTGGTGGAGGGGGGTGGTGGTCTGTACATGGAGCCGGAATGGTGATACCCCTACAATTGCTCATAAAGACTAGTGGGCTTATGCTTGTGTTGAACTTTTTGACTATTGCCATGTCATGTGTGTAATAAAAGAATTCCCCAGGCGCTTAGTTGCCCCTAGATTCGCTTCCACCCCAGTGGACACTTCCCAATATCCATAGTACAAATATTGTGAAAGGAATAATGGGTGTGGGTTTAGCGCTTCATAGAAGTCCCCAGAGGACAATCTTGTGCCTTTCCTCTGGGGACTTCTATGAAGCGCTAAACCCACACCCATGTGTGTAATAAGCATGTTCATTGGGAGAAGAGTATTTAGCGATTTTGTGAGTACATTTGCCTGTAGTAGACATTCTAAGATACCATAGTATTACTGGAACACCTTCGATTCTTGGACCCTGTCCTATTGTCCCTTGTTTCCACACCGGTGTACCGATTCTTAGATGAGCCTTCAGCAAGACTGACAACCTGTTAGCTTGGCATGCGGGTACTCTATGCAGACAAGCCCCTATTGTAGTGAAGTGAGTGCTATGACATCATTCTCATCACTGATGATGTGGCAAGGGCTGTGGCCTTGACCTCACCGATTATGCAGCAGATAACGTTGCGCATCTTAGGTAGTTTTCCCTGCGCCAGCATTTTGAAAGGTACACGTTTTTTGTTTTGTAGATCCATTAGCAACATGACAGATACCCTAAAAAAAGTGGACCTTCCTTGACCTGCTCATGTCTTCATGTTAATTATTATTTTTTATTTGGAGAAAGTATTTTACCAGGAAGGATACATTGAGATTTCTCTTGTTTTCAAGTATGCCCTGGGTGGCGAGTATGTACCGTTAGGTGTCTTGCCCAAGGACACTTACTGGAGAGGAGCTCTTGCTGGGATCGAACCTGTGTCTCCGCAGTTATAGAGCAGTGATGTTACCTCTAGTCCACCCAGCCGGTACTTCTCAACGAGCAATGAATATATTTAATTTATTCTCCGTATTTATCTTCCAACACTTCTGACTTAATTAATAAATATGATGTACCCCCTCATTACACCAATATAGTCTTCTTTTTTGCTTCTGTCTGATTGGTGGAGCTTGGATGATGACAGAATTCTCAGAGCTCCCTTGCCAGTGCCAGTGTGCGTGTTTGCTTGCGCGCGTGTGCTCTATTAAGCCGACACGCTGGCAGTGTCCCGTAAATTTTGGGAATAAAAATACTCCTGTAGTCCCGCGAAGGATAATCACGCGGCTTTAGCGTTTTGCGTGGCATGAAGGTTACGCGGGTTTCTTGCCGCCGGGATTTTTGGTGAAACTTAAAAGAATTTCTGTTCTTGGAAACGATGTACTTTTCATTGTTACACCAATTCCAGACTTTTTTTTTTTTTAACTTTATTAAACCTCATTTTGTATTTAACTTATTTTTTGTTTCTATCCAAACCTGTTGAAAGTGTTTATTATACAGCCTCCTGGTAATATCCAGTCATCCTCAATTGTACTTTGGACGCGCAGCCTGTAACCCGGTCCTGTGCCGCCCGCGGTGAGAGCGCGAGATGATAAGCACGTCGAAATTGTTCTACAAATTGAATTTATTTCACAGGATGGATTTTATCCTCCACGTACTGTGCTTTCATGTGGCTTCTTGTCTCCCTTCGGTTGATGAGATAAATTTATCTGCACAAAATTAAGAAACAAAGTTCAGAAATGACTTTTTATTTATGGTAATCAAAACATGCTTTATAATACTGGGACTTCTGTCAACAATTGCAAGCACTAAATATTTTAAAGGGACCCCAACACACCCTGACGTCCCCTTTTCCACCCTACCTCCTGCCCAGGTTTGCCAATATTCGTGTGCGAAGCGGAGGAGTTTCCTCCGTCCACACGATCGATACCAGGCAGCTGGGATTTCTAATTTCCTGGCGGTTCGTCACCAATGATGTCAAAACAGTCTGCATGCTGACATCATCCTCTCTTCAAACAGTCGCAGCAGTGAGTATCATAAGGGAAGGCAGCCAATAGGATGGTTGTGCTTGTTGCAAATTGCGTAATAAAGCTGCAGGAACTTCCACATTTTGGAAGCCCTGAGCTGAAGGGTGGAGCATTGAGAGCCAAGGGAGGAAAGGTGAGTATTTTAAATAAAAACTAATAAAATTATAATAAATAAAATTATAAAAAATAATTAGGCAGGTGTTGTCAGCAGCATCTGCGCTGTTTTCTGATGGCGGGGGGGGGCTTTAAATAAGCACAATGAAAAATGCAGGCATGTCTTGTCCAAACATCCCATGGAAATGTCTTTGTGATGTCGGTCAACACAGGAATTGTATCTTTTCAACACAAAACTGCAGTCTCCGAATCCATAATTCCAGGAAAATATAGGATTAAGAAACAACGCAAAGGTCGACCAGGATAGATGGTAATGTCCACAAGGGCCAGAAGCTTGGAATGACATCACAATCTAAAATCTTCTGTTTTAAGGGGTTATTCAGAGAGCATCGAAATATCACCGACATTTCGGCGCTCTCTCGTGCCCCGCACTTCGGGGAATCAAATTTCACCACCCAGCCGTGAATTCTGCATTCACTGCAGGGTCCCCGGAGTGCAGCGAAAAGCCGCCACAAAACTGCCGAGTGGGGGAAAAAAAGCCGCAAAACTGCCGAAGTTATCGGATCCGATCATTTTGGCGGTTTTGCAGCTGTTTTTCCTTTTAAAATGTGCATAATATATAAATTATCGGATCTGATCCAATAATCCGCCGGAAAAAGCCAACGATCCGCCAAACACAGCGACAAGCAGCGGCCGGAAAAAGCCTACAAACCGCCGAAGGGGGGGGGGGCCCAAAACGATTGAAAGTGTCAAAATTGAAACGACTGAACGAAAAAGTCTGGAATTAACATCTAAGATCATATGAATGATCATAAAAAGGTCTGTTACAGAAAAATTAAAAGCCGCTATTAAAAATAATCAGAAAAAAAATTCTAAAAAAAATTGGACTTTTTGCTGCAGATTAAAAGAATAAACGGTTTATTACATATTGAATAAAACGGGAATATTGTAATAGAATGTAATAGGGGCCATAGTGTCTGATTAGAAACAAAATGGCACAGAGAGAATGTGATGTTATCCTGACAGATTCTGTCATTTGTAGCTCAAGTTACTATAACGAAAGGGGTATCTTTTACTGACGTGCCATGGTCAGGCATCATTTCTCTTTTTATATACAGTATTTTTATGGGGGTTTTCAGCAGTTTTGTTAAAGCCAGTTGTATCATAGAAAGTTCAATAAGGTACAAAACGTAGAATAAATGCATAACAAATGTTCTGCCTGGGCGGATATAGACACAAGTATTAGGATTGGCACTCTACCAGCTTTGGCTAAGAGCTGGTGTTCAGTTCGCAGTAACAGGGACTGGCAGAGCGCTGGCTGTGCTTTTCACACTCACTCTCCCCTGAATATTGCGACACAGAGTCTGACAGACCCCGCACTGCAATTCCCCGCAGTGAGAAATGAGAAAGTGAGTTACTGCAGTGGTATTGTTCACTTTATAATTTAAAAATGTATAATGCTGCTGTAAATGCTGCTATAAATGTATAATAGGATATTTTTTTTTTTATTCCACATTTTATATTGTAATGTTTGGTATCACTGGAAAGGCTTGATTCTGGCCCTTCCAATGACACCATAATTGACCTTTTGAATTGTATTGGAACAGAGATACAGGGGTCTAGCAAACCAAACCAATGCCCACTTGGCTGTGATCGTTGGAAGCAAGGCCACCATGGGCAAACTTCCAAGAGCAGCCCGAACCCTGCCCTGGTTAGTCCAAACCTCATCGATGGTCTGCCCTATGCACTGAGTGCACATGGCATCCTTTTGGCTCCAACTCCCGACAACCTCCTTTTACAGCCTGGCTTCCGGCACAAGTCTGTCCCTGGTTTCATAAATAAATAAAAAAATCAGTGTTACTGATATTATTGAGGGTTTCGCTTTCTTCTTTTTTTTATTTTTTTATTCTAACCAATGAGAAGAAAATAGGTTCTTTTCCATCAAGGGAACATTCAAAGTCCCGTCATGCCTGAGTAACATATATTTTGCCCCCAACCCCTCTCCCCCTGTCATTTTAAAAGTACTTGTTGTGTAATGTTGTTTGGTTTTGGGTGTGTTTTACTCTTGTCACGTTTTCTTAATCTTTGTGCTTTTCTCTCCAGGTCACAATCTCGATGCCATCCATGATATCACCGTGGCCTACCCTCAAAATATTCCTCAAACCGAGAAGCACATCCTAAATGGCAGCTTCCCCAAGGAGATCCACTTCCACGTCTGCCGGTATCCAGTGGACACCTTGCCAGCTTCCAAAGACGAGCTGCAGCTGTGGTGTCAGGAGCGTTGGAAAGAGAAGGAGGATAGGCTACGCGTTTTCTACGAAAGAGATAGATACTTTGATGCTTCAAGACGGAGTAGAATCCCACCGTGCAAGTCCGAATTGCGGGTCCACCTGATAAAGTTTGCTTCCCTACTTTACTGGACCTCTTTCACTATAGCAATGCTGGTCCTACTGTACATGTACAGCTGCGTGCGGTGGTACCTACTAACAATGGTTGTGGTTTTCGTTGTCGAGGGGAAGCTCTTTGGTGGACTGGAGCTCATTGAGTTGGCTTGCCACCGGTTTTACACCAGTAAGCAAAGCCAGAATAACTCAAAGAAAGTAGAGTAAAGAGTAAGGCTGAATTATCACATATTTCACAATTTTGTTTAAAAAAAAAAATGAAGGTTTTTGCATGATATCCATATGTGAAGGATGTATAATCGTGACCTGATTGGGCTACATTTCACATAAATTCCATAAAAGAAAAACAAATGGGATAACCAACCCCCTCACTCTTCTACTGGGAATTTATAACCTAAAAATTGCTCGAGGACCAATAAGGAGCAGCAGTTATTAAGATATATATTGCAAATATGTGACTATCACTTGATATTTCCAGTTATCTTCATCACTGTGTTTTTAAGACATTTTGCACTTATTATAAAAGAAAGAAAGAAAAAAAAAGCATTTAAAATAATCCGTGTATCACTTCTGGAGAACCGACGCCTCCCACTGGCTTGTAAACCATATCGTGGAACGTGATCGCATCTCTAATTTATTCATGTTAAAGGAAATGCTAGAATTTTATATCTGATTAAATCCGATCGTGACAGATCATCATTTTTACCAGAACCATAAAAGAAATCAGGACTTCGTATAATGTTTTCCTTGTTTCCAGGAGACAATCAGAGGAATCCCCCCCCCCACTCCGACACTTTCTGAAGACGCATCTCGACTCAAATACTGGACTTCTGAATGAAGGAAAAATCTTAAAACTTTATATATATATTTTTTTTTTTGTCATACAGTAAACTTGGTCCTGTGATCATTTCTTAAAATCGCTGTTTACATCAAGGAGACAAATCAGTGATTGGGTTTTAACCTCTCTAGCGTTTTGATTCTCACATATTTTATATGTCCGAATCGGAACAATATATTTGGCCCCCTAGCAGTATTTGAGTGTGGCTCGGGGTTAAATGCATTGCAGAAAGCGGTAACCCCGAGCCACACTCGGGCTGACGCTGGATACATACTTGTCCCTGCGCTCCCTCACTGTCCCCCGCATTGTCCGGTGATTACGACGTCCTACTTTCTGGTTCCCTTCTCGCGAGAAGGGAACCATGGAGCAGAACGCCAACAATGCGATCGTGGAGGTCAGCAAGGGAGCGCAGGGACAGGTATGTATATAGCCAGAGTGTGGCTCGGGGTTACCACTTTCAGCATAGCAAGTTAACCCCGAGCCACACTCGGGCTGACGCTGGATACATACTTGTCCCTGCGCTCCCTCACTGTCCCCCGCATTGTCCGGTTTTTACGACGTCCTACTTTCCGGTTCCCTTCTCGCGAGAAGGGAACCAGGAAGCAGAACGCCGCGATCACTGGAGGGGAATGTGATCGTGGAGATCAGCGAGGGAGCGCAGGGGCAGGTATGTATATAGCCAGAGTGTGGCTCGGGGTTACCGCTTTCAGCATAGAAAGTTAACCCCGAGCCACACTCGGGAATACCGTCAGGGAGGTTAAAGGGACATTCTTGTAGTGTTCTCTTCTCCCTTAGAATATATTCTCAGTTACCACCTGCATTGTGACTCTCTTTATATTTTTGAAAAGGATGGCCAAATAACTACATTTTGTACCTTTTTAGCTGAAAAATAGTGCAACCGGTGCTTATTTTCTTTTCCTTGGTTAGCTGACCTCACTCCTTGGTCCGCTCCGCCTCCTCCGGGTTAGCAGAGCAAGTGACACACAAAGCCTCAGCAGAATCTCCCTCAATCATCCTCTCTGCTTCCCTGTATCAGGAAGTGCACGCTACGCAGGGCTGAAGAAACGGGGATAACATCTTGAAGGCAGAATGTCTACCACGCTTCTTCTACCAGACTGGATTTACTAAGGCGTACCTTTAAAAACCACTAGAATAGCTCTTATCCAAACGCTCAGTCTGAGGAGCTTCTTAAGGTGCTAACAGTTTCTTCAATTAGTGCATAGGAACTTTCGTCTTTATTTTTTTCCATGCAAATAATTTATGACCGCCTGCAATGAGCCCGAGATACGTTACTCGACGCAAAAATTAAATGTATAAAAAAAAAAACATCTTCATTCATTGTTTGGGATGAACTTGTATTGAATCGGCCAGTAACCGGAATTATCTTCCGAGAAAACAATTTAAAACGAAATTATCCGCAGATATGTAGGACTTTTCCCTTGAAGCTCTGCCAGGATTTCCGCGACGAGGCTGCCATCTTGGAATGACATCACAATATCCACTCGTTGAATGGGACAGCTGCAGAGAACATGTGATGTCACTCAGCAGCCAATCAGAGTCTTTGATTTGCTGGAATGAAAACCTCTGATAATTTAAACTCCCAAATGGTAAACGTACTGCAATCACCATGGAAACCAAAGGAAGTGGCTGGTACAATCCACTGGCGCCTACTCTCCTTTTTCGAAGTTGCAGCACTTCATGGCTCGCGGTAAAACGCTCCGGAGTTTATGATATGATTTTATAAACCACAGCAATGCATTATATCACAGAGACCACCAACCTGTTTTCACTTTCTTTGAAAACTCTATGGAAACCTGGGTTTTGACGTCCTCGTAGGGATGTCCGAGACCGGATATTCCTGAGTCAAGGATTTTTTGTTTGATGTTTTCATATATACATGTGTGGGTTATTTTGCATCTTATAGGTCAGGGGTCAACAACCTTCGCCCTCTAGGTGTATTAAAACTACATTTCCCATGATGTTCTGCCACTCCTTAGGCAGGCGGAGCCTCATGGGAACTGTAGTTCCTAAACATCTGGAGGGCCAGGTTTTCTGACGCCTGTCCTATCGGTGTCTGCTTGTTTTTGTGATTTTATGTTTTATGTTATGTTTTTTGTAGGGTTATCGTTGTGCACAGAGGACAGATGAAGGATCATTATATGCTTATATCATACGCACTGTATAATTTATGCAGTCTGTGTTAGCATATACTGTACTATTATGTCGGGGTGTCATGCGCACTGCTTTTCATACTCAGTGGCTTTTAAAAGCTGAATGTTTTCCTGACTTTTTGTATTTTTATTATGCTATCGTTTGTATTCGCAGCGTGCGTTAAATGGCTCCGCCTACATCTTCACGCCATGCCGCGCTGTTGATTGGACATTCTCATTTATAGAGGAAGAATGACTGGAATGAAAACAAGGGAATTTTCTGATATTGAAAAACCATGATAAAAATGTGTTGTGCAAGTGTTCTTGTTTTTTGTCGTTACTGTTTATGTTTGTTTTATTATATTCTTTGCCAGCTCCTCCTCCTCTATCTCCATCATACAGAGATCTCTTTCTGCTAGGGAGTTCTTGGTCTGAATCTTAAGATCGGGAGCTGATCTCTGCGTTTTTCGGCCATCGGCTTTTTCAAGCCGATCCGACCCCCCCGAGTCTGAGACATGCGGAGCAGTGAGACCCCCCAGCCTCCCAGCTGGAGTCCTTCAGCCTCGGTGTCAGCCCTGCCTGCTCACAGGTCGTGGAAGAGGCAGGGAGGACACCTCAATCCTCCTGCTAACTGGAGTCCAGGGTTCTTCTGGACAAGGCATTCACTCCTTGCCTGCTCCGTGACCCGCGAGCGGCAGGGAAGATGCCGCAAATGAATGCCGAGGCCTTCCATACCTTGTGTTTTTAAAAGATATGTCAAAAAATGTACTATGTTTGGTGAGGGGATGAATGGCAAACCCACCAGTTTGTGTCTGAGCCGAGAAAAAGCAGGAGGCCACGCATTGGTATCAGGTTAGGACCACTTTTGAGGTGTTGAACTTGACGTGGCAGAGGAGCTTGACATTTTAATGGCCGTTCAGGTAAAGGAAAAACCTTGGATTTTTGTTTAAGTATGGGTATATGGAAATCGTAGCACAGGTGACAACTTATTTTTTTCTGTGAAACCTATATTTGTGTCCCCAATTGAAAAAATATTGTTTTGTTTTTTAAAATCTGAATGTCAATGTTCTCTTTGATCAGGCCCTTTTTCCATCGTCTTTGTTGTGTGATAATGTCTGCATCCATTCAGATGTCTTTTATTCATCAATTTTTGGTAATGAAGTTCATCCCTCATCCCCCCCCTCCCAAACCAAAGGATCAAATACATATCAGGTCTTTGAACGTTAACAGCCAATTGCATGAATAAAATAGGCTTCCATTCCATTAATATCCCTCAATCTATTGGAAATGCTGTTTCCAATTAGTTAGACCTGGCGGCAAAGCAGCTTGCATTACCGGCAGTAGAACGTTATCGAATGTGGCAACTAGGTTAAATCGGCCTATCCTGGTTATGGCGTCTCGTCTTAGACCACAGATGTTTTACGATGCACGGTTATCCATTTTGAGAAGTGCAATTCTGAGACGTCTTGCCCGCGACAAAATCCGCCATCGTGAAACTAGGTCTGTCGTGAATATCACTATGCAACATATGACCGTGATCCTTAAAATCTAGACTGGACAAGAACCCATCTCACCAGTTCCACCAGGTTGAAATGACATGGATTAGCTTCTCATTTACTTCTATTTTATTTAAGACATTGGCTTTTCGTCACTGATTGCCAAATTTCATTATTGAGAACAAGAAGTGACTGTGCCAGGTCTGCTGACTTCGTTTGGCCACTCCAGATAGCCTTCCAGTACCATAGACCAGGCCTCAAAGTTTCCACTCGCCTGCTTGCATTTGGCGAGTGGAAATTACATGAGGGCGAGTGGGAATGCAGAGGCAGGGCAGGATAAGGGGTTAGGTTGGGCAACTAGTGGCGAGTAACTCTTAAGGCCTGGCTAGTAGCTTGGGACTTGAAATTTTGAGCCTTGCCATAGACTATCAGTGGTGAGCAAACTGGCAAGGAAGTACAATGTCATCCAACACTCAACATCAACAGAATAAAAAGAATGATCGGTTATATTATATAATTCCTTCACAACAAGCTTAAAAAGCCCCAGTCTTTAGCTTGTCTTTTGTTTATGCTGTGAAAACTATAATGACTAAGTTAGTTGTTTTGTAGACCAAGGGTGACTTGCTAGTTGAACTCAATTGTTCATCTATATAGGATGGAAGGTTCCCGAAAGGTAGACTCTTCATGCAGTAGATCAATAGACCATTTATGCTGTATCCAACCAAAGATAAAGGATTATTTTTGTATGCTTGTGACTTCAAGGATCGATCTTTCTTTTACTAATAATCACCTTCACTAGTCCTAAGAAAAGATGCAAAGACCTCAGTCTACTGAGCTTTCCGTCCACTTTCATCCTTCTGCCAACCTAACCAAACTTTGTTGCATTTAATCCCCAATTGTTTTCCTTAACGTTTTTCCCCTGTCCATAATCTTCATTGCAACATTTTTATAGACCTGTATTGTACATATCCAGTTCAGATCACACCGTTTTGCATTGTTCATGTAAGCACCACTGTACTGTTGGAAGTAGGGATGTCCCGTTTTGGGTTTTATGGTGCCCCGATCCGATTCAGGTCTTCTAGAATTCAGGATCAGTCGATACTGAATCCCAATCAGATACTAGCCCTGAAGGCACGCTGATATATGGATCTGTGGCACCCTCAAAAAGGGACTCCTGGAACACCCACGTGGCTTCTGCTATTCATTCATCCTGGACTCTGCTGTGTCTTCGTCTCCGCCTGCCCTGATGGGTTTGGAGCGGCACAGGTCTTGTTTGAGAACTGGAAGGCTAAGGCGCTGGCGGCACAACAGGGTAAGGGGTTGAATAGTTTGATAAAGCCGATCTCCGATCCCTTCAAAATCACAGGATCAGCTACCGATCCCAATCCTAGAGATCAGATCGGGACATCCCTAGTTAAAAGACAGTAGGCATGGGCCACCATTGTTGACTCAGAGGTCAACAAAATTAAACAAATGTCCTGAATAGAGGATAGTTCTTGTTCCTTCACATTTCCTTTGGTTACATGACTTTGGAAAGAATTATCCCCAGCCTGATTAAGCTTTTCAAAAACCTTTAAAATGCTAAGACACTCAACATGTTTGTGTGTGGTAAACCATTCATAAACTTGCCTTACAAAATGAGGTTTTGGCCCAAAAATTCAAAATGCCAACTTCAATTTGGTGACCAGGACAGCCACCACTACCATTCTCCTTAGTTGTTTCTACATGCCTTACAGGAGCAGGAGATTAATATGCTTCTTTTCATGATGAAGTATTTTATGTTGAGATGGATGAGTGATACAGTTTTATGAAGTTTGGTTGTGCTTTTACTCTCTTGTGTTCTTCGAAATGCTATCTGTGCAGTCTGGAAGTCACAGAACATGTGATATTGTTTAATAAATGGGAAATTCTTCTCTAAAACCCTGTCATTGACTCATTTAATTTTTGTCATTTCAAGGAATTAAACACTTGATCAGCTTCTTTGTTTTGAATTGGGAATGTTAAAGGGCTAAGAGTTTTCCCTACATACCAGTGGCCCCCTGACTGCTCTTTTCATGGAGCGTTGGATGTGGTCACCATGAAGACAAGAGTCTCTTTGAGTTGAAAATTCTACAAAACCCTTTTACAAGAACAGCTGGACAGGTAGGTACCTTTTTATATCTCTGAACAGGAGCGTGATCATTAGCTCTAAGAAGAGGAAAAGGTCCGGCAAGAATATCTGCGGTAGACCATCCATCACTGGGCTAGATTCACCAACGATCACTTGGGGAGCAAGGATCCTCGTGAAGTCAGGATGACCTGAAGGATCACTAAACCTCACTCCATTTTGCTTTAAGATAAAACCTGCCTTTACAGAGATTCTACCACATTTCAAGGACTGGAAACCTAAACAAAATGTACTATATACCCATAGCCATATTCTCTAGGTTATTTTACACCCCACTTTTTGTAATTGAAATACGACTAATTTGTCATTTGAGTAGGGCAGGTGTTCAGTATCTAAAAATGTGCACCTAATTAACTTCTAAATAAAGGATAATAATAATAAAATGCATTAACACTCTCTAAAGTGTGAATTTTTTATAAAATTTTAATAAACAAAATAAATTCTGTAGCCTCTTGCAACGACACAAACACATCATAACAATGAATTTTGCATTTGCGAAGTCTGCTGAAAATATCCGTATATAATTTGTGTAGGTTCTGCAATAAAACTCTATCATATAGCATTTAAATGGAAGTAAAAAATGTAGAATTAGCTCAGCAGACGGTTCAATGGCTCAGGAGTGAAGGGGTCTAGGTTACTGTAGTGTATGTGTGTGGCTATTGCTGGTGTTAGACGTTATGGTTTCAACATGGCATTAAAGCCGGTGTAGCAGCTTTGTAGCGAACGGAGTGTTCAAAATGTTTTATTCATACTTAAACATCCTGACAAAACAGAAAAGAAATTAGGTTTACAATATGTTTTTACTTTAATTCCTTAATGTAATTGGACTTGAGATGGACAGGAGCATTTCATGTAGAGTTGGCCAATTCCCTCGCTTTTGTGCCAAAAAACTGAGGTTGATATTTGACCTTGATTTTACTGTTCCAGGAATTGAGAGCTCTGTATTTTTTAGTTGATGGGGCGTCTGTCCGAGCATCGGCAGAGCAGATCCGATAGGTTTGGTAGGCTGCTGCTGAACCTGTAGGCCCCGCCCTGCCAATACATGGACGAACGCCCGCCAAGTAAATACAAATCACGAAAAGTAAAATGGAGATAAATTTCAACCTCAATTGCAAAATGATGTAATTGCCCAGCTGTAATACCGTGTCTACTGAGCGATCTCTTTTTGAAAAGCCTCGACCGCCTTGACTTGTTGCAATGTTTTTACGTGTCGGCTTGAGATCTCTCGACTGGAATTTAGGTCTAACGAAGAATCTAACCCTTTGACTTGTTTCAGTTCACATTACATCTGGATTCCTTTCTCTTTATTGATCAGTGCAATGATATTCTTGTATGGATGAAACTTATTTACTATGGAAAACGGAAATCTCATAACCCCGCCTTCTCCGATTGGAAGGCCCGTACCACGAACGCCAAGAAATGCAATACCACGTTGATATTTTGCAAATGTTACTTTAAGTGATGGAATGCTCCATATGGAAGCCATTACCTATTCTTATTTCCTTTATGCTTAGTTTTTTTTCTTCCCAATATTTTGCAGAATGTTCAGCTCGTTCTGTGAATTTTTGTTGTATTTGAGTACATTCTTGCACTAATATGTGTATAAAAAAAATCTCCATGCTCGATGAAAGGCTGTACTGAAAACATAATGTATGTACGTGGAAACAGATGTGTCCACTTAGAATATTCAGTTTTCCCTACAGATATCGTTCTGTACATTTATGGTATTTTTCGGATGTGCTGTACAGTATGTGCTAGATGTAGCAATTCAACCCCCACTCTGTGGCTAGAGGCTGTTGAAGAGGTTAGGGTTAGGCCACTGTCTTGCTCTCGACATTAAAAGCCACTAGTCATGATGATGAGAGAGGAGTCCCTGTGATAATATCCTGGAGGGGTGGGAAATTATCTCCGATCAACAATATGTGAACCAGCACTTGTGGCCAGAGCCTGCATTAACCTATGGCTAATGGAGCTGCAGCTCCAGTCCCATGCCCCCAAATTTGCCCAGTGACACGTTAAAGCAGAAGTGGGGAACGTCCAGCCCGCAGGCGTATACGGCCCACGGTTTCAAATGGTCCGGCCCTCAGAGCGCCACACCAAGGGGGTGCAAATTCCCTCTCCCGCGGCCCTTTTACCAGACCGCGGAGAGTAGCAGATTATCCCCGCTTCCCTCACTAGCTGCTGCACACCGGATCTTCCAACACGCTGCGCCCCTCATCTTCCAGGCGCAGCGTGAAGGAGGGTCCGGCGTGCTCCAGCGAGCAGGGATAATCCCCGCCCCCTCATTCTGCTACTCCCCGCGGTCTGGTAAAAGGGCCGCGGGAGAGGGAATTTGCACCCCCTTGCTGTGGCGCTCTGAGTGCCCCCTCATTCTGCTACTTGCCGCGGGGAAGTAAAAGGGCCGCGGGGTGGGCCTGGAATTCATTTTAAAGGGGGATAGTGACATTAATTAAATGGGGAGGGGGGGAGATTAGATGGGGAGGGTGAAGAAATTCAAGGGGAGTGTGAAATTAAATGGGGAGTAGGGTTAAATCAATTAAATGGGGAGGTTGAAATGAAATTGGGGGGTGATATTAATTAAATGGGGAGGGGTGAAATTAATTTGAGGAGGAGTGAGATGAATTAAATGGGGAGAAGGTGTGTGAAATGAATTAAATGGGGAGGGGGTGAAATGAATTACATGGGGAAGGGACAGGGTGAAATGTATTAAATGGAGAGGGGTGAAATGAATTTTTATGAGGGGGTGAAATGAATTGAATGGGGAGGGGCACAAACCTGGAAAATTGCAAGTAACAACATCATCTGTACCAGTTAACATTGCGCGCCTCACCAAAGAGAAGCAGTTCCAGCATCACATTAGGGGTGAGTTAATTAATTTCTTCCTAAATAATATAGCGGCTAAATTTTAAGTTGGTAATTTTGTATGGCCCTCGAATGATCTTATAAATTTCCAAATGGCCCTTGGCAGAAAAAAGGTTCCCCACCCCTGCTTTAAAGGAACACTCTGCGCAGTGTGACCATTCGATTTCATCTGGATTTTGGTATTGTGTCTGCAGGGTTGGTCGGAGCATCCATCCCCTCTGCGGTCACATGACATGCTACTTCTGACAGCAGGTCACATCCAGCAGGTCTCAAGGGGGTCCATTTTTAAAGGTAACTAAAGTGTTAAACATTAACACCTTTCAGACCCCTGTGGTTTTAACTCCTTCAGTTTAAACCCTATGGTATCCCTTTTAGGTATGTCCACACCATTTGCCATGCAAGCAATCAGATTGAGAAACATGGAACAAAGGCACAATGGGAGGTGAGACGGAGCAGAGCAATGGAAGGTGAGATGGAGCAGAGGAGGAATGGAAGAAGGTGAGACAAATGGAGCAAAGGAGCAATGGAAGGTGAGACGAATGGAGCAGAGGAGCAATGGTGAGCCGAATGGAGCAGAGGAGCAATGGTGAGCCGAATGAAGCAGAGGAGCAATGGAAGGTGAGATGAATGGAGCAGAGGAGCAATGGAAGGTGAGACGAATGAAGCAGGGGAGCAATGGAAGGTAAGATGAATAAAGCAGAGGAGCAATGGAAGGTGAGATGAATGGAGCAATGGAAGGTGAGACGAATGGAGCAGAGGAGCAATGGAAGGTGAGACGAATGGAGCAGAGGAGCAATGGAAGGTGAGACGAATGGAGCAGAGGAGCAATGGAAGGTGAGACGAATGGAGCAGAGGAGCAATGGAAGGTGAGACGAATGGAGCAGAGGAGCAATGGAAGGTGAGACGAATGGAGCAGAGGAGCAATGGAAGGTGAGACGAATGGAGCAGAGGAGCAATGGAAGGTGAGACGAATGGAGCAGAGGAGCAATGGAAGGTGAGATGAATGGACCAGAGGAGCAATGAAAGGTGAGACGAATGGACCAGAGGAGCAATGAAAGGTAATAAGCATGGAACAGTGGAAGGTGAGTTGAATGGAATGGAAGATGAGAAGAATGAGACTGCAGAGCAGTGGAAGGTGAAGGGGATTCAACAAAAGCAGTAAAAAATCTTCATCTCTATGATGCCCCCCCCCCACCTTATTTACGCTTTTCAACAAGGAGTGTCTGCACTAGAACAAGTATAACTCCTCATGGGTTTCATGACATCTACGTGGCCTTTATCCAAACCCCAATTAAATGAGAATTCAGCTGGTTCCGAAGCAAAATTTTATTTTTCCAGTGGTGAGAGGCTGGTGTTTTAGGTCTTTCTCTCGGATTATGAAAGCGGCTCTTAACCTTTTGAAGAAATGCCTCCGGCTCCTTCCCTTCCTTCCAATTCTCTTTGTGTTAGATCCCAGGCGTTAATATCTGATGTTTCAGTTTTTTTCCTCCCAGCATGCGAGAAGCTCCTGTGCATGCTTATTCAGTTTCCGACGTCACGTCTCTTCCTGACGCAAGTAAGATCATCATTATTTAAAGAAGAAATGGTAAACGTTGGAGAGACGTCAAGAGCCGTCTACTTTCTATTTTTTTGTTGAAGCAAAACCAAGGTTTATGAGGGTCCTGAGAACGAGCAGCACTGTTAGTGTCCTGCCCTACGGTGGATCCCCACTCACAAGGTTTTAGCTCGATGTGGCCATTACATAGAAGACTATACCATATGCAAATCAGACCCAGAAAGGGTGGCCAGACCTGAAATGCCAAGGAAGTCTCCCTGCATCAGAGATACAGCAACGTCCGATGACCGTTTCCGCCTTGTATGGTTTCATCAAGAGGGTATAGCTGGTACCCCTATAGGCACTATATCTGGCAAGGGGCCCATGTCTGGATTACCCTGTACACTAGGAGTGAGCAAAAACAAATTGAGGGCCCTGAGAGTGGACAACAACTCAAGGTCTGTGAGGGTCCTGAGAACGGGCAACAGCATTAGTGTCTTGTCCAACTGTTGGTCCCTGCTCAGATCTCAAAAGGTTTTAGCTGGATGGCACCATTACAGAGAGGACATCACCTGATTTGCATATGGTTATTGTGACGATAGTCACTTTGGACTTGTGGTATATGGACCTAGAGATGCGTTTGGGATGTGCAGGCCTGATGCTAAATTGTTTTCCAGCTCTCTCCTATGTTAAAGTCACCATGTACCTACAATTTTAGGTGCAGGGTGTTTGTGTTTTTTGTGCTGTATTCCCCGATGTCTATGTTTACAATAAATACACAAGGTAATAATATAGAGTGTCATGTGGTATATACTGTGCTGTTTGACCTATACCCATCCTGGGTATTGATCCTCGTGTGACCGTTATCACCCAAAAAAGGGTTGCCAGAACTGAAACGCCAAGGAAGTCCTCTCTGCACGAGACATTATTTTTACGTTTGAAGACCTGAAGAAATGGAGCACTGCCGAATAAGCGAAGCTGCTTTGTCTTCTTTTTGTTGCCGGTATTTGCTCATTTTCTCCTTTTGTCCTTCAAGTCAGAGATTATAAAGATTAAACCGTAAAAACAGAAATGTGAAACAAATGATCTATAAATTTGCCTCCATTTTCCTTTAAGTCTTCACTACTAGCTGTGCCTCCTGATGTCCAAGCACCACTGAAAGCCTCATACCCAGACATCATGCGTCTCCGTTTTCCAACTGGCAGAAACCTCCATGTATCTGGAAGACGGGTAACGGGTAAAATTGAATTAGCTTTTCTTTTTTCTAAAGGGTGATAAGTGAAAAAAATGAGACATAATCTAAATTACTTTGGATTTGAGTTTCTTTCTGCGGAGCCAACGCTTGAGCGCGGACGGTTATTACCATTCCTGTGGGCTGCGTGGCGACACGTATCGCAGCACAGCTTGGCCGGTCCCGGCTCACCAAAAGCATCTGCTATCCCAACATCTGAATTGTAAATTTCTCGATAACCGCAGCGGCTGGCGCGGGCTTCGAGCGAGGCGCTTGTTTTCCTAGCCATGTGCTGAGCAAATGCAATGCCACGGCGTTCAGATCCAGGAAATTGGCCGGGTCTCGCGTGTCTGAGGTCTGCAGTTAATTAACTTCTCAACCACACACAGACGTGCTCCGTGAGCAGTGACTGCACGTATTGCGGCTTTCCGCTTCTCCTTTTCTTTCTTTTAAATTCAACAGATAATGCATTTTATTAACTCTTTGTGTCTAATTAATGTTCTGTGTTGATTCTCAGAACAATTTGAAAAATAAATAAAATCTCAAAAAACAGGTGGAATGTCTTCCAGGAGTTGCAGTAGTCCCCCTGGGCAGGGACTGGGGCATGTTATATGTGTAATGGATGGGATTTGTTGTTCCAGCACAGACGCTCAATTGGATTGAGATCTGGGTAATTTGGAGGCCAGGACAACACCTTGAAATCTTTGACCTGTTCCTCAAACCATTCCTGAGCAGTTTTTGCCATGTGGCCACTGCCATCAGGGAACCAAACAGCGTTGTGTTTTTCAGCAATTTGAACTACCGTAGCTCTTCTGCGTAATCGTTCTAGATGGACTCGACCTTCACTTCCCACATGCAACAATGATCCTCTGGCGCCCATAATCCTGATGCCAGTTCACCGTTGTCCTTCCTTGCACCACATTTGGTAGGCACTAACCCCTGCACTCACCGGAAACACCCCACAAGAGCCGTTAATGTACAGTAAGGAGCCACTAAGGCTGGAGTCACACGAGTGCTCAGAGTGTGCCCGTTTGACCACATTTCCCTGCGTCCGTCGCAGCTTTGTGACGGCTCGGAAGGGGAGTGCCACATGGTGCATTTTGTGATTTCAGCCTCCCCGCCAAATAGCTATGACGGACATAGGACTGGGCTACAAAGCACGATCCTCCATAGGAGGATCGCACTTTGCAACGCTGAGCGCACGAACTGCGCGAGGTGGCCACATGGGTGTCAGAGTGGAAGGAATGTCCACTCTCACGAACGTTCCTTCAGCTTTGAAAAACGCCTGTGTGACCGCAGCCTCATTCCGAGTGACCAGCTGAGTTTAACCCTTTGCCGCCAGTCAAGTTGTGATCGGCGGCGGAGTTTTAAAGCCGGCTAGTACGCCCTGCTTGCCGGCTGCTGCGGCGGGCCCATCCTCCAGCCCGCTGGCGCATATAATTGGCTGGCCTGAGTTCAGACCGTCCTGCCACAGCCAACTGCGCGCGAGACGAAAGAGGCCCATTGAAGCTAGCGGAGCGCACTATGCCGCCCTGCAGTTTCAAGGCCCACCCTCCGCAGGGATGACATAACACACTCCGTGGCGGGAAAGGGTTAACTTCAAGGCTGGTTAGGGCCCTAGGTGTTAAATTGTGCCTAGTCTACTTTTAAATTTAAAAAAAAAAATGCGTATTTATATTATCATTCATTTTTTTTTCTGTTCAATTGATTTTAAGGTTTATGTGAATAAAACTAAAAGTGAAATTTTTCCACTATTTTGCACTTACTCTTTAAATTCATATATAGTTACTATAATAATACTCATATATACTGTATATTTTTTTTTTTTAATCAGCTTCAAACTAAATATTTGTGCTCCTAAATTGCCATGACGACTCTACTTCATATTTAACCTTTTACTGATCCAGTTTAGTCCCTCCGTCTCCCCTTCATGGGTCAGTGGAGAGAGCTGAGGGAAGAAGCTGGGACTTTTTGGATCAGATGTTGGTGTTGTTGGCTTCTGCTGTTTATAGATCATTTTCCATCGTGTACGTGTGTGGGTTTTATTTTTTTTTTCCTTTCATTGTTTTTCGCATCGGTATAATCCCCTGCTAAGGACTAATAAAGAATTTTAATAACTAGGATAATCTGTTTATCTTAATCCAGTGGAATTTGGCTTTTCACCAGCGCCATAACCCCCCGCGGGTCTAATTAATAAAGTGCGAGGGGTTTGGTCCAGTAGATGGCTTCTCCGGCACTTTTTGACGAGATTACGGAAATAGCTGTGATTCCAGAAATGGTAAAAGAGATCCCTCCGCGCGGCCCTTTGTGCCCGATCCAAATTATGTGCTTGGATAATCCAATTTGGAGTAAAACGTTGGGAAAAATAATAACGTGCAAACACGTGGTCTCCAATGCTTCTTCTCAGCGAGGGAGAGGCAACAGATGTCAAACACAAAAGGAAATGTTCTTCTATCCGTTACGACGCGTTCATTTGATTCTCGGTGATTCGTCCGGTTGAGTCGACAAACCTCGGTTGGAGGAAACTGCCAAACAACAAAACACACAATGGTAGCATCTTTGCCACCGATTTGTTTGTGCAGCTTTACGTGGCGACTGGCCACCAACAGCCTCTGTAAAAATAAAGGTATATAGGGGTCACAATGACTCATGGCATGGGTGAAGGCATACCAGCTAAACCCAGCACTTACCCAAAGCCATCACCTACTATCCCAGCACTGCTTGGGTTAAATATTAGTGACTGAGCAGCTCTCATTGGTCCCCATCCCCCCCATCACTGACTCATGGGCAATGGGTGTCAGGGTACAGTCTATTGGGATGGACATAATCGGTCTCCATCTCCCAGCCCCCACCAATGCAACTGGAGGGAGCTATATTAAAATGGGTAAGGGGGACATGTTTTCCCCTCTGCACATACCCCTCACCATAATCATCAAGAGAAGGCAACCCCAGCTCCCCTCGTTTACTGCTGGTGTGGGCTGGATACTGTTGAGGGAAGCGGACCCCTTCAGAGTTGCACCGGGTGTCCTGACTGGTGGATTGAATCTCTCCCTACGGTGGATAGCGCCATTCATTTTCCGTTTGTGTCTCTACGGCAGGGATTTCAAACTCTAGGACCCCCCCCCCTGGATTTTTTTGAACTACAGCTCCCATGATTCTCTGGCCATTTATTGTATTCAAATAATTCTGGGAATAGTAGGCAATAATAATAAATCTGGGGATCCGGAGTTTGAGTTCCTGCTCTAGGGTTTGCCATATCTACTATCCATGGTCAGTATTACATACTGCCCGCCAAGGCTGCGTTCACACCAGCGTTTTTGAGAGTGGAAGGGACGTCCGTGAGAGTGCCCGTTCCTTCCACTCTGACGCCTGTGTGGCCGCCTCACTGGGCGCAGTTAGTGCTCCTATGGAGGATCGCGCTTTGTAGCCCCGTCTGTGTCCGTCGTAGCTTTTTGGCGGGGAGGCTGAAATCACGTCCGGTGGTAACGCGCGCAATTCGTGCAAATGCTACCCCCATGTGGCTCTCCCCATCCAGCCTGTCACAAAGCTGCGACAGATGCAGGAAAGTGTGGTCACACGGACACAATCAGTGCACACGTTTGACCGCAACCTAAAACGGGGACGCTAAGGTGGATAATGTGCGCCTGCAGGTTTCTCATTAGCATCCCTGTTTTGGCTCCATATTACAGGGCAGGCGTTGATTCAGCAGCCTGCCCTGTAATGCAGCGCTAAGCCTCAGGATGCTCGAGGCAGCGCTAAGCGCCACAGCCAGTGGCGTAGCGTGGGGGGGCTGTGGGGGCCATGGCCCCGGGCGCAGTTTTGTTAGGGGCGCATAATTTCAAAAGAAATTTGCTCCCCTAAAACATGACGCCCGGACTGACCCGCCGGGCCCTCGGGCGCCGCCCAAGGGCCCGCGGGTTGAGGGGACCCAGATGCCGGGCAGCGGGAGTGCCTGCCCGGTCCTGAACAGTGAGTCCATCCGTGTTGAAGGGGAGGCAGCTGCGTGCAGGCGCAGCCGGTCACATGGTCTGGCTAATCAGGTGGTACTGAGTCTCTGTACCACCTGACTGGCCGGACCGCGAGACCTGCGCACGCACGCAGCCGCCTCCCCTTCAACACGGACGGACTCGCACGCTGTTCAGGACCGGGCAGGCACTCCCGCTGCCCAGCATCTGGGCCCCCTCAACCCCTGCTGGATCCGGAGCTGGGGCAAATATCCATGTGTGAGCTGGCTGCCGCTGGGGCAATATCCAGGTGAGAGCTGGGGGCAAATCCATGAGCTGGGGGCAAACTCCATGAGCTGGGGCAAATCCATGTGAGAGCTGGGGCAAATCCATGAGCTGGGGGAAATCCATGAGCTGGGGCATATCCATGTGAGAGCTGGGGCAAATCCATGAGCTGGGGCAAATCCATGTGAGAGTTGGGGCAAATCCATGAGCTGGGGCATATCCATGTGAGAGCTGGGGCAAATCCATGAGCTGGGGCAAATCCATGTGAGAGCTGGGGAAAATCCATGAGCTGGGGGCAAATCCATGAGCTGGGGGCAAATCCATGAGCTGGGGCAGTATCCATGAGCTGGGGCAAATCCATGAGCTGGGGGCAAATCCATGAGCTGGGGCAAATCCATGAGCTGGGGACAAATCCATGAGCTGGGGCAAATCCATGAGCTGGGGCAAATCCATGAGCTGGGGACAAATCCATGAGCTGGGGGCAAATCCATGAGCTGGAGGCAAATCCATGAGCTGGGGGCATATCCATGAGCTGGGGCATATCCATGTGTGAACTGGGGCAAATCCATGTGTGAGCTGGGGCAAATCCATGTGTGAGCTGGGGCAAATCCATGGGAGAGTTGGGGCAAATCCATGTGTGAGCTGGGGCAATATTCATGTGTGAGCTGGGGCAATATCCATGTGAGAGCTGGCTGGGGCAATATCCATGTGAGAGCTGGGGCAATATCCATGTGTGAGCTGCGGCATATCCATGTGTGAGCTGGGGCAATATTCATGTGTGAGCTGGGGCAATATTCATGTGTGAGCTGGGGCAATATTCATGTGTGAGCTGGGGCAAATCCATGTGTGAGCTGCGGCATATCCATGTGAGAGCTGGGGCAATATCCATGTGAGAGCTGGGGCAATATCCATGTGAGAGCTGCGGCAATATCGATAACGTGTCCACAGGTTGGGGGGGGCGCACAGTTCTTGGCTGGCCCCGGGCGCTGACAACCCACGCTACGCCACTGGCCACAGCGAGCATCCCTCCATAGGACTCCATTGAGGCTTTGGCTGCAGGTCGTTGGAGGGAGACTGGGGTCTTTTTTTCCCCAGTCTCTTTCTGCCACCGGCGATCAGAAGATACGGATTGGGCCGCTGTTCCCGCCACATGATTTTTGGTGGGATTTTAAGCTGGTGCTGACTGATCCTGCAGAAGCCGTATCAGTTAGCACCAGCTCCTGGCTGTGAGTACCTTTTCCGTAACCGCAGCGGGACAGTAATTAGCGTTAGGACTTTGTAATCCTAACGCTAATTAACTCTTTGCGCTCCCCATGTTATGCCCTAATTAGACACATGGGGCACCATTACATTCTTGGTGCTAATGTTAGCGCTTACCTGTGTGAGCGTTAACGTTAACATTGGTGGCCCTAACGCGGGCGCACCATATTACAATCTGAATGCTAAGGGGTTAAAAAGCCCGTTAGCAATTCGGATCTTGCGCTTTTCAGCGCGAGGTTACTGTACCTTGCTCTCCCCATGTTAAATATAGAGAGCGCAAAGAGTTAATTAGTGTTAGGATTACAATGTACTAACGCTAATTACCATCCGGGTGCGGTTACACAAAAGTTAACCACAGCCTGGACCTGGTGCTAACGGATCCCGCTGCTGCAGAATCCATCAGCACCAGCCAGAAATCCCCCCAATTTAATCAGATACCTCCTATACCATGGTGAGAACGGCAGCTCCAACCGCCTCCCCTGTCCACCAGGAGCAGGGAGAGACTAAGGGGAAAAGTTCCCCAGTCTCCCTCTGCGGATCACTACCCTGACCTGCCGAATCTCACGAGGCGAGATCCGGCAGGTCATGTGACCGCCAGCAGACTCCATCGAGTGGATGCTCGCGACGGCGCTTAGTGCCCGATTTCGATGCCTGGTGCTTGTTTAGCGCCTGCGTCATAATATCGCACTAAACTGGGGACGCAAAGGAGAGACCTGCAGGCGCACATTATCTGTAGGCACAGTTTTTTCTCCTTTGCACTCCCATTTTAGCGTGGACAATGTAACGGTGCCCATGGTGTAGGAGAGCCGTTTCGGAGAAAAGGCCTGAGGGTTCATAGTAAGGCAGAATATGAAATATAGGAAAAGTGCTGTCAGGGCTATAAGTAGGCTGGAGCAGAACTGGTTTAACTAGAGATATGCATTTGTTTCGGAAATGAAAATTTGGAACGAAATTTGATAATTCGTATTCGGAAGTACTTCCGAATAACGAATCGGTACGAATTCGAAACAAAATGGTATATAACGAATTTATTTAGTTTTACACTGTGTCATCATCATAAAAGAAAAATGTGAATAACTGATATCAACTATCGAATCTGAAATGAACTATCGAATTGATAAACTAATTAAATTGATCTTAACTTACAATACAAGTAATAGTCAGCAAAGGACGTTATCAAACAAATTAATTTTGTTTCTCTGTTTAATTTGACTCAAATACTAAATCTGTGACACAGCTTAAAATGTAACCCTAGCTTGTCTTTTAACCCTTTCGCTGCTGAGGCTTTTCCCGCCCCTGTGCTGAGGTCATTTTTACCGGTTTTGCTCATCATGTTTAAGCGTGTTTTGAAGGCTTATTTTAGTATATGACCCAGACATATTATATATCGTTCTTTCCGTCAGACTCGGTAGATTCATAATATGTCATTATTATATGTATACGTTATGTCATGTCTGTATATTATAACAAAAAATGCAATAAAATATGTATTTTCAATAATTTACAACGTGTAAAGTGTTTTTTTTTACATTTTAACATGCGAGCAATTGCGGTTATATTTTGTATGGGGTGCGCTTGTTAAAAAAATTAGAGATGGGGTCTCGTTACATTTTTTTTTGGGGAAAATTACGCGATTTTTAACAAACGCACCGCATACAAAAATCGTTAATGCAGCATCATTGTTCACATTATAATTGAAATGGGAACAATATTGCTACACTAACGAACCAAAAAAAAGAAAAAAAAAGGTTTATTTTTTTTTTTTATAATTTTGTTTTTAAATATATTTTTATTTTTAATTGTAATTTTAATTTTTTTTAAAAAACTTTTTTCACATTCGAGTTTGGTAACGTTGGAACGGCCATGCTCTGGCCGATCCAACGATACCAAACTTTAACCCCTAGCTGCCACGGATCGGGAGATAGGGAGTTCATTGGAACTCCCTATCTCCACCGTTGGTGGCAGTTAGGGGTTAACTCTAGGACTGGCGTCATCGTGCTATGCACGATGACGCCAGTCCTCAGGGGGAGTTCCCGGAGGCTTGGCCGACATCCAAGATGTCGGCCAGCTCCGGGAAAGGATCGCGAACCGGCGCTTTTCAGCGCCGATTCGCGATCCAGCTCCCCAGGGGTTAATGCCAGGCACCATTTGGAAGGGCAGGCTGTGCCCTTCCAAATGGTGCCTGGGTTAACCCCGCAACGCCGCCGATCGGGAGGGAGAGAGGTCCGAAGAACCTCCCCCCCTCCCTTTCAGGCGCCTCCTCCGCACATGCGGGGGGGGCGCCTGAATTAGGTGTCATCGCGCTGCCGCGATGACACCTAATTTCAGCGGCTGCGGTTCCGGATGCTGGGCTGACATCGAGGATGTCAGCCCGCACCGGGGGGGCCAGCGATCGGCCGGAACCCGGCCGAACGCTGACCCCAAAGGGAGGACGCGCTCAGCGCGTCCTCCGCATACCAGCAGTAATGCGGAGGACGCGCTGAGCGCGTCCTCCGCATTGAAGTGGTTAACAGCAAAATTTGATTAATTGGGGTTTTATCCAATGATCCAAAATTCGAATTGGTATCAACTATCGAATTGATATATGAAATTCGAATCGATTTGAAATTTCAAATCGATCCGACACGAAACTAAATTAGTTACGAAATTCCCGAAAATGAAATGATTTAAAAACGTAACGAAACAAATTTTTCAGCCATGCACTTTCCTAGTTTTCACCTTCTTATGGCGACGACACCGTGAAACCTACAGTACCCACGTTAATCTGCTCATGTCATGCAGGTTCAGTAATCATCTATTGACACCACACACACATTTTATTCATTTCACATGTTTTTTGAAGCGAAAACAGTTTTAATGTTTATTTTTCTGATTTCGAACAAATGCCGTAAAACAAAAAAAATAAAAAGCCTGCGTTTTCTTAATTTAATTTCTGGTGCCTCGGTCTCTCAAACCATTATTTAATGATCTGCTTTGATAGCCTGAGATTTTCTTTTTTTTATTCCAAGGCCTCTTAGCAACAAAGAGCGATTTCGCTAAATACAAAATAAATAATTTGCACGCGCTTATTGTTGTTCAAAGTACCGACTGATGCGTTTGTCCCGGAGAAACACACTGCGTCCAATATAAGCTTATTTAAAAATGAAAATGATTGTGTTATTCTTTCATGCGTAATGAAACACGGGATGAAAAATCAAAGCAATGTAAAAGCTAAATAATTATCCATTATTGATGTTTTTAATGGGCCTGTTCTGTTGTATCCATGAAATTTAAATGTGTAAACGTATTAAACAGCCGCGGCAGAATGGCCGGTCCACAAGTAGAACAGAGGAGACATCGTATCATGTGACCACACACACATCCCTGTGTATTCAAAGGGAAGTATTGGGTAGAGCCTATTGATATGTACCTTTCAAGTTTTCTCCAAAAATACAGCTCTGGTAAAAAGGTCAAATAAAAGGCAGTTAATAATTAAATGACGGATAAAAATAAAGAGCAGTTTTGCAAAAAGGCCTCAAATCGTTAAAAGATTAAAATAATGTAAATTTGTACATCTTGTATTCATTCACTGTTTCCAGATATACTGCAGGAATGGAACTTACTAAACTCTAGATGGTGTCCCTTATCTGGCACAGTGTCGCACGGGGTCTGTATTATCATCCTACAGGCAGAAATGGCCTCTGTCAGTAAATGTGCTTCAAACAGATAATAAAATGGTGAGATCTGCTTATGGGGATTTATAATGATCAGGATGAGATTATTAGCAATGCAATATCTGTATGTGCTGCATAATGCCTGTATATGGCAATTACAGCAACACCTTGTATCTGTATGTGCTGCATAATGCCTGTGTATGGCAATTACAGCAACACCTTGTATCTGTATGTGCCGCATAATGCCGGTGTATGGCAATTACAGCAACACCTTGTATCTGTATGTGCTGCATAATGCCTGTGTATGGCAATTACAGCAACACCTTGTATCTGCATGTGCTGCATAATGCCTGCGTATGGCAATTACAGCAACACCTTGTATCTGTATGTGCCGCATAATGCCTGCGTATGGAAATTACAGCAACACCTTGTATCTGTATGTGCCGCATAATGCCTGTGTATGGCAATTACAGCAACACCTTGTATCTGTACTGTACAGGGATTTAAACACATTATAACCCCCTGAATCTTATCCCTGTATAGCAGTGACTGACCCCACAGCTCTCCCTGTATTCTGACAAATCCCTGGATGTTGTAATGCGACAGTAAAGTTTAATGTATTTTTGTAGTGATGTTTGATCACCATTCGTGTCACACGTACACATTTTGGTATTTCTGTATTTGGTTCATGATAAAGACCCTGAAAGTTAACAGTTTGTGATTCTTTATAGTTTGTAAGTAATAAATGTTCAATGTGTGCACAGCCTACACCTACAATAAGGGCTGCACACACCTGTGTCTGGTGAATATTAGGGATGAGCTGTTCGGGTTCGGACGGTTCAGAGTTCGACCCGAACTTTGGCAGTTCGAAAGTTCGCGAATTTCGAACTTTTTGGGCGTGTTCGGTTCGGGTTCGAAAAAAAAAAAAAATTTGAAAAAAGTATAGAAAATGCTTAAAAAAATACTAAAAAATCTAGAAATAAAGAGACTCTTTACTGCAGAATATTATAAGCAACGGTTTATTAGATATTGAATTAAAAACTAATGTGTACGTGGAAAGATTATCAACTCTAAATGACCTCTGTTCACAAACGGGCATAACACCAGGTGTTTTTAGTCTGGTAATCCATTTGATACAATGTACACTATACGGAGGTACTGAGGGGGTGGGGTGGTGTCTGTTTCTGATTGAGATTTGAGAATTAATTTCCCTAAAACATCCTAATATGCTGCATTTAACTGGTGTTTGAAAAAAATCTAAAGCAATGTTATTTTTCACCTCGGGATTAAACATTCACAGGGTTATTCAGAGAGCGGTGAAAAGCAGGAGAATAACTGGAGAAGTGAAAATTCTAGGTCAAAATAGCCAAACCAGAAAAATTCTCCCATTTATCTCACTTTCCAAATCAGCTATTTGGTCTAGATTGTTCTCTTCTCCTGCCAGTTCTCCTGGCTTTCACCTCTCTCTCAGGGTTGTTCAGAGAAAGGTGAAAACCAGGAGAATGGCAGGAAAAGAGAACAATCTGGACCAAATAGCCGATTTGGAAAGTGAGATAAGGCTAGGGTCAGACTAACGCATTTTTCGCAGCGACCGTCAAAAAGTGCATCCGAACGCATTGCCGTATTTTTTCACGGATTGCGCGAAAACGGTCATACGATGCGCATTTTTGTGCGTGATTTTTTACGGATCCATACCAGGAAACTTTGGGTGTCTGTACGTTATGTTGGCCGGACATGAGCAGGGTCTGACATCTCCAAATCACGCACACACGCCGCTAGTGGACGCAGCGCACTCTGTATGTCCGTACTAGCGGTTCTGCGTTTCGAAAAAATGCGTTCATTTTTCACTTGCGTTGCGCAGCCGGACTTTCGTGCGACCGTACTTCGTATATTGGCCGTCATTGCCCGTCATTTGCTGCTAGTGCGGCCGTGATTAAGTGCGCCTAAACGCACGTTAAAAATTCGCTAGTCTGACCCTAGCCTAAATGGGAGAATTTTTCTGGTTTGGCTATTTTGACCTAGAATTTTCCATTCTCCAGTCATTCTCCTGCTCTTCACCACTCTCTGAATAACCCTGTCAGGGTTATTCAGAGAAAGGTGAAACTCAGGAGAATGACTGGAGAATGGAAAATTCTAGGTCAAAATAGCCGAACCAGAAAAATTCTCCCATTTATCTCACTTTCCAAATCGGCTTTTTGGTCTAGAAGTTTCCATTCTCCTGCATTTCACCGCCAAAAAATCAGTAAACTTTTTCTGCGTGTCCGAAAATGTCTCCTCTTTTCAAACAGACTGCCGCCCCAAGCAGTTGTTTATGGATAGATTAAAGAAAAAGCATTTACCGTCATGTGAAACGTAATTTTTTTGTTTTTAAGTGTTTCTATACATCCTAGAAATCCGCCACTTCACGGGCAGGTTATGGGGACCTCCTAGGCACGATATTTGAAGGAATTTTGGGGTTTTATTTTTAACCCTTATTTCATGGAAAACTCACTGTCCCTTTAACCACTTCAGCACGTCCTCCGCATGGCTGCTGGTATGCGGAGGACGCGCTGAGCGCATCCTCCCTTTGGGGCCAGCGTTCGGCCGGGTTCCGGCCGATCGCTGGCCCCCCGGTTGCGGGCTGACATCCTCAATGTCAGCCCAGCATCCGGAACCGCAGCCGTTGAAATTAGGTGTCATCGCGGCAGCGCGATGACACCTAATTCAGGCGCCCCCCCCCCCCCCGCATGTGCGGAGGAGGCGCCTGAAAGGGAGGGGGGGAGGTCCTTCGGACCTCTCTCCCTCCCGATCGGTGGCGTTGCGGGGGTTAACCCAGGCACCATTTGGAAGGGCACAGCCTGCCCTTCCAAATGGTGCCTGGCATTAACCCCTGGGGAGCTGGATCGCGAATCGGCGCTGAAAAGCGCCGGTTCGTTTTCCTTTCCCGGAGCTGGCCGACATCTTGGATGTCGGCCAAGCCTCCGGGAACTCCCCCTGAGGACTGGCGTCATCGTGCATAGCACGATGACGCCAGTCCTAGATTTAACCCCTAACTGCCACCAATGGTGGAGATAGGGAGTTCATTTTTTTTTTCTTTTTTTTGGTTCGTTAGTGTAGCAATATTGTTCCCATTTCAATTATAATGTGAACAATGATGCTGCACTAACGATTTTTGTATGCGGTGCGTTTGTTAAAAATCGCGTAATTTTCCCCAAAAAAAAATGTAACGAGACCATTTCTAATTTTTTTAACAAGCGCACCCATACAAAATATAACCGCAATTGCTCGCATGTTAAAATGTGAAAAAAAACACTTTACACGTTGTAAATTATTGAAAATACATATTTTATTGCATTTTTTGTTATAATATACAGACATGACATAACGTATACATATAATAATGACATATTATGAATCTACCGAGTCTGACGGAAAGAACGATATATAATATGTCTGGGTAATATACTAAAATAAGCCTTCAAAACACGTTTAAACATGATGAGCAAAACCGGTAAAAATTACCTCAGCACAGAGGTGTGAAAAGCCTCAGCAGCGAAAGGGTTAAAAACGTTTTTTTTAAAACTTTTTGTCTTTGTTTCCTGTCCCCCAGGGCACTACCCGGACCCCCATATACCTTTTATGGCAAATATGTAGCATATATGCCCTCTTGGAGGGCACTCTAAAAACCGAATTTTCAGCCCCATTGACTTGCATGGGGGTTCGGGTTCGGTCCCGAACAAATGGGAAGTTCGGGTTTGGGCTCAAACCGAACTCGGGGGGTGTTCGGCTCATCCCTACTGGTGATTACAGAACGGGGACGGCCTTTCGAAGTTCTGTCATGAAAATGAAGGAGGACACCTGTTCAGGCAGAAAAGTGTGATGTTTGTATAAAAAGCGTTTATTCCTAATTTATTAGTTGTCTTGTATAAAACAGTCACTTCTGTATAAGCAAGATGTACTTTATTAATCTGTATAGAACCGTTTCCTCACAGAGCTGCTGTAGCCGGAGTCAGACAGGTTCACTTCATTAACGGCGCCGGACCAGACACAAGCAAGGATTGTCCAAACACGAGTCTCTTCAGGAAAGGCAAGAGTTTATTGTGTCGTCACACAAGTGCTCACACAGGATTGAATCGCTTAGAGTGAGCCCCGATTACACAGAGACATGAGGTTTTATGCCCCAAATACATAATTAGGTACATCCCCATTAGCCCACCTCCCTATGACACTCTATTCCACCCCACGTGGGTTAATACCTCCCATCATTAATTCGAACACAAAGAACATTCCACATATAACTATAAATTGATACACTTCTCGTTAGTTTGACAGTCTGTGATTTGTTTGTGCTGTCTTTCTCCGGGCAGTGCCTCCCTCCCTATCGGCTATGTTTATTCAGATGGCCTGGGGCCCGGTCTTCTATACTCCTTCGTCTTTTCACGGGCCCAACGACCTTGGAATATCTACTTCTCCATGCCAGAAACAGCAAAGATCTTTCATAAGGCTTTAATTGCTTTTCTGCTAATCTAAACGCATTCCTAAATTTCTACGTATACCTCATTCTAGTCTCAGCTACAAACCTGTCTAGTTATATACAAGCGAACCAATATTCTGAACAAGATGGCCGCCTGTGTACAATGGCGGCCGTCTTCCAGCCTATTTCCACTTCATTCCCCCCTTGGCTCAAGTGTCAGGATCTTTCCTGGCACTTGTAGCCATTATACTCCACTATTCTGAAACTACTGAAAAAGGGGGGGTTTATTTCACTGGGAACATACCCTGTGGAATTATCAGTGCTGACTTGCACAGTGGCCATATGCATAGCCCTATGCGGTATATCAGTATCCCTATGATCAAGATCACCACTATCATGAGTATCATGGATCCAATCTTTGAGATGAATCTCAAGATGGAACCAAACCATTCTCCCATTGCCCCAAACCCCCGGAGCGGATTCCAGCCTTCGGCAGCAATCCTCCTGGCTGTGCCCTGCAACTGTGCTACCTTCTCCTGATGATCTTGAATTACCTGGTAATAGTCTGGGACTTCGTGTGTAGTGTTTCTGATGAAGGTGCAACATTCATAGTGCATTGTCATTTCACACAATCCATTCAAGGCCGCACTGATCTGCTCAAGCGCCATTTCATATATCATTTGCACCTTTCATAACTCACGCATTTCCAGATTCAACAGCTGGATATCCATACTGGTCCTATTCAGAATCTCATCCATCAGATTGACATAGCTATTCAATCTCCTCATCATCTCTCCTCCCCATCCAGTCCATACTGGCAACCATGTCCATATTCGATCCATCTTCGCAAACAATTCTCTCTTCGGTCTTTCAAACACCAGTGGGTACCTAGGGTGTAGTTCTGTGTCTGTGTTTGTGTCTTCTCCCCTTAGTTTCTGGATTGGGACCAGCTTAGCCAAATAACACATTCCCGTTATTGTTGGTGGTACCTATGTGTAACACACCCTTTCACAGCACACCTGGTATCCTCCTTTCACTATAAATAGCAATAAATGTAGTGTTCCCTTTGATATCTCTATCGCAAAATGTCTCAGCCGTCTCATCATATCCACTGCACCCTGCCTCCCATTGGTCACATTCCCAATCACCGCCTCTTGGTCTCTAGTGAGTTGCCTGCATCGTATGTATAAATAAATCGCCTTTTGTCCTGTTTTGAATATGTAAATATATAATGTCCAGTTGACCTGACTTGAGTTACATAACCCCCCCTCGTTATTTGTTTCTTTATCTGGTCCTAGTTGAAAACACCATTCTGGTGGATACACTGGTCCTATTATAGGGTACCCGGGACTGACTGATTCTGTCTTTTCCCTGATACAAACATACTCAAATTCATTGGAACAGAGGCAAATGGTATATGAATTGTCTCTGGGTGCAGTCTACTACACACCCAGCATACAGTTTGCCCAGACTTTTTAGCATAGTCATATTTGAATTGCACAAGTAAGTGTCCTCTTGGGTTGGTTCCAGATAGCGCCTCTTGTTTTTGTCTCCACATGGTACGGTTCTCCATCACCGGGTGCGTACCATTCCAGATATGGGAAATATCCACTTTCCCCACATTGCCCGTACAATTAGAGCATACTCCACGCGAGAGTCCATAAACCAAATTAGCAAAATATAAAATCAGCACCACAAATGCCCCGAGTGTCAGAATTCCTTGGGCAATTCTTTTTACAGTCACATAAACCCAATCCCTCCCCACTGGAATTTCAAAAGTAAAGAACATTTCTGGATAATCAAGGGTGGGGGCCGGGCCCCTAAAAAACACCCTGTGGGTATCCCCCGTTGGCGGGTGGTCAGGACCTGTGCCCATCAAAACACCCACTTGTTGATCCTCTGTATTATCTGGGTTAGAATCATTTAGGTGCTCATGGCTGTGGTCTTTGTCAGCTTCAGCCTCAGTGGGTTGGTCTCGTTGGTAACAACCTTCCATGTTGGTTCAGGACTGGCTGCGGCTGCTTTTACCCTGGAGTGATATATCCACGGGACCACCTCGGCAACCTTTACTGCTATAGGGGTTGATAACAGGACAAAATAAAAACCTCTCCATTTTGGACCTAGTGGATCATTTTTCCACTCTTTTACCCATACTGAGTCACCCAGACAATACTTATACAGTGAAGGATACAGAGAATACGGTATATTATCCCCACCCAAATATTTAACTTCTGCATTGATTTACCCAGCATTACTACCTGATCATTTAGTTTAATTTCTCCCAATGCCCGAAGGTCCCCCCTTAGTCCATTAATCAGAGGGGTTGGCTGTCCAAACATAAGTTCGTATGGACGTAGCTTCAATTGGGGGGTTGGTCTGCACCTAATGTGCAAAAGGACTATCGGCAGTAAGTCCAACCAGCCTAGTGACGTCTCTTGGCACAGTTTGGACATCAAAGTCTTTACGGTACGGTTCATTCTTTCAACTTTTCCCGAACTTTGGGGCCTGTTCTCGGGTTGTTCTTGGCACATGTTACACACTGCTGAGCTGTTGCTTTGCAGATTGCTGACAATCCTGGTACGTAGAAATGTGGCTCCAACTGTTGCTCCATCATTTCTCTTCCTCCATGGGTACTTGCGTGAAGTGCTCTTACGATTTCAGGAGCCAGTGTTGCTGGTAGGACTATTAGTCCGTTCTCCATCTGGAACCATCCATCTTCTCCATACCCTCCGGGTTCGTCTGTCAGCCACTTCTTTTCTTTCTCTGAGTACACAGATGTCCATTCGCTCAGTGGCGCCGGTAGGAGTGCAGCCACCACTGGTTTTGGTTTGTATCGTGCCAATTCTCCATAATTTCCCCAGATAAATTCTCCTAGACTGTGCAGTATTCGTGTGATTCGTAGATTATTGTGAGAATTGATTGTCAAATTTTCAAAACGTGACGCGAAATTTCAATTTTCTGCTCGTTCAACTTCAGTTATTTCTTTGTCTTCCTCCTCCCCCACTATTTTTACGCCGAAGAATTTCAGCCTCATCTTGCAGACTCTGCGCAGTCTTTGCTGAACTTCTGAGGTGTTAACCATTAGGCATGTCTCTTGCGGATTTAGGGGAGTAGAGTAGAAATTTCGGCCTTGTGTTCGAGTTGGAAAAAACCATTGGATATAATCATAATTGAGTTCTAACAGTTCATAATCATCTTGCCATTTGTTCAATATTATTTCAATGAACTCGCCGTGGGGTTCAAATTTTTTTTTTTTTTTTTAAATTCATATAGAACTCGTAATTTGGCATGGAAGATTGAGGCTCTTGCTTGCAGATCAGTACTTTAGCTTGAGCTTCTGCTTCTGTTGGTGGTGGCGGTTTTGCAGCTGCTTTTGCGGGTTGGTCCGCGCGTCTGTTACCTTTTGGAATTTCATCACGGCCTTTTTGATGGCCACGACAGTGCATGATGCTGACAGCACTTGGTTTCCACACTGCTTCCAGGAGGGCCGTGATTTCTGCAGCATATTTAATTTATTGTCCTGAAGACGTGAGTAGGCCTCTTTCTTTGTCGAGTGCGCCATGTGCATAGACTGTCATTAAGGCGTATTTGGAATCTATATAGATATTTACTCTTTTGCCTTCAGAAATTTCAAGGGCTCTGGTTAAAGCTGTTATTTCAGCTAGTTGTGCCGATGTATGGCCTGGCAGTGGCTTTGCTTTGATAACTTCTTCTGTTGAGACTACTGCATAGCCGGAGACTTTCTTCCCATCATCCATATAGCTGTAGATCGTATTTGTCTAGGGGTACGTCTTTCAAATCTGGCCTGCTACTGAACACTTCTTCCATGACTTGGAGGCATTCATGATTTGGATCCTCTTCACAGTCAGGCAGTAAAGTAGCAGGGTTTAAAGTAGCGATGAGGTCCAAATGAACCCGTGGATTTTCACACATCATGGCTTGGTACTTCGTCATCCGGCTGTTGCTAAACCAGTAACGTCCTTTGACATCCAGCAGAGCCTTGACAGCATGGGGCACCTTGACATAAAGAACTTGTCCAAGGGTCAGCTTGTCTGCTTCTGCTATCAGCATTGCGGTGGCAGCCACTGCTTTCAGGCATGGGGTAGGCCGCAGACCACAGGGTCGAGTTGCTTGGAGAGGTAGGCCACAGGCCTCAGCCACGAGCCAAAGGTCTGGACCAATACTCCTGTTGCTGTTTGGTTATATTCATGTACGAACAGCTGGAAAGGCTTGCTATGATCTGGCAGACCCAGCGCAGGAGCTTCCATCAGCAGAGTCTTTAATTTCAGAAACGCTGCGGTTTGCTCTTCTTCCCAATGAAAGGGGTCTAATTCTCTTTCCTTGGTTGCTTGATGAAGCGGCTTGGCAATTTCTGCGAAGTTGGGGATCCACAGGCGGCAGAAGCCTGCAGCTCCCAGGAACTCACGGACTTGTCTCCTGGTCTTTAGTTGGGGTATGCGGCACATTGCTTCTTTCCTTTCTGCCCCTAGTGCACGTTTGGTACCTGTTAACTGGAATCCCAGGTATTTTACACTCTGTTTACATATTTGTGCTTTCTTTTTTTTTTTTAGACACTCTGTAACCTGTTTGGCTTAGCAGATGTAGCAAAAGTTTTGTGACAGATAAACAGTCTTTTTCTGTGGGGGAAACCAGTGTAATTAATCAACATACTGTAGCGTGGAAGGACAAAAGGTCCTGGCTGAGCGCGCATCCATTGTAGATACCTCCCACTGAGAAATAAAAAATTAAAAAAAAAAAAAATAAAAAAAAGTTGTCTTGCTGGAACAATGGTGTGTTCCACGGTGACACGCAGAATTTCAATATACCGTAGTCTTTAAATCTCTGCAAATATATTTGTATATTCTGCTTGGCTTTCTTTGGGATATAATATTGTCTTAGAGCCACCGGTATTGCGCCGGACTTTAATTCAACTAATCTGGGCGGGTTGTCCTCCGCCCCCCACCTCAGAAATTCCAAGGAGTAGTGCGTGCGGATCCAGCGTGGCAGACAGAGTAGGTGCCGTGCGCCATTCTTCTTCCCTCGGCATAACTACTGCGATTTTCACAGATTGGGGGTTGTGCGGGCTGGCTGGATTATACTACCGAACAAAACTGCCACCCTCCGGCAGGTTTAATTGAACGGACCCCCGGGAAAAAAAAAAACATAATTTGGGCTTGCAATTTGCAAAAAATATCCCGCCCCAGGAGCTGGATGGGACATTCGGGCATATACATATACACATTGTGTAAATAATATTCTCAGAAATATTTTCCCATAGCCCAAAACAGACTCTTAATACTACATCGAAAAAAAACAATAAAAATAAATCATTCCATCAAAAATCAAACAAAAACATACCTTGTAAAAACAGTAAAGAAAAATTACTTTAATTATTTCTCGAATTAATTTTTCTAACCGTTTCATATATTTCAATTTAGTTTGTTAATAAATTTTTATATTTTAGTAGGCAATATTGTATACTATTACATACTTATTAAACTTAAACTTTCGGAATAATATTAACACAAAAATATAAACATATATCTTGCACTCAACCGACTTCAGACAAATATTCTATTGTAACACACACTAAAATTAGCTAAACATAGTACGCTGCACAAGTACACAAAGGGTTATTTTTTCCACCTTTCAGAGAGCAAAGAAAAACAAACTGCTCCTCCTCCTCCTCTCTCTTGCAAACAGTCTGTCAGAAAAAGGAGGGGGCCTATTACACCAGGGACGACGCTCAATCTCAACTTTTAATTGAACAGTTTAATGATCAATTAAAAGCACAATCGGACAAAATCAGTCTGAACCACACATATAAACTATACAGCACCGCAACTATCTCACTCCGTGAAATATTAATTAATTTATATATGCTCCCATCGGGCATCTCAATCTTTTCTGGTGGAGCCTCTCTATCTCCCTTATTTTGGGGGTCCTGTTTCTTATTCCTCCCCGCTATCATTATAAAATGACTCTGGTTTTTAATGCAATATCTCCATATATCTATATACGGGTATTGTTCAGGATGTCCATACTGCTCTGTAACTTGGGAATGTACCTTCTGTACTAACTCCGGGTCCATTGACCCCTGCTCTGGCCATCCTGGGACTAATAACGGCCACACAACTGTACACATTACTTTTAATTTCTCTTTTGTCAATTCTACACCATAATCATACGTTTTTATATAATGCTTCGAAATTCCGCACCATATATTCTAGGGGCATCTCACCCTCCTTTACCTTCTTGGGCTTAGATGACCCGTTACCCATTGTCACTCCTAAAAAACAATACTTTTTGCGATACAAATATCTTATTTCAACAACAGTTAAAATCTACAGTCTGATACTTCAGTCAACAATTTATCCGCATCCACATACGCTTCCCCCTTCAGTAGCCGACTGCAGTCGCCTGAGCCGAAACCGTAATTATCTGGGTCAAATCTCGTATTTGCTTCCTCGTGGAGCGAGTAGGCGCACGTTCACTCACAGCACTCAAGTCAATTCATTCACAACACATTCCGTATCAGATACTTTCAGCACAATACAGAACATATATCACTTCAACTCTTTCCATTAGCCAAGGGCGTATTCCCTCCTTAGTGGCTCCTTATACCCCGTAATTTGAACTCTAACTCTTGACTGCTTGTGGCTATGTGCACCTCGTTCCTTGTCTATCTCTGTAGCTATCGCTGGCTTTACTATAAGCCCTTTTCACTATACGGCGTACACACTAGGCACTGACTCAGGCTCTTAGCCCAGTCACAGAAAATCCCTCCTCCTTTCCCTTTTACCCACGTGGCGAAGCTCTATTTACAAACACTGAACTATGCAACTCCACGCAGCTACCTTCTCCCTCTCATACAGAACTACCCTTTGATTGGCATTCAATTCCCCCGAATCCAGACGCCCGCTAGCCACTCTGGCTCCTTAGCAATGTCAGCGCTACCAGCGGCGGGAAAGATATGCCAATAGGATGGTGGCCATCGCATCCTCTTATCCGTCTATCGCAGTCGGACGTTTCCCTTAGATACCGGTATTTCCTTTAGACATACAAAACATAGAAGACACGTTACCTATCGCCGGCGCTGCTCGCTGTTTCCTCGGACTCGGGTGTGTCCCAGCTTCCCGGGCCGGGGGGTCTGTTTGGGACGAGATGAGGTCCACTGTACAGGAAATCCTGCTTGGCGCCTGCAGATGTCAGCTCACCTTCAACGGACGCCCCCAACCATCGGGATTCTGGCACTGCTGCAGTCAAGCGCCGCACTGTGTTCAGCAGCCGTTGCCTGTGTCTTGGCAAAAGGCCCGTTATCCCGGCTATCGAGACCCCAGAAAATGTAGCCGGAGTCAGACAGGTTCACTTCATTAACGGCGCCGGACCAGACACAAGCAAGGATTGTCCAAACGAGTCTCTTCAGGAAAGGCAAGAGTTTATTGTGTCGTCACACAAGTGCTCACACAGGATTGAATCGCTTAGAGTGAGCCCCGATTACACAGAGACATGAGGTTTTATGCCCCAAATACATAATTAGGTACATCCCCATTAGCCCACCTCCCTATGACACTCTATTCCACCCCACGTGGGTTAATACCTCCCATCATTAATTCGAACACAAAGAACATTCCACATATAACTATAAATTGATACACTTCTCGTTAGTTTGACAGTCTGTGATTTGTTTGTGCTGTCTTTCTCCGGGCAGTGCCTCCCTCCCTATCGGCTATGTTTATTCAGATGGCCTGGGGCCCGGTCTTCTATACTCCTTCGTCTTTTCACGGGCCCAACGACCTTGGAATATCTACTTCTCCATGCCAGAAACAGCAAAGATCTTTCATAAGGCTTTAATTGCTTTTCTGCTAATCTAAACGCATTCCTAAATTTCTACGTATACCTCATTCTAGTCTCAGCTACAAACCTGTCTAGTTATATACAAGCGAACCAATATTCTGAACAAGATGGCCGCCTGTGTACAATGGCGGCCGTCTTCCAGCCTATTTCCACTTCACTGCCTCATAACACTGCAATGCATCAGCCACCATTTTTACATCATCCAGAACATTCCCACCAACCAACAGGAAGTGAGTAATAATCACCTCAGAGCAGAACAGGAAGTAGAGCGGCAGAAGAAAAGCAATGCGTCATTCACAGCCAGCAACAGTCCATACCTCACAATACAGACTCTTACACCATACACTTACACAGTCTAGCAACCCATACATCACAAAAGTTATTGTGGGAAATTGATATTGGCTGTGTCTTTTTTTTGTATCACAAATTCTTTAAAAATCCACATTGTATTCATAGCCAGTTTATTTATATTCAGCGAGAATTCACTGTACTAAGCTTACCATCATGTTCTGATTAACCCCTTCTATAACAAGTGATTTCCATTAGGCTTGTGCACCGATTTATTTTTTTTCGGTTCGATTCGTTCGGATGTTTAAACTTTTCGATTCGGCTCGTTTCGACCGATTTCTGTTTCGGTTCGGTTCGGATCGTTTTTCGTGTACATTTTTTTTTCCGAATATCGCCCATTTTTCGTATTTTCGTGTCACTTTGCTCGTTTTTTTGTATCGACTTTTCGGAAATTTCGGAAATTTTCGTTTTTTCGGAACGTCTGTTCTCCTCGTTTCAAAGTGTCTACGATAATTCTGGCGATTCCTATGGTGTTTTTTTTATTAAATAAAGATCCTTTTTTTCTTATGAATAATTGAATATACATTTCACAACTTTATTTAATCATATTAAAATGATAAATTTCGATTTGACACATTTCAAGTCCATTCGAAAATTCCGAAAATTTTTCGTTTCGGCTCGGAAAAAACTTTTCGGATCTGCCATTTTGGGATCTAAAAATTTTCGGAAAATCGGCCGCATCCAAAAACACGAATCGGGAAATTTCGTGAAAATTCCGAAACCCGAAACGCACATCCCTAATTTCCATAAAACCACTGGCAGGACCCAGCGCGTTTTTAAAAAATTCACTTACAATTACCCTCACATATACAGAAGTGTCTCCAGTGTATATGATCACTGTAAGCCCTATTTGACAGGCAGAGAGCTCCCTCAGTTGGACAAAAAGTGCTACTACATGCACATTACTGCTTGTTCTGTTTCCTTGAAGGAAAAGCGTAACTGTAAGCTTTTCAAACAATCTCAACACATAGGCCAGAGGCGCGTTCAATACCTCAGCCGCTGCAAGTGCTAAGTTAGCAACTTGACATTGAACGCCGTTCTGCCGCTCAGCGCTGCTAACTTAGCACTTGCAGCGACCCGAGGAGATGCTGCGAGTAGCTGAGTGTGACGTAGTAAAGATGGCCGCCCCCATGAAGCAAGTAACCATTCCGTACGGCAATGTTAATTTTGAGGTTTTTGTTCACCAAAGCACAAAATATTTATTATTTACCCCATGCACATAGACATACATTACAGTTCAATTTATATTTTGTTTCTGAAGTAAACATAACGTTTATTCAATAAAAACTATCATTTGTGGTGTGTGCGTAAAAACGGAATTGTGCTGACTGCTTTTCTTTAATATATATACCTCGAGGCATACGAAAAACAATCTGAATCTTTTATTAAGAAATCGTCGGCCATTTTACTTTGAAATTCGCATCCAAAGCGTTCAATGACACTGCTGCAGCAAACTGAATTGCTGCGCTGCAGCAATTCAGCAGCTGCCGAGGTATAGAACGGGGCTCAGGGCTGTCAAATTCTGATGCCCCCAGATGTCTCTAAACTACAACTCCCGTGATTCCCTGGCTGTCTATTGCAATGAAGGAATTTTGGGAATTGTAGGCCTCAACATCTGGGGGGGCCGTGAGCGTGACAGCCCTGACCTATGTCTTGAAACTTTAGGGGCACAATCTGGAGCACATTTGCAAACAAACGTCACTTGTGATTAGCAAAATCCCTTTGCATCGCTCCAGAACATGACCGGATCGAGTTCTCTCAATGCTGGGCTCCCGCAGGAGGGTTTGAATATAGCTTTTACTGATCGTGGCAGTGATGGGGTTAAAATGAAAAATATTACATTAACATTTTCATATTTAGAACGTTACTACGTGCTACACATGTATCCTGTGTATCTCCTCACTTACTGGAGGCCAGATGAAAAGTGAAAAGCAGCAATTAGGAGGACATACCTGGGGTAATGTAAAAGAAAGATGTCATGAGAGATAATTATCTCCCCATATAAAATGGTCCGCTACAAACGTCAGAGAAAGGGAAAAAAAGAAGCTATTTTAGGATGACCTTCCACAGTGGAAAAAGACACTGCAAAGCAACAGAGGATGTCTTGAAAGGTATTATCCGAGCAGCGTCCTGGAATTACAGCGTTAATTGGTTTGAACAACGGAAATCGGAGATGATATAAAAAGATATATATATATGTAGACGCCCGTTACGGAGCATTTTGTTATTTCTCAATCTCATAAATTACATTTTAAATGGGGCGCCCAGTAGGGATGTGCGTTTCGGGTTTCGGAATTTTTGAATTTTCACGAAATTTCCCGATTCGTGCATTCGGATTCGGCCGATTTTACGAAAATTTTAAGATCCGAAAACGGCAGATCCGAACGAATGTTCGTGCCAAAACAAAAACTTTTTGGAGTTTTCGAATGGACTAGAAATGTGTAAAATCGAAATTCATTTTCACTCCATTCGTGATTTCGGCTCCATTTCAGTAATTTCGGTCATCGTATTTTATTCTGTAATTAAGTTTTGTATCATTCACATCTCAATGTATCCTTCCTGGAAAATCAGAGAAATCTCAATGTATCCTTCTTGTAAAACATGAGAAATCTCAATGTATCCTTGTAAAACATGAGCAATCTCAATGTATCCTTCTTGTAAAACATGAGCAATCTCAATGTATACTACGTGTAAAACATGAGAACTCTCAATGTATACTACTTGTAAAACATGAGTGTCACGGAATGGCCCAGCACCCTCAGCCAGGGGCGGTGCACAGTGACAGTGGTGGCTTTGGACACTTGGGTGTGGTGGCACGCACCTAGTTTTATAAGTACTTTTTATTAGATGTGATTATTGTGTGGTGTAAATAAAGTGTTCCCCGTTGGTTTATTGCGAAATGTATTTTCCCTTTGTCTGCCACGCCCGCCGCCATTTTCTGATCGCCTCGTGGTTCAGATCAGAATATTCGGATCTTAAAATGGCCGAATCGGCAACTCCCCGATTCGTAACGGCCAATACGAATCGGGGCCCGGGTGCCTCCTGCCAGCGAGGGCCAATGGGACTTGTGTGGGCGGGCAGGGATTCCCATTGTATTCCTAATTGTGTAAAGTGATAAATGTATGTGATGTGAAAAATAAACTCAGATTTTCCAGTGCATCCAGCCTCGCCTGATGTCCTTTACTCTCCGCCGCATATACTGTCTGAGCATCCCGCGCGGTCTCAGGTGCGGTGTCCAGACTTAAGATCAGAACGGACTTAAGATCAGAACGGACTTAAGATCAGAACGGACTTAAGATCAGAAGGACTTAAGATCAGAACGGACTTAAGATCAGAACGGACATAAGATCAGAACGGACTTAAGATCAGAACCGAAGGCGCGGCCGCGTACCGCGGTATCGGTATCCAAGTGAGCGGTGATCAGATCCGAAGATTCAGCCGCTCCCGTAAGATCCGAAGATTCATCCGTTTAAAGATCCGAATATTCCTCCACATAAGATCCGAATATTCCTCCGCGGCAGACCCGATCCCCAGATTCGCACGGCCGCCCGCAGACGCACTCCACACCCACAAGGTCAGTGAACCAGCTGCTCGGGACGCTGAGTGCCGTATGGCTCAGTGGTCGGGCTGGTTCTAGGCAGGGGTCCCCTCCACCGCCCGCTAACCCCTTCCGGGGTCACGCCAGGCCGCACGAGACGCCGAGTGCGCGTCACGCGGTAGTCGGGCCAGCGGTAAGCGACGGGGGTCACGCAGATAGAGCACACCCGCAGGCGGAACAACATCCCATTCCGTCATACTGGTGGCAGCGGTGGGATCGCTCTCTGCAGACCCCTAGGAGACATACGCCATGGTGGTGTACACCTATTATGACCGGACACCCTGCGTGGGATGTTGGAGAACCGGGGAGGAACGCGCGGTAACAAAAGAGAAGAACCCTGATCAAGGAACTGACCAGGATGGATCAGGACGAGGCGATGATGCCCGGCCCCAGCCCTGCCCGCGCAGAGGTGGAGGAAGATGCTGGCCTCAGAGAGTTGCGGCGTCGGATTGCCCTGCTCGGTGATGCCCCAGCGGAGGGGGCCAGATATCAAGTGATTCGGGGTTCTACCGGGAAGTTGAGCAGGAGAAGGAACGCCAGCACGAGCTGCGGTTGGCAGAGCTCCGCGGAGCAGAGCCTGAATATGTTGACCGAACCCTACCCTGTGGAACCCTGGGTCGAGGCTCACAGCTCGACTGGAGCTTCACCTGGGGAATCTGCAACCCCCAGTGACTACGCTTGCAGGACTCTCAGCTCGCCTGGAGCCTGTACTGAGGACGTCACTTATCCCGCGCGACCCTCGGATGAAGTCTCACAGGCCGCCTGGAGCTGCATCTGAGGACGCCACATTCCCCATTGAGAAGCGGTGCTCCTGTGCTGGCACCTTCGCCGACATGAAGGTCGTGTTGGCAAGAGAGCTGCAGGAGGGCCTGGAGCAGGACCAGAGGTCCACAGAGGAACTGTGGTACGAGGCCCTGGACCATGAGCGGGACTGCCATGGGGTGTACATTCCTCCGACGCTGTCGTCCATCGGGTGCAGTACGATGTGCGAGCAGCGTTCCTGCAAGGTCGGGCCCCAGAGGAGTGGGAGGCCGAGCTCCGGAGGCTGGTGCAGCAGGAGATCGCACTGGACGCCGAGTACCGCGCGCTCCGGTGGCTAACCGCTCTCCGACAGTGCGCCCTATTGGAGGCAGTTCCACTGCAGGGCCTCGCTACGGGGGTATGGGGCTGCTCTACGAGGGCATGGCCGCCGACCCCGAGTTTGGAGAGGAGACCGAGGAGCGGATGGAAGACATCCTGGAGCGACGGGAACTGGAGATCCCGTCAGACAGCAGGGACTCGGTGTTTGAGGAGCTGGAGTCCCTAGCCGAGCGAGAGTGGGAGCTCGAGGTGGCTTATCGGAGACTGTTGGACGGCGTTCCGCAGTCGAGCCTGAGCTCCCCGTGGTGGGACGGGTCGGCGGAGGAAGTCGACAGTCCCCAGGTTTGGGACCTATGGGAGGCCGAGGCGGACCCATGGGTGCCCGTGGGGGTTCGACTGAGGAAGTTACCCCCTGCACCCCGCAAGAGGACAGGGTGGCCGAGGCCACGGGTCCAGCGGGGGAGGAGACGGATGGTCTCCCCGGGATGGGTTGTGCGCAACCATTGTTTGCCCCGGGGGTGAAGAGACCATCCTTCCCCAAGGAGATCTCCCACCAGCAGAAGAGCTGGCTACGGGGCAGAGCGCCGCTGGTCTCTGCCCACTACTCGAAGTCTGCCAGGAGGAGCAGACGGATGGTTCCCCCGGGATGGGTTGTGCGCAACCATTGTTTGCCCCGGGGGGTGAAGAGACCATCCTTCCCCAAGGAGATCTCCAACCAGCAGGAGAGCTGGCTACGGGGCAGAGTGTCGCTGGCCTCTGCCCACTACTCGAAGTCTGCCAGGAGGAGCAGACGGATGGTTCCCCCGGGATGGGTTGTGCGCAACCATTGTTTGCCCCGGGGGGTGAAGAGACCATCCTTCCCCAAGGAGATCTCCAACCAGCAGAAGAGCTGGCTACGGGGCAGGAGTGCCGCTGGTCTCTGCCCACTACTCAAAGTCTGCCAGGAGGAGCAGACGGATGGTCCCCCCGGGATGGGTTGTGCGCAACCATTGTTTGCCCCGGGGGGTGAAGTAACCATCCTTCAGCAAGGAGATCCTCCCCCAGCTGTAGAGCTGGCCACGGGGCAGAGCGCTGTTGGCCTCTGCCCACCACCCACAGTCTGCCAGGTGGGGCAGACAGATGGTTCCCCCGGGCTGGGTTGTGCGCCACTGCTGATGGGCCTGGGGGGGAAAGAAACCATCCTCCTGCAAGGAGATCCCCACCCAGCGGAAGAGCTGACACCAGGGCAGAGCGCCGCTGGCCTCTGCCTGTTTCTCCCAACTTGCCCCGAGGGGCAGAGCGAGGATGACCCCGTGCAACTGCGGTTGCATCCATTTGTCTCCCTTGTCGGCTACCAGGAAGAGCAGTCAGGTTTGGCCCCACTTGCTCCTTCGGTTGCCGTGTCAGTACCTGGCCATCCAGTGGAAGAGCTGGCAACGGGGCAGAGCGCCGCTGGCCTCTGCCCATTTCGGCAACCCTTGGGAGGGGGGGCCTCACGCAGCCACGGGTTCTTCCCACGGTTGACCTGGGCACCCGGGGCGTGTGCATTTAGCACCCGGGTTCCCCGGGTGAGTGGTAGCCCTGGAGGGGACACAGGAGGCACGCCGGCCCCGACGTATGTCCTCTCGCCCAGCCGGGGAAACTCCAAGGACATGGGGTCCCGACCAAGCTGGCACGGCCGCAAGGCCAAATGGAGAGGCCTGGTGACTCGGCCTCCCCAGACTGACTATGGGCCTGGGAGCACCGACTTTCCCGGTATGACCCGGTGGGGTCAGACCAGGTGCGTCGAACTGGGGGAGGGGGAGGAGTGTCACGGAATGGCCCAGCACCCTCAGCCAGGGGCGGTGCACAGTGACAGTGGTGGCTTTGGACACTTGGGTGTGGTGGCACGCACCTAGTTTTATAAGTACTTTTTATTAGATGTGATTATTGTGTGGTGTAAATAAAGTGTTCCCCGTTGGTTTATTGCGAAATGTATTTTCCCTTTGTCTGCCACGCCCGCCGCCATTTTCTGATCGCCTCGTGGTTCAGATCAGAATATTCGGATCTTAAAATGGCCGAATCGGCAACTCCCCGATTCGTAACGGCCAATACGAATCGGGGCCGGGTGCCTCCTGCCAGCGAGGGCCAATGGGACTTGTGTGGGCGGGCAGGGATTCCCATTGTATTCCTAATTGTGTAAAGTGATAAATGTATGTGATGTGAAAAATAAACTCAGATTTTCCAGTGCATCCAGCCTCGCCTGATGTCCTTTACTCTCCGCCGCATATACTGTCTGAGCATCCCGCGCGGTCTCAGGGTGCGGTGTCCAGACTTAAGATCAGAACGGACTTAAGATCAGAACGGACTTAAGATCAGAACGGACTTAAGATCAGAACGGACTTAAGATCAGAACGGACTTAAGATCAGAACGGACATAAGATCAGAACGGACTTAAGATCAGAACCGAAGGCGCGGCCGCGTACCGCGCTTCGGTATACCAAGTGAGCGGTGATCAGATCCGAAGATTCAGCCGCTCCCGTAAGATCCGAAGATTCATCCGTTTAAAGATCCGAATATTCCTCCACATAAGATCCGAATATTCCTCCGCGGCAGACCCGATCCCCAGATTCGCACGGCCGCCCGCAGACGCACTCCACACCCACAAGGTCAGTGAACCAGCTGCTCGGGACGCTGAGTGCCGTATGGCTCAGTGGTCGGGCTGGTTCTAGGCAGGGGTCCCCTCCACCGCCCGCTAACCCCTTCCCGGGGTCACGCCAGGCCGCACGAGACGCCGAGTGCGCGTCACGCGGTAGTCGGGCCAGCGGTAAGCGACGGGGGTCACGCAGATAGAGCACACCCGCAGGCGGAACAACATCCCCATTCCGTCATAATGAGAAATCTCAATGTATCCTTCTTGTAAAACATGAGCAATCTCAATGTATACTACTTGTAAAACATGAGAAATCTCAATGTATCCTTCTTGTAAAACATGAGAAATCTCAATGTATCCTTCTTGTAAAACATGAGAAATCTCAATGTATACTACTTGTAAAACATGAGAAAATCTCAATGGCAGAATTATCGTATCGGCAGAATTATCGTATCGTATCGTATAATTATCGTATCCGAAAAACCATTAGTTTACGTCAAAACGAATAGACACTTTGAAACAAGGAGAACAGACGTTCCAAAAAACACGAAAATTTCCGAAATCACGAAAAAAAAATAGATACGAAACGAAACGAAACGAAAATCGGCAGAAACGAGTCGAAACGAAAATTTTCAAAATCCGAACCGAATCAAACTGGAAAAAAAAAAAAAAATCGGTGCACAAGCCTAGCGCCCAGTGCACAGTTTTATTCCATAAAAATTAGGGCTGTACCGATACTAGTTTCGGTGCCGATACCGGCATTTGCACGAGTACTTGGACACAGCCAGCCGGAGCTGCCTGGTGGAATGCTGTTAATGCATTCTGCCAGCAACCACGGTGTGTGTGTGTGTGTGTGTGTATATATATATATATAAGGAGGACCAGGCACTCAGCTCCAAAAAATACTGTAGTGTGGGTCGGAAATCGCACAGCCAAAGTTATGCCCAGGTGCTGTTGTCCCTCAGTAGTGCATATAGAGAGGTAAGCAATGGTGGGAGGCACTTCGTAAAATAACAAAATTTATTCTTTACATTTAAAAATCCAACGTTTCGGCCCAACACAACGGGCCTTTTTCAAGGAATATAGAGCAATAAAACAAACAAGCTTTATATAGAGGGAGACATTAAAAACGAGGGATACTCACCCTGCCCCTCCATGGCTAAAGATCGGGGTTACGCCCCAGAGAAAAACCGGAAGCGATCAATGAAACGCATACTGGCGTCATCAGGCCGCGGCGGCTAGCCGCGTCAATCAGTGGAGACTGGCGCCTGGAGGGGAGGAGTGAGGGGTTCCCATGGCGATGTTAAAAACAATGCTGGTGCTTGACAGCGGGTTGAAGGAAGATAACCGTGCGTCAGAGGAGGATATCAGCAAGCAGGAGAGAGCGCGAATAAATAACTAAATAAAACAGAGCTGAATACATTTATATGTATTCAGCTCTGTTTTATTTAGTTAATTATTTATGCATGTGTTTTATAATGTGTTTAATAAAGTGGTTTCTTTGTAATGCACAAGTAATCTAGTTACAGGTTATGTAAGTGCTTAGTGTCCCTTTAAATCTCACCTTTTTGGTCATTATTTTACATTGCTTTGTATTTTAAGAGAGAATAAAATATATATCTTCTTTTTTTTTTCTTTAAACTTGCATGATTGCTCTTGATTGGATCGCAGCACATGCACGTTTTGCTCCCGGCAGATTGTTGCTGGCAATCATTGCCATCCCGTGTCTCTTATTTCTAATTCAGTAATCATTCCGTTTAGCGGCCGTTAAACGTGCGGGGCATGGCTAATGAGCGCTTAATTCCTCACAAGGTGCAGGCGGAAAATATCAAATCGCATTGTGTTGGCAAATCTCATTGATTTTTCCTCTAATACGGGATGACCTTCTGTGATCAAATAATTAATCAGAAATCTCCCACTGACCACTCAGGCGCGTCTCGGCCGGCTCACGGAGAGCGATTCTTCCATCACAGCGCCGAGCCGCTGTTTGGATTAATTGCATTAAGGATCACCTGGATGATGATTTTTTTTTTTTTTTTTTTTGAATAAGAGAGAAATGTAGGAAATAGAAGGATATTTATTTAGATAAAATAGTTAAAAAATCTCATGTTTGGCCCCAAAAAAACATTCTGGATTAAAAAATATAAAGTATCTTAAAACTATATTCTGTTCTGAATTTAAAGCAAAACCCGAAACTGGTCAGGTATTATATGGCCAAAAATATTTGGATGCTTGGTCATCACCCTGTAACTATATATTGTATTTCTGTAACTGTAACACTTCAATGTTCTTGAACCCAGGACATACTTGAAAACGAGAGAAATCTCAATGTATCCTTCCTGGTAAAATCCTTTATAAATAAATATGAGCTTGTAGGACATCTGTAACGGATCTCTGTACCCTGACAGGGTCACATCTGTCAAAGGCCGCTTCCTCACTGGACACCCGGGCTCTCAGTGTCTCCCGTGTCTCTCTCCAGTCCTTAGCCGCAACTTAAAGACGGGTACACATTGAGAGGCTGCTAGCGACCCCCTGAAATAAGACGAGTCTGTAGATCTGAGGTCTTTCAGGGTTAGAATGGAACTGGTTTAATCAGGGACACACACACATACATTTATAAAGTCACACATGGGTCATTTACATACACAAGTCCTCCCTAGAAACTGCTGGGGGACCCAACCAGACCGAAACAGATAATTGGACAAACATTTGGCTTTTTGGTAGGTGAAACATAATTAGATTACGCACATAGTTTAAATTAAACATTACTTAACATTTCTAATGAGGCAGGACAATGGGAATCGGGATAACAGATTACAGTCAGAAGATTTACAACCTACTCAAATAGAAACAGATAAAATACACAAGACCAGACAATAGACAGATAGACAATAGCATTATTGCATAATCCCAATTATACCAACATTCTGCACACAAGAGAGGGCAATGGGCTAATATTGATTATGAGTACAGAAGGGGTGGGGTCGCACCTATTCCCCAATGGGGCGGCTGCAACCACCCACCAAATGCATTCAGCCCAATAACATGTATAAAACATATCAAGGAGAAAATGGCCATTAAACAGAAACCAAATCCTCTTATTGCGTTTTGTTTCACACGGTATAATGGCTATATGCCGCTGGATACATTACCTCTCCCTGCGCTCCCTCAATGTCCCCAGCTGCCTCCTCCGGCGACCGCGACCTCATTACGTCCTGGTTTCCTCCTCGCAAGAAGGAATCCAGGAAGTAAACCACTGCGATCGCCGGAGGAGACTGCGGGGATCAGCGAGGGAGCGCAGGGAGAGGTGAAGTATGCAGCCCGAGTGTGTCTCGGGGTTACCGCTCTCAGCGGTGAAATTTAACCCCAAGACACATTCAAGAACACCGCCAGGGAGGTTAATGAGTGAAATAAGTATTTGACCCCTTCAGAAAACATGACTTACAGGGTTATTCTGAGAGCGGTGAAAAGCAGGAGAATGACTGGAGAATGGAAAATTCGAGGTCAAAACAGCCAAACCAGAAAAATTCTCCCATTCATCTCGCTTTCCAAATCGGCTATTTTGACCTAGAATTTTCCATTCTCCAGTCATTCTCCTGGTTTTCACCTCTCTCTGAATAACCCTGTTGGCAGTCACAGAGGTCAGACTTTTCTTGTAGTTGGCCACCAGGTTTTCTCACATCTCAGGAGCGACTCACATCATTGTATTGTGTGGGATATATTCAAAGGACATCACCAGGAGTTAGATTAGAAGTCTTTTAAGATCCTTGTCTTATCTCATTCAGCTGCCAGCTCTTATCTCAGGTACATTGGATACCACAATACACTCCCTGCTGCCTTAACTGTTAAGACACAGAAGTAAAGAAAAACCTTTGGTAAATGTTGCCTCCTGGGAAGAAATTCAACATAATGATAGGGAGATGAAAAAAACTAGTTTCGTCCTTGCTGCCTTATCTGAACATTCCCTCCTCCACCTCATTAAATGTTAAATACTGTAGACTGGATAAATCACAACAGTAAAGTAAGACTTTTGCACAGATTTTGGTAAATGTTACGTCAGGGGAAAAATTCTCATAATGGAAACTGGAGATAAAAAAAATAACTTAATTTTTCCTTTTTACATGTGATTTACCGCAAACAAAGGAGAAAAAAAAGCATTGTTTTATAATGTGGTTTTCTTTGTAATGCACAAGTCATCTAGTTTCATCTTATGTATCTGGTAGTGTCCTTTTACCTCAATGGGTGGATAACGATATACAATCTGGAGAGAGCAAATACTCTGACTTCCAGGGGATGAAGACCCGTCCACAGACAATGTGGCTATTATCCCTAAAACAACTGCTTTGGGCTAATCTGCTCCGCAGGGCTCTGCAGCGACTGAGCGGTTAGAAGATAAATTGAACTAAACCAGTAATGTTACATTGATCACAAAACGCCCAGAATTTACCGTCATCCTCCGGCGTCATTCATATAGAAAATAACACCAGCGGCTCTTCATCTAGGAGGAAAAAAATGAGATTGGATGTCACGGATCTTGATTGAAGTTCAGTCAGGCGTCTCGGGCCGGTATCAATGTCTTTCCATCCTGTAATCAGCTGACATCTGGCAGCTCTGGCGCTAGCCGACTCCTCATGAGCCGCGCGGATTTAAATCGGACCTTCCAACTCTCCTGTAAAGGTGTGTTTCACTTTAAAAAGATGTTTGTGTCCAGTAATGGGTCCTCGCCTTGATCCTTGGTGAATTGATAAAATGGATCGCTTTCTTTTTTTAATATAAATGTATCCGGTTCCTTTATGGGGGGGGGGCAGTCTGGGCACAATGTGTAAAATAAAACGGCCTTCACAAAATGTGCCATTCCGACCATAATCCGAGGTCTTGCCTGGAATGGACCTGCCAAAGATTCAGTATGGATTTGACTCTGCTATTAACCCCTTAACTCCCGAAGTCGACTGAAAAGCACCTATTAGCATATCAAATCCCAATTTTCACATATTTTTGAAGCCGGATTACTGTGCCCCCTGTGGAGAATCAAATTACACTGTCTTATCTCTCTCCAGGCACCATGCAGAGAGATAAAACCAGCTGCAAATAGCAGGCCCTACCCTCACTGTGAGAAAAAGCTCAACAAAATTTACTGCAGCATTCCAGCAGCCAGGGATTTGTCAGAATACAGGGAGAGCTGTGGGGTCAGTCCCTACTGTACAGGGATAAGATTCAGGAGGTTATAATGAATGTAAATCCCTGTACAGTACAGATACAAGGTGTTGCTGTAATTGCCATACACAGGCATTATGCAGCAAATACAGATACAAGGTGTTGCTGTAATTGCCATACACAGGCATTATGCAGCACATACAGATACAAGGTGTTGCTGTAATTGCCATACACAGGCATTATGCAGCACATACAGATATAGAGTGTTGCTGTAATTGCCATACACAGGCATTATGCAGCACATACAGATACAAGGTGTTGCTGTAATTGCCATACACAGGCATTATGCAGCACATACAGATATAGAGTGTTGCTGTAATTGCCATACACAGGCATTATGCAGCACATACAGATACAAGGTGCTGCTGTAATTGCCATACACAGGCTTTATGCAGCACATACAGATACAAGGTGTTGCTGTAATTGCCATACACAGGCATTATGCAGCACATACAGATACAGGGTGTTGCTGTAATTGCCATACACAGGCATTATGCAGCACATACAGATACAAGGTGTTGCTGTAATTGCCATACACAGGCATTATGCAGCACATACAGATACAAGGTGTTGCTGTAATTGCCATACACAGGCATTATGCAGCACATACAGATACAGAGTGTTGCTGTAATTGCCATACACAGGCATTATGCAGCACATACAGATACAGAGTGTTGCTGTAATTGCCATACACAGGCATTATGCAGCACATACAGATACAAGGTGCTGCTGTAATTGCCATACACAGGCATTATGCAGCATATACAGATACAAGGTGTTGCTGTAATTGCCATACACAGGCATTATGCGGCACATACAGATACAAGGTGTTACTGTAATTGCCATACACAGGCATTATGCAGCATATACAGATACAAGGTGTTGCTGTAATTGTCATACACAGGCATTATGCAGCACATACAGATACAAGGTGTTACTGTAATTGCCATACACAGGCATTATGCAGCACATACAGATACAAGGTGTTGCTGTAATTGCCATACACAGGCATTATGCAGCACATACAGATACAAGGTGCTGCTGTAATTGCCATACACAGGCATTATGCAGCACATACAGATACAAGGTGTTGCTGTAATTGCCATACACAGGCATTATGCAGCACATACAGATACAAGGTGCTGCTGTAATTGCCATACACAGGCATTATGCAGCATATACAGATACAAGGTGTTGCTGTAATTGCCATACACAGGCATTATGCGGCACATACAGATACAAGGTGTTACTGTAATTGCCATACACAGGCATTATGCAGCACATACAGATACAAGGTGTTGCTGTAATTGCCATACACAGGGCCGGATTGAGGGTATCATGGGCCCGGTGCTGAGTATTTTGGTGGGCCTTTTTATATATACGCACCCCTATTTTACACCTACATGTGCACCTGCGTACCCCTATTATACACCAAAAGTGCGCCTATGCACCCCTATTATACACCAAAAGTACCCCTGCACACCCGTATTTTACACCTACATGTGCACCTACGCACCCCTATTATACACCTAGGCTATACGTGTGCCTACGGACCCCTTTTATACACCTTTACGTGTGCCTACAATACACCTATATGTACGCCTACACACCAACCCACATACACCTAAATACATACATACCTAACCACCCCCAAACACAACCATTCCCATACACCTAAACACACACAAACCTAATCACCCCCAAAGATGACACACGACACAATGGCCATTTCCATAAACCTACAAACACACAAATCCACAATCACCCCCAAACACATAACTATACCCATAACCATACCCATAGGCTGGCACCGTTGGTGTGGCAGTCTCTGACACTGCTTGCTAGCTGGGGCTGCGCTGGCCACCTCCAAATAAATCCTTGTCCACTCCTGCGCTGCCGCTTGACTGTGCTGAGCTGGCCTGGCACACTGCTGTGGTGGGCTGCCTGTCGCTGGTGACACTGACAGCAGGTCAGATGACAGACAGATAGAGCTGGCACAGAGTGATGGGGCAGGCAGCAGCGGGTGAGGTGAGACAGGTCTCTTGAAGGGCGCACAGTGACACTTGACACTAGGCTAGACAGCAGTCCCTACTGGCTCCTTTTTCTTTCAAATCGTGACCTGGTCTGGGCTGGCTGCGCGGTCGCTGGTGGCCTGGCTATTTGTCTGTGCGTGCTATTTTTTTTTCTTTGGCGAGGGCCAGGCAGCCGCAGGACAGTGCAGGCTGAGCGGATACATCCGTGCGCCTGTGCACTGTCCTGCTTGTGCAGTGCTTACCTTCCTTCCCCGTAACGATATGACTCAGGCCGGCACGTGGTGAGGGACTAGGCGGGGCAGGTGACATGAAACGTCACGTGTTCACGTCACGTGTTCTCCTGACCTCCGCGAACGGCCTGTAAGCCTCCGACGGCGCCGCCACACAGCACTCAGCCGCTGGATCCGGAGAAAATGGGCCGGCCGTTGAGTCCAGCGGCCTCTGCTTTAGTGTGTGTGGCAGGCCGGCCTGCTGCTGCTGTGGGCCTATTTTAGAAACGGGGCCTGGAGCGGCCGCTCCATCCGCCCCTATGATAATCCGGCCCTGGCCATACACATGCATTATGCAGCACATACAGATACAAGGTGTTGCTGTAATTGTCATACATAGGCATTATGCAGCACATACAGATACAACAAGGTAGTATCGCTGTAATTGCCATACACAGGCATTATGCAGCACATACAGATACAACAAGGTAGTATCGCTGTAATTGCCATACACAGGCATTATGCAGCACATACAGATACAAGGTGTTGCTGTAATTGCCATACACAGGCATTATGCATCACATACAGATACAAGGTGTTACTGTAATTGCCACACACATGCATTATGCAGCACATACAGATACAAGGTGTTGCTGTAATTGTCATACACAGGCATTATGCAGCACATACAGATACAAGGTGTTGCTGTAATTGTCATACACAGGCATTATGCAGCACATACAGATACAAGGTGTTGCTGTAATTGCCATACACAGGCATTATGCGGCACATACAGATACAAGGTGTTGCTGTAATTGCCATACACAGGCATTATGCAGCACATACAGATACAAGGTGTTGCTGTAATTGCCATACACAGGCATTATGCGGCACATACAGATACAAGGTGTCCCTGTAATTGCCATACACAGGCATTATGCGGCACATACAGATACAAGGTGTTGCTGTAATTGCCATACACAGGCATTATGCAGCACATACAGATACAAGGTGTCGCTGTAATTGCCATACACAGGCATTATGCAGCACATACAGATACAAGGTGTTGCTGTAATTGCCACACACAGGCATTATGCGGCACATACAGATACAAGGTGTCCCTGTAATTGCCATACACAGGCATTATGCGGCACATACAGATACAAGGTGTTGCTGTAATTGCCATACACAGGCATTATGCAGCACATACAGATACAAGGTGTCGCTGTAATTGCCATACACAGGCATTATGCAGCACATACAGATACAAGGTGTTGCTGTAATTGCCATACAGAGGCATTATGCAGCACATACAGTTACCGGCTGGGTGGAGTAGAGGTAAAATTAAAAATGAACAAATTTACGTTATTTTCCTTTTTAAATTATCTCAGAACAGCAATTTCTTTGAAAATGTTCAGTTTTACCCTGTATTTACACACGAAAAGATGGACGGCGCCCAAAACCTGTACCACCACCAGTTAACCAAAGCCAAACCAGAAATTCAGTGGTTTCCCCCAAACCAGTGTATAGAACAATGTATAATGATACGTATCTGGTGGCGCGATGAAGGTCGCTTATGGATATCTGGTAGTTCTCTTAGTTCATATTATCCCCATGGATCATACAAAAGAAAGCAAACACTATAATGGTGCAGACTATTTAACAAGTTTTTATAAAAAGAACTGTAGTGTATGATTTCACTCACAAATCTAGAGCCCGAACACTGGCTCTAAGTGGATCAACGCATTTGGGTACTTGAATTCTCCACTTGAAAGGTAACCCACACCTTATTATAACCAGAGACTCTTCTCACATGGAATATAGAAGACAAGAAAAACTCTCTTGTGCAGATCTTACGAATTTGATGACAAATGATGGTATAACGATTGCCAACTCACGTTTGTTGGAGCTTAGGACCAAGCTCTTGGTGTGTGCGCATGTGGACTTATTTATGGGTTAAGTCCATAGAAACCCTCTGGATCTCCAAGAACGCGGGGATCAAAAAAAGGCTTAATAAAAAGCTGGAGCTTGGTCCTAAGCTCCAACAAACGTGAGTTGGCAATCGTTATACCATCATTTGTCATCAAATTCGTAAGATCTGCACAAGAGAGTTTTTCTTGTCTTCTATATTCCATGTGAGAAGAGTCTCTGGTTATAATAAGGTGTGGGTTACCTTTCAAGTGGAGAATTCAAGTACCCAAATGCGTTGATCCACTTGGAGCCAGTGTTCGGGCTCTAGATTTGTGAGTGAAATCATACACCACAGTTCTTTTTATAAAAACTTCTTAAATAGTCTGCACCATTATAGTGTTTGCTTTCTTTTGTATGATCCATGGGGATAATATGAACTAAGAGAACTACCAGATATCCATAAGCGACCTTCATCGCGCCACCAGATACGTATCATTATACATTACCCTGTATTTAATTTACTTTGTGTCCCATGTTTCAAATGTTTTAATTTGTTTGCGTATGGGTTAAGGGCCATGGAGGTTTTAGATGGGGACAAGGCGGCACTGTAGCCTACCTGCTCTCTGTAATAAGCCCTGAACTGCCAGCAGCCTGATGAGCCGACAGTTCAGGCAGGATCATGTAGGCTTTAATGACTCCGGTGGGATGCACATCTTTTCTGCCGCGTCTTTTTTTTTTTAAGACACGTCATTTTTGTCGCGCCTTTTTGTAACTCGAATATTTTATGGCGTCATTTCCATGGGATACCCCTGCCAAAAATGTCCAGATTATATTCTGGATACAGACGGCTGTGATTGTTTCCAGAATATATATTAAAATAGTAACATGAGAATATACAAACCGCTGCAAAAAACAAACCGCTCACTCCATCGATGCCTCCGACCATTCATCCTGTGGTCCAATTACCATGAGCAGAAAAGCCAGGTCGCCGAAGTTGAGTGCGCCAGAAGACGTGCGTGGGACGTGCTCCGCAAACCAGCAGGACTAATCGAGGACGCCTCACGCTCGTCTTTCGCATCCATAGGGGTTAAACCATTGAAAAAGAAAAGAATCCTCTGCTGTAGTGAAGCCACGTTTGATGAAGACCTGTAGACGGTTGAAATGATGTCAGGACCCTCTCAGGTGGCGACATAACACTGTGAGAATCATTGTGGATATTTTTGCTTCTGTTTTAATTTTGGATTTATTGGTCACCTGTTGCAATTGCATCATGTCATCTTTAAAGGGACGCTCTACTCATCCTGACCACTTTACCCTTTTTCTCCACCCCTCCTTGCTCCCCCGATCTGGTGATATCATAGGGTGTAGTGGAGGAGTTTTCTCCACCCCACCCAGTATCTCCAGCAGCCGGAAGTTTTGAATTTCCCGGCTGCCGGTCACCAGATCGGTCACTAGTGATGTCACACACAGAGAGCGGGTGACGCCACCCACTGAGACCAATCACTGTAGCGAGTGTTCTCAGAGAGGCAGCGATGGATCAGATCTGTGCATGCGCGTGCAGCTCCGATCCATCGCTCTGCGCAGGCGCTACGGAACTTGTTTGCCAAAAGTGTGTGAGTCTCGTAGCGCTGCGCAATTTGTGGTTCCTACGCTACGCGAGTTGTATAGGAGCACAAATTGCACGGAAAAGCTTCAGGGACTTATGGATTCAGGAGTCCCTGTGCCGAAGAGGAGGAGCAGCGCGCGGCGAGGGGGTAAAGGTGAGTAAATCATACGAAATGAATTTAATATTTGGGCAGAGGATGTCAGCAGGATCTACCCAATTATTTAAGGGCAGAAAAAGGAGACCTGTGGACTTGGTTCACTGTCCATTTAAATTTTCTACAGTGTGTTTTTCTTTTTCTCCCAACGCGTTTTTAGCTGCAGATCAAGTAGGCAAAAAAACGTAACCATTTCTGGTGTGAAACCAGGTCGATACCGATACCTCTGCCTTCAAGTTTTATTTCTGAAAAGTCGAAAATGCTAAATATCTTCCGTCCACGCTGAGAACTATAAATAATCACAAGTCTTCTATCGTCCAATCAAAGCAAAATAACCCAAAATAACCTTTATTTTTGCATCTGTTTACGTTTCCTGTCAAACAACTACAAAGTCAAACGGCATCTGAAACGCACAGACCGTCACGGATAAATGGTGGATATATAATGACAGCTTTTTGTCATCTTTCTAGCACGACCGACAGGAGAAATTGCATTAAAATTCAGTCCGGATTTTTCATGGCAGCTATTAAATGTGATTTACTGGAAGGCTGATTTCTGAACATCGAGCACCAACGCATTTCTCCACAAACAAATCACTTGGAAATTATTAAAACTTATTTTCCAGCCTGAGCTGTTTGTACTGGATCAACCGGGCAATAAGGACGGGGGAGGGGGGTTAATGTATGGGGTATGATTAGCCCTGAAATTTATCCCTAAAAATAATCGGTTAATAAAATGTTAGATATTAGGAAGTGGGGAGAGGGGTTTGCTCTTGAATCTCTCTGCAACATAATACTCTTCATCATTGTAGCCCCATACATATTGCGCCTTACTGTGAGCTTTATTGCTGCGGAGCTCTGTGATAGGCTCATAACACTGCACAATACTGTGAGTTTTATTGCTGTGGAGTTCTGTGATAGGCTCATAACGCTGCACAATACTGTGAGTTTTATTGCTGTGGAGCTCTGTGATAGGCTCATAACGCTGCACATTACTGTGAGTTTTAGTGCTGGGAAGCTCAGTGATATGCTCATACACACGCACATTACTGTGAGCTTTATTGCTGTGAAGCTCTGTAATACTCTCATACACAGCGCACATTACTGTGAGTTTTATTGCTGTGGAGCTCTGTGATACGCTCATACACACTGCACATTACTGTGAGTTTTATTGCTGTGGAGCTCTGTGATACGCTCATACACACTGCACATTACCGTGAGTTTTATTGCTGTGGAGCTCTGTGAGAACGCTTAAATGCACCGCACATTACTGAGTTTTATTGCTGTGGAGCTTTGTGATTCGCTCATATGCACTGCACATCATTACTGTAAACTTTATTGCTGTGGAGCTTTGTTACATGCTCATACACAGCACAAATTGCTGTTCTGTACTGTCTGAAAACATTTTCTGTATTTGGGTGGCCTTTATCCACTACTGCTCAAACACATGCGTAAGTTCAAATGGATATTATGATTATAAATGTGTATATATACGGTATATACAGTATATATGTACAACAGCAGCTTGTAAAATGCTCTCCACTGCTATACTACACTGTGTATTGGTTCTTAGAAGCTGATATTTCATTAGCTGGTGACGCAGTCATCGCTCACCTCCTTTCCTTTCTAATCTCTCCGTGTTCTACTGATCTGACCTATTTTAATGGAAACAACTGTTCATACTCCATTCTACTAATTACACAACATAAAAGGACGGAAACTACAGAGTTTACTATTCTGGTCGTGTAGCTTATAAATGAAGATGCTGATGTAATATTTTCGATGCAGAATGGATGACAGCGGAGCACAGGTCACACTGCGCGCTGTGAAAGGAGCAGGTTGGCTTCTACGAAGGTTGCGGGATGCTAGAAAACCTGAAACAATGCGGTTGCACAAAGCCAACAATCATCATGTACATGACACGTTAAAAGATCCTGACGTTGTGGCATTAGAGGCTGTAAGTGACAGGATTATGATAGTATCTGAATGATTGCGTGCGCAGATCCCACTTCTGCCACCATTAGCAAAACAAAAGGTTCACGCTAGGCATAAATGCTGCTGACTGGTAATAAGTGTATCCCGTACATGTGTCATAGTGCTAACGTCTGCTTAATTTAATAAACATTTTTCACCAGGGCTGATTCATAATCACCAAGACATCAGTCCAGTCATAATCCTCTGGTTTTCTAATCTCCAGGTATAAAAAAATTATGTCCAAGCAGTTTTAACCCGTTCACTACCAAGCACTTTTTGTTGAAAAAAATATCATAACATTTATTTCAAACACGTGATGTGAAATTAACAAATAAATACAGGGTGAAATAGACATTTTGCACAGAGATTGTTGTTCTGAAATAAAGAATTAAAATAATGTAAATTTGCTCACTTTTAATGTTTCATGTATCTGTTTATCCTTTTGCATAAATATCACTGGGATGAAACATTGTAAACTCTAGATGCCGTCCCTTATCTTGCACAATGTCACACAGGGTCTGCATTATCAGCATGCAGGCAGAAATTGCCTTTGTGTCAGTAAATGTGCTGCAGACAGATAATAGAATGGTGAGATCTCCTGCTTATGGGGATTTGTAGTGATCAGAATGAGATTATTAGAAATGCAATATCTGTATGTGCTGCATAATGCCTGTGTATGGCAATTACAGCGACACCTTGTATCTGTATGTGCTGCATAATGCCTGTGTATGGCAATTACAGCAACACCTTGTATCTGTATGTGCTGCATAATGCCTGTGTATGGCAATTACAGCAACACCTTGTATCTGTATGTGCTGCATAATGCCTGTGTGTGGCAATTACAGCGACACCTTGTATCTGTATGTGCTGCATAATGCCTGTGTATGACAATTACAGCAACACCTTGTATCTGTATGTGCTGCATAATGCCTGTGTATGGCAATTACAGCAACACCTTGTATCTGTATGTGCTGCATAATGCCTGTGTATGGCAATTACAGCAACACCTTGTATCTGTATGTGCTGCATAACGCCTGTGTATGGCAATTACAGCAACACCTTGTACCTGTATGTGCTGCATAATGCCTGTGTATGGCAATTACAGCAACACCTTGTATCTGTATGTGCTGCATAATGCCTGTGTATGGCAATTACAGCAACACCTTGTATCTGTATGTGCTGCATAATGCCTGTGTATGGCAATTACAGCAACACCTTGTATCTGTACTGTACAGAGATTTTCACTTATTTTAACCCCCTGAATCTTATCCCTGTACAGCAGTGACTGACCCCACAGCGCTCCCTGTATTCTGCCTGGTCCCTGGCTGCTACAATGCAGCACTCAAGTTTGTTGAGCTTTTTGTTACAGTGAGGTTTTGGGCTGCTCTTTGCAGCTTGTTTTGCAGTAACACAGAAGTACTGGAGAGAATTTTCACAGCCTATTTGTTTTCTCCACAGGAGGCGCTGTAATCTTTCCTTAAACAGATATGCAGATGGGGTTTTGATATGCTAATGAGTGCTTTTCAATGTATTTCAGTGCACAATCGAGTTAACTCCGCTTTGGTAAAGAAAGGGTTAAAACACAGCTTAGAATCGCCAGTTAGAAATTCCCCAGTTTTCTGTTTTCTCAAAGTGTGTTTTTTTTCGTGCTTACATGAGACAGTTGTGGATCTCTTTTCAGACATGTCCTTATTCTGTCTGCTGCATTTCATATCGCTGTATACTGTAATCTTGCCTGGCAGGGGTTTTGACAGCAGCTGCTCATGTTTCTGGAAGAATGATGCTGTCTTTCGGCATGTGGTCCTTTTTCTTCAGCCTAGACCCATGTTAGATTATGCACCAGCTGCCAAAGGATTCACATCTGTGAGTTTGTGTTGAGGTGGATAGTTATATTGTCAGGGACAGGCGAATCCAGCAATATATATATAATTTGTTTGGATCAAAATTTGTCCCCATTATTGGGCTTTTCACACCCAAATCCAATGGTTAGTGGAAAGGTAACGTTGTGTTTTTCCTATGAAGGTGGAACGACTGTTGCCTTGTTATTTTGTGGCTGCTTTTATGTCTTTCTCAACCTTTTCTAAAATCATTCGAGAAACAGGAACAGGACTGATCAAGATCATCAAATGCTGTGGATACGTCACGTGTCGAGTTTACTCGATCTGCTTCCTAACTCCATCATTATCAAGGGATTTTCCATAAAACCACTGGCAGAGTCTATTGGTTTTTTATAAATTGACTTTCAGTTGCAGCGGAGTCTGCTCCTGTCCGCGGCGTCAGAATCGCAAAGGGGTACTGATTCTGGCCCAAACCCTCGCAGTCAATAGCCAGGGCTCCTTGTAGGGTGAAAACGAAACTGGGAATGACTTTATTCAGGGTTTACAATTGGGAAAACACACAGACGGGGAATGTACAGAATAAAATGGTAAAACACTCCCCAGTGTTTTCCATACTGAATAGCCTCCCAGTATCTTCCCCCTCCCACATACATGCCCTGGTGTAACAAAGCCTGAGGAGGGGCAGAATATGCCAGATTCTGGGGGGTTGGAAGGAAGCATGGAGAAACAAAGGAATAAGTTACTTACAGTGTGTACAACATGACACTACAATAAATACATAAGGGAATAATAATATAATACAAACGCCCTGTTACCTTGTAGGTACAGGGTGACTTCAACATAGGAGAGGGTTGGAAAACTGTGTAACACATCAGACCCGCACCTCCCAAATACATCTCTAGATCCATGCACCCCACGTCTCAAGTGACTACCATTACACCCACCAACTGGACCAGTATTTCTAGCTCAGCCTGGGATCTGCCAGTGCCCACACCAAGGCTACAATACAACTCCGAACCGCATGTGGTCCCACACCAAGGCTACAGTACAACTCCGAACCACATGTGGTCCAACACCAAGCCCAGCCTGGCACAGCTCATTTCATTTGGGTTTGGACACAAGGTAAGTGTGCACTGGGGGAGATTTAAGAGATTCCAAAGTCTTCAAACTGATTCCTCCAATTTAGTGACTTCCTAACTCATCAGATGTCAATATATTAACCCATAGAGTGGGACCTTCCTTCCTCAGTGTGGTCATCTGGGCTCTTGAGCTTCTGGAAGACCTATTATAATAAACCCCTATGAGGCACCTAATAGTTCTTCCACCTAATTCCTTTTTGTCTTATGAGTGATTTATGGTAACCCAATTCAGCATGGTAGACTATGTTTTTCTGTAAGTGATGTTCTCCTGCTAACCTGTCATGTATTGTTGGATGATGACCTATTTCAGAGGAGGGTACATGGTTCCAAAATACAATATTGTGGTCGTTGCCACCATTAGGTGTTACTAAGGGACTACTGCCCTATTTTTTTGTTTCCTGAGACAGATTGGTGATGGAATGCACCACAATTCTGAAACGATGTGACGCCATGGGCTATTGGGGAGTTTTCACAGTCCTATCTGGTGTGTGAATACAATACTGTTGACCAACCTTGTTGTTCAGGCTGAATGTCTAGACCAAGGATGTTAAACTCTGGTTCCGCCACAGATGTTGATAGCCTACAATTCCCTGAATTCTTTGAATATAATAGATGGCTGTGGGCTCATTGGAGTTGTAGATCAGTAACATCTGGGGGCTGGAGTTTGACAGCCCTGGTCTAGAAAGGGGACCTCTTCTTTCTTTCACACTGTATGCCTAACTACATTGGCCAAGTGGACCATGATGTTAAGGTCCATAGCACTTGCGGAGAGTGATGGATCGGAGCTGCGTGCATATGCACAGATCTGATCCATCACTATGTAACGCCAGCGACACCAGACAGCGGTGTAGCAAGGCTCTGGATATGGTAAAAGCCCCTATAAGCAGAGTTAACTTTCTTGGCAGCAATAACAGGAGCGCACAGCACAGAATACACAAGAGAACTCTGCACAACACTGGTATACAATCTAAGCCAGAGACCCTGCACGGTAGAGAGCAGCCCTACTCTGAAAGACCGGTCTTTAGAATAGCCGGATCTGCTCTAAGGAAAAATAATACAGCAACGCCGTGCAGAATCTAAGGACATACAGATATACACAGGAATGTGCATGAGTAATATAACAACGGTACAGACGAGGAGTATCCACAAGAAATGTCAAGAAAAGCCAAGAGTCATTATCCAGAACGTGTACCTCATTCAGTAGCCAGGGATACAGAACCAGAAGATAAGTCAGCCAAGCAAAAGGGTCAGAACCAGGTAATCAGCATACATATAACATGAACCAGAAACACGAGAATAACTGGGAAAACAGCAGACAGACAGGGGAAACCAAAAGTAATAAACTGAACAAGTATAATACAGACTATGACTAGAATAACAGCAGGGAGCTCAGAACACAGCAGGCAAACTGGAACAATGAAAGAGCGATGGGATATGGGCCCATCGCTTTAAATAGGGAGGGGATAAGGACAACAATCAGCAGGTGAACAGACAGACATGAAGCAATTAACCCCTGGGCTGCTACCCAGGGAAAGTAACAAAAACAAATGGGAAAAAACAGGTATACATGAATACAGACGGCAGGGGGACAGGGCTGGAGTGACGAAACGTGACACACTGCCTCTCGGAAACGCTCGCTACAGCAATTGGTCTCAGAGGGTGATGTCAGCCGCTCTCTGTGTGTGTGTGACATCACTATAGACCGATCTGGTGACCGTCAGCTGGGAGATTTAAAACTCCCAGCTGCTGGTGATTCTGGTGGGATGGAGGAAGTTCTTCCACTTCTCCCCAGGGAATATTCTCCAGAGGAGGGGAGATGGGGGGGAGGCACTCCTCACATCCTGACCACTTTAAAACTATAAAGTGGTCAATATGAGTAGAGGTGTCCCTTTCAGTAAATGTGTTATTCCCACCATCATGTCCCTGTTCTCACTAAATACTTTCCATCCACCACTATCTGCTCGTAGACCTCAGAATCATATTTCCCGGCCATTAGTTACTTGTGCACATTTCTCATGATGTCTTCGTTTAGCGGTTGTGTCAAGATGCCCACTTGTAATTAGAAAATGATTCATTTCGGATCGCAGAGGCAGATGGAACACACTGACCTACATTTATTTAATACTTTCGTCTTAAATGGGTCTTAATCCAATTGCTGCATTTTGCTCCGACTTTATTAATTCAACCTGGAGAGCCGGACGTTATCTACAAACAAAAAGTCCATTTTCAGATTGCTGGGGGTCCCGGAATAATTTCACATACTTGTATATTAGACTCGCGAAGTGAACGCAGAAGCTATTCAGGACACAGTGATGTGCAGGAATATTGCACGAAAACTGCGATGTTTAGGCTGAAATAGCTGAGCTAAAGAAATGGCAGAGGAAAAAATACAATTCGTCCAATTTAGATCAAGGTTTGCAACTTAGGTTTGCAGGTTAAGGAACCGCAAATTGCGCAGCACTGCGAGGCTCACACACTTTACGTACACAAGTCCTGCAGCGCCTGCGCAGAGCGATGGATCGGAGCTGCACGCGCATGCACAGATCTGATCCATCGTTGCCTCTCTGAGAATGCTCACTACAGTGATTGGTCACAGAGAGTGATGTCAGCCGGTCACTGTGTGTGACATCACTAGTGACCGATCTGGTGACCGGCAGCCGGGAAATTTCAAAATCCCGACTGCAGGGGACGCTGGGTAGGATGAAGGAAACCCAGCAATATTTCCAGATTGGGCACCTGGGGTGGGGGGGCAATCCTCACATCCTGACCACTTTGAAAAGATGAAGTGGTCATGATGAGTAGGGTGTCCTTTTGAAGAAATACCCTATCTCTCAATGGGTTGGTTGCAGGTCACAGCTTTCATGCCCCAGTCGTTTATCACGGCAGATAAGGGTCACGCAACAGTAAATCCGTCAACTACAGTGAAGCTATTGTGAATTTTCTGTGGAAGTTCCACCACACCGAGGTTGAGCAATTGTATCCGTTGTTTCTACGGAAGTTGTTCATTGCAGATTTCACTGTCGTTTCTGTCAAAGTCAGTCAGGGTCCCTTTTTACCGTTGTTTTCCCCAAAGTTCTACATCATGGCTTTTACCGTGGTTGTCAAAGGTAGATTAATTAGGCAAACTTTGGTTATCTACTGTGAACCAGTGAATTCCCAAGCTAGGGATGGTCCAATGATGTTCCTCATAGTTTTCACGGTAGGTTCTGTACAGTCTACATTTCACTGTAGTTTATTTTTCATCAGATTTTCACTTTGTTGTGTAGCATTGTATTTACAAGTGTTTTCACCGTCATTTCTATCGTAGGTGAATGGAGACCTCCACTTTAAAATCAGCAAAGTATATTCACCGGTGTTGCAGAAGGTGACAGAACGATGCTGAATGTAGCATAGCCGTGGGTTCCTCATCTTACCGAAGGATAACCATTTATTTATTTATTTATTTATTTATAAAGGATTTTACCAGGAAGGATACATTGAGATTTCTCTCGTTTTCAAGCACGTCCTGGGTCCATGATTCTGGTTTTCATAATTCTTCACCATTGTTTGGAAGAAACTTCACTTGTCGGTGTTGGATTTTCAATCTGTAGATAGCTGGTGTTGACTGTAACCAGGATATTCTACCATTGTTTGCACATCCATGACACAATGTAGCTTAATGGATACCCCTCTAGACCCCTAAAGCAATCAAAACTTGCTGTAGTTACCTCATCCCACGGTGAAGAGGGCAGCACGATCCACCATTCCCTCTTGCCATGAGCAGTGGAAGATTGGGACCAACCAGATCCCAGTGTTCCTCTGCACCTTCCTCCATCGTTCTTGTGTGATCCCACAAATGAGAGAACGCGCAGAGCTCACGGCAGGGAAGCCCGGGTAGTCCTATGGACTCCAGAAGCCACTACCTGTAGCTTTGCGTGGCGCTGCCGCCGGTATCACGCTGCATCTCTGTTTTATTCAAAGGCCGGCTGCTGATAAAGTGACCAGATCTGAATAGGTGCTGTAAAAGGGAACTGGTAAGGGAAATCAGCCTGCGCCAGTTTTTCCCCCCTTACCAGCTTCCTTTTATAATTGGGGTATATGACCTAAAGGGTTATTCAGAGAGAGACGATCTGGCCCCAAAATTGCACTGAACAGTGAATTTCCCCGTACGGTGACATTTCGTGGCCATTCGACTATTCACAAAGCAGGCAGTTCGCCAAATTTTGGCGAATTACCAGCAAGTACAATGCCTGTTTGACGTCAGTGAAATCCCCCATAGAGAAGCAATGGTTAATCTATTCACATTGAACAGCAGAGAAATGTCAGTGAAATGCCCTGATGTTCGGTGGTTTCGTTCGGCAGGTTTATTCCGGCGAATCCCATAGGTTTCAATGTTACAAAATATTCCTGTTTTTATTCAGCATCTAATAAACTGTTTATTCTTTTAATCTGCAGCAAAAAGTCTCTTTATTTATTTTTTTAAAGAATTTTTAGGCATTTTTCAGGATTTTTTTGCAAAACAAAATGTGTCCGATATTTTTTTGTTATCTTTCTGTAACAGACCTTTTTATTATCATTCAAAGGATCTTATAGGTTAATTCCAGATATTTTCATCCAGTAGTTTTTTTACAAAAAGCGTTTAAACTTTGGCGCTTTCAATCCTTTTTTTTCTTTTTTTTACCCGTCTGGCGGCTTGTCTGCTTTTTTCTGCGGCTGGCCAGCGCTGTGTGCGGTGGCTCGTCAGCTGCATTTGGCAGCTGGTCGGCGGGCTGACGGCGGATCATCGAGTGTGTCCGTGATTTTATCGGCGGGTTCGGATCGATCAGAAATTTCAGATCGTATCGGGCGCAGTTTCCTCAGATTTTTCGGCGATTTCACGGCAGATTTTCGGGTCAGTTCCCTGCACTTCGGGGACCCTGTGAATGCAGAATCCACCGCAAGGTCGGGGAATTTTATTCCATGAAGTGCGGGGAACGAGAGATGTCGGTGACATTTCGGTGTTCTCTGAATAACCCCTCCAGAGTCCAGTTTTCTGACAAGTCAATGGAAACGGGGTTTTAGAGTTTTCATGTAAAACACACTTGAATGGGAACATTTAATAAAGCTATGACGGAGCTTTAACCAGAAATGACAGCCATCTTTTTTTTTCGAGGCAAAGCGTTCCCTGGAATCGAATGTAACAATGTATCCGTACAGCTGAGTACCGTAGCGCTTTCTCGCTCCCCCTCCCCGTCCCTGCGGCTCTTCTCCTGTGCCATACGCTAGTCCGTCACTCGTGTCATTCTTCTGCAAATATATTCCATTTTCCGAGCGCCGAGCAATTAATCATAACTAATAAGAAACTCTCTGTGTTGTGAATCCTTATTAAGAAAGGGTCAAGACCTTTTTTTTTTGGATTCTGCCAGCATTGCTAAATATCACAGAAAAACCAATAAAATATGTGCCTCGATAGATAATCACATCTCGCAGGATGTTGATATTGAGGCCGACAGAGGAGCGAGCAAAAAGATTGCGCTAATGTTTCATGAGAGCAGCATAATGCACGACAATTTTCATTCAGTTCCAATCATAGGCTCGGAATGAAGCTGTTTTCATTTCCATCATCGGCAAAGAAAACACATTTTGTATTAAAACATAAATACTTATTTTTTTTATTGATACTGAACAATGGGGGGAAAAAACACGTTAAAGAAACGAAACGGAGCAAAAGAAAATGTAGCGCCACATTGTACTTAAAGAATGTACAATAGGAGGTATTATCTTGGGAGCCAATCGAAGGACATATTAATATGGACCTGTCATAAAATGGCAATATCTCGCGTCGTAATATCTCCGTGAACAGGGCCGGATTTGCATCTCAGAAGCCTGTAGGCACAGAAATGTTCAGTGCGCACCCCCCCCCCCCCCCCCCCAAACAAAAAGAAAGAAGCATGTCAAAATGACTTTTTCAATTTTCATTTTGAGGCAAAATGAAAAAATAATATGTAAAAACTGAAAAGCAGTTTCTCTCTGCGTCAAATCAAAAGAAGGAGCAGAATCTATTGTCTTAGCTGAGTTACTGCAGCGGCATTGTTTGTTTTATATGTAAAAGCATATATTGTCTCTGCCGCAGAACAGAGAAAATAAAATACATTTTGCATTTATGTTTTTTCCAGTTTTTTCTTGTTACACGTTACATGGTCATGTCTGGTATCATTATAAAGACCAGACTCTGACCTTTCCAATGACACCTCACTTAACCTTGTGCGCTGTACAATTCAGAGTTGCAGGTTCCAAAGTCCCCCTGTCGCTCCTCACTGCAGTGCCACGGACTAGGTTGTCAATGAAACAATGCATTGCATCATCAGCTCCACACTTGCTGGCAGTGTGAGAAATGAGAAGGTGAGTTAGCGTAGCATCACTGTGCACTTTATAATTGTAAACTGAAAAATAATGCGTTAGGGAAAAAATAGAAACAAAATATTTTATTTTTTTATTTTTACATACCAAATATAACCAGGTTAGAGTTATCACTGGAAAGGACAGAATCCAGCCTTTCCAATGATACATCATATGTCCCTCTAGCCCATAGGGCTCCAGAGATACAGTGGTCTAAATGATTGTAAATTGTAAAAAAAAATGTTTACAGAGCAAGGCGCCCCCTTCTGGCAGGTGCCTGTAGGCAAATGCCTACTCTGCCTAGTTGTAAATCCGGCCCTGGAAGTGACATCACATCCATACTTACCTCAGCTCTTCTTCTGAGTGCTTCTCTGTGCAATTACCTCTCTGCACCTCCCTGGCAAAATGAAGGGTTTTGTGGAATTCTAATAGGGTTATTCAAAGAGATTCGAAAAGTCACCGCACGTTCGGTGACCTTTCGTTCTCTTCAATTCGGTTCATTTTGCCGATCTCATTTCGGTGACCCTGCGTTGTATTCAGCAAACACCACAGGGTCCCCGAATTGCAGGGAAAGGCTGCCGCAAACCCGACGAAAACTAACCGCAAAACCCACCGAATGCACACAGAAAAGCCACAAAAACATCTGGATTAACCTGCCGAAAACCAAGCCCGAGCAGGAGCCGCACACAGCTGAAGCAGCCGAAGCAGCCGAGACCGCAGATGAGGCAGTGAATAAATTAGCAAAGTAGTTTGTGTGAATCTGTGAAAATGAAACGCTGTTTGCAAAGAAACTACTGAGCGAAAATGTCTGAAATTTACACAGGAGGTCCAGGGAATGATAATAAAGAGGGCTGTTACAGAAAAAATAAGTAAACTTAAAAAAAAAAAAATCGGACTTTTCAAAAAAAAAAAATCCAGAAAAATGCTTAAAGTATCCTAAAAAATCTATAGATAAAGAGAGCAGCCGCCGGAAAAAGCCAACACGCAGACGAACGAGATGGGAGAAAAAAAAGAACAGTACGCTTGAAAGTTTGAAATTTGAACTGCTGTTTGCAAAAAAAACTACTTAACGATAATGCCAGGAATTTACATATAAAATGCAATGAATGATAATAAAAAGGTCTGTTACAGTAAAAAGAAAATGATTTGATAAAAAAAAAAAAACGGGAATTTTTTTCCAAAAAAAATCTATAAATAAAGAGACTTTTTGCTGCAGAATAAAATGATAAACGGTTTATTAGATATTGAATTAAAACGGGAATATTTTTAACATTGAAGCCTATGGGATTCGCCTGAATAAACTTGCCGAATTAGGCTAGGGTCAGACGAACGCAGCTTTAACGTGCGTTTAGCCGCACAAAATCACGGCCGTGCTAGCAGCAAATGACGTCCAATGCCGGGGAACACACGAAGTACGGCCGCACGAAAGTTCGTCCGCGCAACGCAAGTGGCAAACGAACGCATTTTTTCGAGAACGTCAAACCGCTACTACTGACGTACAGAGTGCGCTGCGGCCGCATAGCGGCGTGTGTGTGTGATTGGGAGACGTCAGACGCTGCTAATGTCCGGCTAACATAACGTCCAGACGCAAAAAGGGTTTTATTGATGATCCGTACAAAATCACGGACGAAAAGGCGCATCGTATGACCGCTATCGCGTATTCCGTGAAAAAATATGTCCGTTCGTTCGACCGCACTTTTCCACGGTCGACGCGAAAAATGCGTTAGTCTGACCCTAGCCTAAAACCACCGAAAGGCAGGGCATTTCGGGAACCTTTCACTGCTGGTTGTGTTCTCTGAATAGAAGAAGCATTGCTTCTCTATGGGGATTTCACTGCCCTCAAACAGGCACCGAACAGGCACCGTATGTGCAGGCAATTCGCCAGGATTTGGAGAATTGCCTGCTCTCTGGATAGCCGAATGGCCAAGAAAGGTAACCAAACGCTGATTTTCCGCTTCCGTTACCTTTCTCAAGCAATTCGGATCTCTTTGGATAACCCTGTAAGTGATTTTAAAGGGGTGACACACCCTCCTTGTAGAAATATATCACAAGACCTCTTATTCAAAAGAGGACTTACCTATTGTGATCAAGTCAATTTTATAGTGGTTTTGTGTTGGGGCTCAGCATTTCCAGTATTTTATAGCATCATAAAATAATTGCAGATGTCTAAAATAATCTTTGAACTGAGCAAATTATAAAATAGTTTTTTTTGTGAAATTCTATGTAGGATTAATTTGGTGCGTGCAGTTTTATGATCGGCGTGTGTTTTTTAATGATTGATTACTCTTCTCAGTTGGTTTGGATGGGTTTACTGGCAGCTGTACAGTGTCCGTGTCAAAACGGCACAAGTCAACCTTCTGAGAAATGTGAATTTTATGCATTTTTTTAATTTTTTTTAATCAAGCTCTTTAGTAAGATGCGCAAAATAGCAAGGAGACTATCATGTGCCTTGAGCTAAAACGGGGATCCTAAGGGGAAAAACCTGCGCTCTCAAACTTCCCCTTAGCGTCCCCGTTTTACAAGCAGATTATATGAGACGGGCGCTGAATTCAGCAGCCTGCCCCTTAACGATCGCTGCGCTCCAGGATAGGACACCGTGGAGGGTTGTGCTTCCAGGCCATGTGACCTGCACGATCGATCCCGCTCTCTCTCTATTTGTCCCCAGTCTCACTCCGCGCCCTGCGGTCACAAGCAGTGGATTGGGTTGCCGGGTTGAGAGGTGAGTATCTGATTTTTGGGGGGGTTCCAGCTGCTGCCGATTCTCCAGAAGCGGAATCGGTCAACACCAGCTTAGGCTAAGGTCAGACGAACGCAGTTTTAACATGCGTTTAGACGCACGAAATCACGGCCGTGCTAGCAGCAAATGACGTCCAATGCCAGGGAACATACGACGAACGGCCGCATGAATGTTCGTCCGTGCAACGCAAGTGGCAAACGAACGCATTTTTTCGAGAACGTCAAACCGCTACTACTGACGTACAGAGTGCGCTGCGTCCGCTAGCGGCGTGTGTGTGTGATTAGGAGACGTCAGACGCTGCACACGTCCGGCCAACATAACGTCCAGATGCAAAAAGGGTTTTATTGATGATCCGTACAAAATCACGGACGAAAATGCGCATCGTATGACCGCTATCGCGTATTCCGTGAAAAAAATACGTCCATTCGTTCGAACGCACTTTTTCCCAGACAACGCGAAAAATGCGTTCGTCTGACCCTAGCCTTAGGGCTGTAGTTAACATTTCGGTTAACCGCAGCGGTGAGTAATTGGCTATGACTTTGTGATCCTAACAATCATTACTCGTTGCACTCCCCATGTTAAGTATAGGAAGCACAAAGTACAAAAAGCTTGCGCTAGAAAGCGCTATTACCGATACGGTTATTACCATTGGGTTTTTTAACCCGTTAGCGATCGGGATCTGATCTGGGTGTCCCGCTATTACCTCTTAACCAAGCGCTAATGCTAGTGTTAAGGAGGCGATAGAGCCCTAAGACGATGCAATAAAGATAAAAAGTGATAAAAAACTTTGTCTTCAGAATATCAGTTTATAGTTTGCAAATAAAAATAGGCTCAGAATCCATACTTTTGGTGTTTTATGATGTTTTACGGATGAAGTGATGCTAAATGTGGAACCATTAACATATATTTAAAAAAAATCAGTGAATTCAGCATTCATAGCAGGGTCCCTGAAGAGTGGGGAAAAGGGGCTGCAAAACCGCCGAATTGAAAGTAAAAACCGCCGAAAACATCAGATCCGATCCAAAAAGATGCCGCAAAACCGAATGCATCCGAAAAAAGCCGACGATCTGCGGAACAGAGCAACGACCAGCCTCTGGAAAAAGCCGACGAATGGGTTAAAAAGAACCCCAAAAAAACACTGCAACTTTAAGGCTAGTGTCAGACGAACGCACGTGCAGCCGCACTTTATCACGGCCGTAGTAGCAGCAAATGATGGGCAATATACGAAGTACGGCCGCACGAAAGTGCGGCCGCGCAACGCAAGCGGCAAACAAACGCATTTTTTCAAGAACGTGATACCGCTAGTACTGACGTACAGAGTGCGTTGCGTCCGCTAGAGGCGTGTGTGCGTGATTAGGAGACGTCAGACACTGCTAATGTCCGGCCAACATAACGTCCAGACGCAAAAAGGGTTTTATTGATGATCCGTACAAAATCACGGACGGAAATGCGCATCGTATGACCGCTATCGCGTATTCCGTGAAAAAATACGTCCATTCGTTCAAACGCACTTTTTCACGGATGACGCGAAAAATGCGTTCGTCTGACCCTGGCCTAAGGCTAGGGTCAAACGAACACATTATTCGCAGCGACCGTCAAAAAGTGAGTACGAACGGATTGACGTATTTTTTCACGGAATGAGCGAAAACGGTCATACGATGCGCATTTTTGTGCGTGATTTTTTTACGGATCCAAACCAGGAAACTTTGGGTGTCTGGACATTATGTTGGCCGGACATGAGCAGGGTCTGACGTCTCCTAATCACGCACACACGCCGCTAGTGGACGCAGCGCACTCTGTACGTCAGTACTAGCGGTTCTGCGTTCTCAAAAAAATTCGTTCGTTTGCCACTTGCGTTGCGCAGCCGGACTTTCGTGCGACCGTACTTCGTATATTGGCCGTCATTGCGCGTCATTTGCTGCTAGTGCGGCCGTGATTAAGTGCGCCAGAACGCACGTTAAAAATGCGCTAGTCTGACCCTAGCCTAAAAATTGTAAAACTAATGAACAAAAATGTCTGGAATTTACATATAAGACTCTATGAATGATAATAAAAAGGTCTGTTATAGAAAAAAACAAGTGATTTAAAAAAAAACTAATTTTTATTTTCCTTAAAAACGCCTAAAAAAAACAATAAATAAAGAGACTTTTTGCTGCAGAATAAAATATTAAACGGTGACAATGTTGGGCGGAGCTGGCAGCGGCAGCGGGCGGCCGCGTTTTCCACCGGCTCCGAGGAAACCAGAGCGGCTTCCGCAGGTGCCGCCTCTCCATCACCCGAGCACGGCCCCCAGCTGACATCTAAGGGTCTTGGGAGACCCAGGAGCCCTGAACCCCCCCCTTCCGGGAGCCCGGGGGAGCGCTTCTTGCCGCCGGAGGAGATTCGGGCCCAGACGCGGCGGCCATCTTGGAGGCCCTCGTGGGTGCCGGCGGCTGATTGATCTCGGGGACTGCGTCCCCGCACCGCGCAGACCCGAATCGCTGGTCCACGAAGGAACAGAGGTGGGAGCACACCGGACCAGCGCCCGCTCTGACCCACAGGGACAAAATCCCCCCCCCTCTTTTTTTTTTTTTTTCTTCTCTTAGCCCGAGGCCTAATAAAGGGACCGGAGAAAGCGAGCTCTCCTCGCCCCCGCCGTCCTCGAAGAGCTGCACCAGAACCTAGAGAGCCAGAAACCGGAGACGCGGCTTGCGCGCCGAAAATAATGGCTGCCTGATCCCGGAGCTCCGCCGAGTCGACCCGCTCAAACCCTTCTGCACCCCACAGGTAACGCGATGGGTAAGCCCCGCCGGCCACCAGCCACTCCTGGCACCTCCGAGAACATCGGGGACCCACAAACCTGCACAATGAGACAGTTCCTGACCCCTCTCACGGACGCTATGCAGGCGCCCATGCGGGACAAAATGGCGGCGACCCCCGCGTCCTCGGCCCCCAGCTCTCCCACAAGATCAAATGGATCCTGGGACTTCCCGCCGGAGCTTCATCAGCTATTAAGCTCATTACCCACCAAGGCTGATCTGGCTGCTTCTACCTCGGGCCTTCAGGAATCGCTTCTTGCTGAGATTAGGGGCCTGCGCAAGGAGCTCGGCAGCTTGCAGCATCGGGTACAGCATGTGGAGACCACGCAGGCTCAACAATCTGAGACACTGACGATACACACTTCCTCACTACAATCTCAAAATCAGATCTTACAGACTATGGCACGCCATTTAGAAGACCTGGAAAATAGAGGACGCCGAAACAACATACGGGTGAGAGGCCTCCCTGAACTGGAGCAGTCACCATCAGATTTAAAGAACACCTTGCTTCGCTTATTTAACGGTCTCATACAACGTAACCTTGATGCGGAGATCGAATTCGAACGCCTCCACAGAGCTCTACGCCCTAAAGGCCCTCCAGGCACCCCGCCGAGAGATGTGGTCTGCTGTCTCCTGAGGCACACTGTTAAAGAGGAAATCATGGAAGCGGCCAGACAATCTCGCACTATAATATTTGACGATGTAAGCATCTCTTTATTTCAAGACCTGTCGCCAGCGACCCTACAATCTAGGCGTCTCCTACGCCCCCTCACAGCAGCCTTGCAGGAACGGCGCATTGCCTATAAGTGGCTATTCCCATTCGGCATGCAGGTCCGTACAGATGATGGCCTTCTAACATTACGCTCGGAGCTCGACCTACCGGCCTTCATGGAAGCCCTCGCACTACCCAAGGACGTGTTGCCTACATGGCCGGACTTGACACAAATGTACACTCCATCATTTGGAGCCCCTTCGCGAACCCAGAGGCCTCGCCGCCGCAGATATTCGTCGACCCGGACTATGATGCCCTCTGACACTCAAAATTGATGACTCCCGCCTAGCTGCTGACAGGCCGGTCCTAGTTACAGGATGTAACCGCCGCCATAGAGGGCCTCAGAGACCTCGACAGCATGACTCCTGTCACCGCAAGACTGTCACGGTCCTGGGGATCCCGGTGATATTCACGTTTGTCGCCTGACCTGCCCTCCCTTTACCCACCGGCAGTCCGCACGCTGGATCTTGCGGGATGCTTGTAACCTTGGGGTAGCCTACTAATGGTGACCCCTCCTGCATACCGTTCTTGTGGAGGCCCCGGATCCTCCTGAGGACTACTTCTCATATCCATTTCCCGACTTTACCTCGGCCACATCACAGGACAGGTTACTTTATTGGTTGCTTGGATGTATATTTATATGTTTTATAGCTATACGGGTCTTCACCCCGGTGGTTGCCTATCCGGCGCTACATGCCATGGATGGTGGCATATCATACGCTGAGGGGCGACTCGGCCCTGGCTTTTTTTTCTTTTTCATCTGGTTTACTGTTTTTGTTTGATTTACCACTGTTTTATTTAACTTCGTTAGCACATTGTTTTTTGTATAATCGGTTGCTCTCTGCGGCTGCTCGCTCCTGCCCCTGAGTAGCGCCTGTGTACAGAATAGTGTGACACGCACTCGCTCCCGCGCTCCGCGGCGGTGCTCTTGTCTCACTAAGGCGCATACTCCTTGTTTCCCTAACCCCCCCCCCACCCCATCGGCGCTCACCTACCCCTCCTGTCGGTAATATGGCCACAAAGACCAGACCTATTAAAATCCTCACGATAAATGCTAGGGGCCTGAACATACCAGAAAAAAGGCACATAGCCCTTCGGGACTTCAGATCTAATCGCGCGGACGTGGTTCTTTTACAAGAGACTCACTTTGCAGCAGACGGGGCACCATGTCTGCGTGATCAGAAGTTCCCGACTGGTTACTTCAGTAATTCCTCCGCAGGCAAAGTGTGTGGCACAGCTATTCTCTTTTCTAGGGATTTCCCCCTTAATGTCACAGACTCAAAATTGGACCGAGACGGCCGTTACACATTCGTCAAAGGGGAAATAGGAGGGCAAACATACACCTTCGCATCTATATATCTGCCAAATAGGAACCAACACAAAGTATTACGCCTCTTGCTGGGAGTCCTAGCGGATTTCCAGGAAGGTATTGTCCTCATTGGAGGGGACATTAACCTCCCACTCGATGCGAAACTAGACACCTCCAAGGGATCCACTAGTGTCCCGCACTCAGTTCTACGACAGACCCACTCAGCGCTTCACTCGCACCGTTTGGTAGACTGCTGGCGTGCCGTCCACCCCACCACGCGGGACTATACTTTCTACAGCACGCCACACCAATCTTACTCGAGATTAGACTGTTTGTTTCTACCTTTTGGCTACCTCCACCTCTTAGACACAGTGAAAATAGGCCCGATGACATGGTCTGACCATCACCCAGTCCTACTCACACTCGCCTCTCCCTTAGTACGCCCTAAAGATAGAACCTGGCGACTGAACGAAACACTACTCAACGACCCCATAGTTACACAGGGCACACTCCAGACCCTACAGAACTATTTCACTGACAACTCCTCTCCAGACACCTCCCCTCAAATAGTATGGGAAGCGCATAAGGCCGTGATCCGAGGCTACCTGATACAACAGGGTTCCTTAAAGAAAAAGCAATACAACACTCAGAGGGACGCGCTGCTCTGCCGCATCCAGGTGCTGGAAAAGTCCCATAAGCTTTATATGGACGACACTGTCTATGCAGAGCTTCTGGAGCTTCGCACCGAATTAAGCTCGCTACTGAACAAGACTGCTCAAAAAGCTTTCCTCACTACTCGTCGTGTTTATTATGAACACGGCAACAAATGCGGACGGCTATTGGCACGAGCACTCAAGGTTCACAGGGAGAAGCTGTATATCTCTAAATTGCGAAACCCACAGGGCAAGCCCGTCACACTACCGCAGGACATGCTTTCCCTACTCCGAGAACATTTCACGGAACTCTATAATCTCCCCACGGACCATCGCCCCTCTTCCTCTGATTCCATATGTAAATTTGTGGACATGCACACACACACCAAATTGACCCCGCTCATGCGGGAAGCTTTAGACTCCCCCTTAACGGTGGAAGAACTCCAAAATGCCGTTAAGCTGACCCCTACGGGCAAAACACCAGGTCCGGACGGCCTATCCCTTCGTTATTACAAGACATTCCTCCCCACCCTGGCACCGGCTTGGTTACAGGCATTTAATACCCTGACACAACACCACCGCGTTTTGCCACCCCAATCGCTCTCCGCCACTATTACATTAATACCCAAACCTGACAAAGACCATGACCTATGCGCTAGCTTTCGGCCCATATCACTACTGAACCAAGACTTGAAGCTCTTCGCCAAAGCACTCGCCCTGCGGATAGCCCGTCACATCCCACATTTAGTTCACCCGGACCAGACGGGATTTATACCTGGGAGAGAGGCCAGAGATAACACAGTCAGGGCACTAAATCTCATTCATGTGGCCGCCAAATCTCGATCTGATCCCTCCCTGTTACTATCCACTGATGCCGAAAAAGCCTTCGATAGGGTCAGCTGGCCTTATCTGTTTTCCACCCTTCGACAGATGGGTTTTGGCTCCAACATGCTAGCATGGATTGGTTCCCTCTATGCAGACCCTACAGCACGTATCAACCTAAATGGCACCCTCACCACCCCTTTTCATATCCGAAATGGCACCAGACAGGGATGCCCTCTCTCACCTCTACTTTTCGCAATCTCACTCGAACCCCTTTTGCACGCAATCCGAACTAACCCCTCGATTCACGGCATTGAGGTGGCGGGTCACCGGCATAAAGTGGCGGCATATGCCGATGACCTGTTATTCTTTATCCGCCAGCCATTGATCTCCCTCCCTGCCCTCACCTCTTTACTACGAGAATATGGCTCTTTAAGCAATTATAAAATTAACATGACTAAATCAGAAATTCTAGGACTTTCTGTCCCCCCCCCAATGCGCGCTCAGCTACAAGCCTCATTCCCCTTCCGATGGTGCAAATCCTCACTTAAATACTTAGGCATTTCCCTCACCGCAGATACATCTGACCTCTATCAGGCAAACTACCTCCCACTGCTGCACAGCATCACAGCTGACCTCACCAAATGGGCTTTTCCTCATGTAACGTGGTTCGGACGCATTAACGTCCTTAAAATGAACATACTCCCACGCCTGCTGTACTTGTTCCAGACTCTACCAATAGCCGTACCCACTTTATTCTTCAGGTCCCTGCAATCTAAATTTACCACATTTGTCTGGAATAATCACAGACCACGGCTCAGATTTGAGTTGCTCACCGCATCCAAATCCGCGGGTGGATTGGCACTACCCCATGCCCGCCGCTACTATCAAGCTGCACACTTGTTGCGCATACTTGAGTGGACTTCGGGCGCAGACACCAAGCTATGGATCCCTCTGGAACGCACACTGGCAGATGCCCCACTGGCTTCCCTTCCCTGGCTAAACGGCACAAATGCTACATACCGAGTCACCCACCACCCTACTATCTCAGCTACACTCCGCACCTGGAGGACGTTACAAAACTCTACCAAGATTGCCCCAAGGCCGTCACCCCTCCTACCGTTATGTTACCTACCCGCATTCTCCCGGAGGCTAATCACAACTGAACAAATGCAGGCACCTCATTGTATACGGGCATCTAACTTTATTGACGGCAACACCTTTAAGTCCCCTGAGGACATTCCACTGCCCTGGCCACAGTCTTTCCTGACCAAATTTCATTTCCATCGGCTTACGGCTTACATGCGCTCATTAGCACCCCCACCTCAATTCACCCGTCCTCTTACCCTATTCGAAACCCTAGCCCAGAGAAAACATCCTCCGCCCCATGGTATATCGGTTATGTACGGGCTGTTGCAATCCCTCACGAACCCCATACCCTCATATCGGTCCAAATGGGAGGAAGACCTCCAGCTGTCCTTCACGGAGGAGGAATGGGACCAAATCACCCTACTCACCACGTCCTGCTCCATCGCCACCAAATCCCAGGAAACGGCCTACAAACTCCTATCTAGGTGGTACTGCCCGCCTAAAAGGTTGGCAATGTTTGACCCCAAGCATAACGGCTCCTGCTGGAAATGCAGGGCGCCACAGGCGGACCTACTCCACATGTGGTGGTCTTGCCCGTTGCTCCAACCATACTGGCAAGCTGTCCACAGCACCATTTGCAAGGTCTCAGAACCCCCCCCAGACTTCACACCGGCAGCTATGTTATTGCTTCACACACCTATGGAACACACTGATTACAAACGCACGCTTGAAATACGTTTATTAAATGCGGCCAAGGCTGTGTTGCCCCGTCATTGGAAGACCCCTAATGTTCCTACCATACGCGAATGGCTTCAGGAGGTACATAACACCCAAGATATTGAGGAACTAATACACGGTGCCTCAGGCACGAGCGCAGTCCATTTGCGCCGCTGGTTCTACTGGTCAGAGGCTCGCCCTCGTGTGTAAATAACACGACTTACACAGTGGCCACCGACTCTCATGCTATCTTTAACCTGCCACCCCCTATCCTCTCTTTCCCTTTACACGTTTTGAATATGTTGCATGTCTATATAATTCATACTTTTAGTTAACTTTTAGATACTGTACGCTGTAAATTATATGCATAATACTGGATTCAAAGTCACGCTTACACAAACTAAGCAGCTGTTACTTGTCGATCAACCCTGAATCCATATTTACGAAGTGATTACCTGTCTTAGAGCAACTTATCCTATGCTACTTCATTCACTCTGTTAAAAATTTATGAAACAATAAAAATTTATTACAATAAAAAAAAAAAAAATATTAAACGGTTTATTAGATATTGTATTTAACCATTGCTTCTCTATGGGGGATTTCACTGCCGCCGAACAGGCACCGTATGCAGGCAATTCACCAAAATTTGGCAAACTGCCTGCTCTCTGAATAGCCAAATGGCCCCGAAATGTCACCGTACGGGGAAACTCACTCTTCGGTAACATTTCAGGGCCAGTTCGGCTCTCTCTGAGGCTAGGGTCAGACTAACGCATTTTTCATGTCTACCGTCAAAAAGTGCGTCTGGGCGCATGGACGCACTTTTTCACGGAAGACGCGATAGCGGTCATACGATGCGCAATTACGGCCGTGATTTTTGATGGAGCTATAGAGAAAAAAAAATGGACGTTATGTTGGCCGGACATTAGCAGCGTCTGACGTCTCCTAATCACACACGCCGCTAGCGGACGCAGCGCACTCTGTACGTCAGTACTAGCGGTTCCACGTTCTCGAAAAAATGCGTTTGTTTGCCACTTGCGTTGCGCGGCCAAACTTTCGTGCGGCTGTACTTCGTATATTGGCCGTCATTGCCCATCATCTGCTGCTACTACGGCCGTGATAAAGTGCGGCTGCATGCGCGTTCGCACTGTGTTCACCTGAGCCCAGCCTGCATAACACCTGTTAAACGCAGTTGTTTAGGATCCAAACTATAAAAATTACAGATAACTACCTTTTTCGTGTTTTTTTTGTGCCTGTGACATGACATAATTGTCTGGAGGAGCCATAGCATAATTTGTGCAGGAACCGCCGAATTAAAAATTATTGAAATCAGTGATTAAATGCAGCTCTGGGCTAAGGGTGTAAAATGTTTCAGCGCTGAAGGGGTTAAATCACTTGGCATTCATGGTGTTAGCATAGACTGTATAATATAATGTGTCTTTCAGCTTTGCTGTATCTGGAGTCATTTTATGCCCCCGGGAGCTCGGCCGCTGATATTAATATTTGATAGAAGGCAGCACCTGGGGGGGAAATGGAAAGATCATTCTCCCTGCAGGGGGGTCATTTGGATAAAGCTGATGTAGCTGCAGGTGAGAATCTGTATCAGACCTGCCGGCATTTGGCATTTACTTCTCCTGCGTCGCTGACCTTTCAGGAAACAAAGTCCTTATTAGTCTCACGTCTTCGTATAAGCGCGAGAAACGAGAGAAAAGCGCGATTAGAAGACACAACGTCTTCATTCTGGAAAGATATCCCTCAGTTACATAGAAACATAAAAACATAGAAAAATGTCGGCAGATAAGAACCTTTCGGCCCATCTAGTCTGCCCAATTACATGGATACTTTACCTGGATTTATCTTTTGTTTAGGATAGCCTTATGCCTATCCCATGCTTGCTTAAATTCAATTACTGTTTTGGCCTCTACCACTTCAACTGGAAGACTGTTCCATGTATCCACCACCCTCTCAGTAAAATAAGGCTTCCTGATGTTACTTTTAAACCTTTGCCCCTCTAATCTAAGACTATGTCCTCTTGTTTTGCTATTTTGTTTCCTTTTAAATATACTCCCTTCCTCTACCTTGTGGATTCCCTTTACGTATTTAAATGTTTCTATCATATCTCCTCTGTCTCGTCTTTTTTCCAAGCTGTACATGTTAAGATCATTAAGCCTTTCCTGGTAACTTTTCTCCTTCAAGCCGTACACCATTTTAGTAGCCCTTCTCTGAACTCTCTCTAAGATGTCTATATCCTTCTGGAGATACGGTCTCCAGTACTGCACACAGTACTCCAAGTGAGGTCTCACCAGTGCTCTGTACAGTGGCATGAGCACTTCCCTTTTCCTACTGCTAATACCTCTCCCTACACAACCAAGCATTCTGCCAGCATTTCCTGCTGCTCTATTACATTGACTACTTACCCTTAGATCCTCTGAAATAATAACCCCTAAATCCCTTTCCTCAGATGTTGAGGTTAGGACTGTATCAAATATTCTATATTCAGCCCTTGGGTTTTTACGTCCCAGGTGCATTATCTTGCACTTATCCACATTAAAACTCAATTGTCACAGCTCCCAACCATTTTTTTAGTTTACCTAAATCATTTGTCATTTGGCTGATCCCTCCAGGAACGTCAACCCTGTTGCAAATCTTTGTGTCCTCAGCAAAAAGACATACTTTTCCATTAATACCTTCTGCAATATCACTAATAAAAATATTAAAGAGAATGGGTCCAAGTACTGACCCCTGAGGTACCCCACTGGTAACAAGACCTTGCGCCGAATAAACTCCATTTACCACAACCCTCTGTTGCCTGTCACTCAGCCACTGCCTAATCCATTCAACAATATTGGAATCCAAGCTCAAAGATTGCAATTTATTGATAAGCCTTAGTTCTATGCGAAACAGTATCAAAAGCCTTACTGAAATCTAAATAAGCAATGTCTACTGCACCACCTGTGTCTATTATTTTTGTTACCCAATCAAAAAAATCCCATAAGATTAGTTTGGCATGATCTCCCTGAGGTAAACCCATGTTGTTTCTGATCCTGTAATTTATGTGTTTTTAGATGTTCAATAATCCTTTCCTTTAACATGGTTTCCATTAATTTCCCCACTACTGACGTAAGACTAACTGGCCTAGAGTTCCCCGATTCCTCCCTACTACCCTTCTTGTAAATGGGCACAACATTTGCTAATTTCCAGTCTTCTGGGACGACTCCCGTTAGCAAGGATTGGTTAAATAAATCTGTTAACGGTTTTGCTATTACATCACTGAGCTCTTTTAATAATTTAGGGTGGATCCCATCAGGCCCCATTGACTTATTTGTCTTTACTTTAGACAGCTGCTGTAGAACCTCCTCCTCTGTAAACTCATATGTAAATGTCTCGTTAGTGTTTCCTCCTAACTGAGGTCCCTTTCCTTCCTTTTCTTCTGCAAAGACTGAACAAAAATATTCATTGGCAGTCAGCGAGACTTTTATCCTCTTCTACATTACCTTCCCTCCTTTGTTTTTAATCTAACTAATCCTTGTTTTACTTTTTCTCGTTTATGTATCTAAAAAATGTTTTGTCCCCCTTTTTTACTGACTGAGCTATTTTCTCTTCTGCGTGTGCTTTGGAAGACCTTATAAATTGCTTTGCCTCTTTCTGCCTAATATTATAGGTTTGCCTATCTTCTTCACTCTGAGTTTTTTTATAATTATTGAATGCTGTCTTTTTGTTCTTCACTATTTTGGCCACTTCTGCAGAGACCACAGTGGTTTCTTCCCTTTTTTGTTTTTGCTAACAAGCTAACAAGTCGAATGCAATTGCCTGTGGCCTTCAATAATGCTTCCTTTAAATAATCCCATTTCTCTTGGACTCCCTTTAAACTCCTCCAGTCTGATAATGACTCATTCACACAAAATCTCATTTTCGAAAAATCAGTTTTTTTAAAGTCTAAAACTTTTGTTCTTGTGTGGTGCGGCTCCATCTCTATTCTTATATTAAACCACACTGACTAGTGATCACTAGATCCCAAATTTTCACCTACAACAACGTCTGATACCAAACCTCCATTTGTGAGTATTAAATCCAATATGGCGTCTTTACGGGTCGGCTCCTCAACTACTTGTGTTAGAGATAATCCCAGTAGGGAGTTTAGAATATTTGTACTCCTGGTGCACCCAGCTGTTTTGGTTTTGTCCCCCATGATAATAACTTCCCCCTTCATTGCCATTTTGGCAATTTCCTCAAACAGCAGATTATCTAGCTCTTCTACTATCTACTATCTATAGATCACACCTACACGAGCTACTGTATGATTGCCAAATGTTAGCGTAACCCAAACTGACTCTATGTTCACCTCGTTCACTTTTATTTGGTTCGTTTTTATGTTGCTTTTCACATACAGGGCCACTCCTCCTCCTTTCCTACCTTCTCTGTCTTTTCTATATCCTCTTTACTCTCCCTAATTTCTTTTTTTAGGGGCTCCTCCATATATTTAGGGTGTGCGGGTGTCTTTTTAGGGGCTCCTCCATATATTCAGGGTGTGCGGGTATCTTTTTAGGGGCTCCTCCATATATTCAGGGTGTACGGATGTCTTTTTAGGGGTTCCTCCATATAATCAGGGTGTGCAGGTGTCTTTTTAGGGGTTCCTCCATATAGTCAGGGTGTACGGATGTCTTTTTAGGGGTTCCTCCATATATTCAGGGTGTGCGGGTGTCTTTTAGGGTCTCCTACATATATTCAGGGTGTGCGGGTGTCTTTTTAGGGGTTCCTCCATATATTCAGGGTGTGCCGTGTCTTTTTAGGGGCTCCTCCATATATTCAGGGTGTGTGGGTGTCTTTTTAGGGTCTCCTCCATATATTCAGGGTGTGTGGGTGTCTTTTTAGGGGTTCCTCCATATATTCAGGGTGTGTGGGTGTCTTTTTAGGGGCTCCTCCATATATTCAGGGGGTGCGGGTGTCTTTTTAGGGGCGCCTCCATATATTCAGGGTGTGCGGGTGTCTTTTTAGGGGTTCCTCCATATATTCAGGTGTGCGGGTGTCTTTTTAGGGGCTCCTCCATATATTCAGGGGGTGCGGGTGTCTTTTTAGGGGCTCCTCCATATATTCAGGGTGTGCGGGTGTCTTTTTAGGGTCTCCTCCATATATTCAGGGTGTGCGGGTGTCTTTTTAGGGGTTCCTCCATATATTCAGGGTGTGTGGGTGTCTTTTTAGGGGCTCCTCCATATATTCAGGGTGTGATTTTCTTTTCGGTTTGATTCGGTTCGGTTCGTTCGGATTTTGTAAATTTTCGTTTCGACTCGTTTCAGCCGATTTCCTGTTCGGTTCGGTTCGTTTCGGTTCGTTTTTCGTATCGACTTTTTTTTCGTGATTTCGGAAATTTTCGTGTTTTTCGGAACGTCTGCTCTCCTCGTTTCAAAGGGTCTATTCGTTTTGACGTAAACTAAATGGTTTTTCGTATACGATAATTATACGATACGATAATTCTGCCGAAACGATAATTCTGCCATTGCGATTTCTCATGTTTTACAAGAAGGATACATTGAGATTTCTCATGTTTTACAAGAAGGAAACATTGAGATTTCTCATTTTTTACAAAAAGGATACATTGAGATTTCTCATGTTTTACAAGAAGGATACATTGAGATTTCTTTGGATTTCCAGGAAGGATACATTGAGATTTCTCATGTTTTACAAGAAGGATACATTGAGATTTCTCATGTTTTACAAGAAGGAAACATTGAGATTTCTCATTTTTTACACAAAAGGATACATTGAGATTTCTCATGTTTTACAAGCAGGATACATTGAGATTTCTCTGTTTTCCCGGAAAGGATACATTGAGATTTCTCATGTTTTACAAGAAGGATACATTGAGATTTCTCTGTTTTCCCGGAAAGGATACATTGAGATTTCTCATGTTTTACAAGAAGGATACATTGAGATTTCTCTGGTTTTACAAGAAGGATACACTGAGATTTCTCTGGTTTCCCGGGAAGGATACATTGAGATTTCTCTGGTTTCCCAGAAAGGATACATTGAGATTTCTCTGGTTTTACAAGAAGGATACATTGAGATTTCTCTGGGTTTACAAGAAGGATACATTGAGATTTCTCTGGTTTTCCAGGAAGGATACATTGAGATTTCTCTGGTTTTCCAGGAAGGATACATTGAGATGGGAATGATACAAAATTTAAAAACAGAATCAGCGACATAAATACGATGTCCGAAATTACTGAAATGGAACCAAAATCAGGAATAGAGCCAAAATCACGAATGGAATGAAAATGAATTTCGATTTTACACATTTCTAGTCCATTCGAAAATTCCGAAAAGTTTTCGTTTCGGCTTGAAAATTTGTTCGGATCTGCCATTTTTGGATCTGAAAATTTTCGGAACATCAGTCGAATCTGAATGCACGAATCGGGAAATTTCGTGAAAATTCCGAAATTCCGAAACCCGAAACGCACATCCCTAGAAATCAATGATAATAATGAGTCCGGACGCGGCTTCGACTGAAACCCAATTGGAAACTATCAGGTCTATTCAGAGAAAGGTGAAACTCATGAGAAGTGAAAATTCTAGGTCAAAATAACCAAACCAGAAAAATTCTCCCATTTATCTCACTTTCCAAATCGGCTATTTATTCAACATTGTTCTCTTCTGGGTAGAGCCATGCTGCACCGGATGCAGATACAGAGCTCCGGGCATTAAAAGAGATTTTGGGAGACTTACAGGGTCTTACAGAGAGCAGATCTGGCCCGAAAGGTAACCGAACAGTGAAATTCACTAGCGTCGCAAGGTGGGGGCGGGGGGTGCGGCCCGCACCAGGTGACGCCACCCTTAGGGTGACACCGTCACCAAGACTTTGATTTCAAATGAAATGAAATCAAAGTCTTTGGTGACCGTGTCACCCTAAGGGCGGGTGTCTCACCCTGCGACGCAGTGTTTGGCTCCCTGCGAGCGTCCGAAGCTACGGAGCTTCGGCGCTCGCCTGGGGGAACCACGTCACCAGCCGAGTTCTCGCGAGATCGCGGCTGGTCACGTGGCTCCCCCAGGCGAGCGCCCAAGCTCCATGCCGCCGGATGCTCAGAGGGAGACGAACACGCGGCGGCGGCAGGAGGTGAGATAGGGCCTGGGGGCAGTACATCCATGAGAGCTGCTGGGGCATATCCATGAGAGCTGCTGGGACAGTATAGCCATGAGAGCTGCTGGGGCATATCCATGAGAGCTGCTAGGGCATATCCATGAGAGCTGCTGGGGCATATCCATGAGAGCTGCTGAGGCATATCCATGAGAGCTGCTGGGGCAATATCCATGAGAGCTGCTGGGGCATATCCATGAGAGCTGCTGGGGCAATATCCATGAGAGCTGCTGGGGCATATCCATGAGAGCTGCTGGGGTAATATCCATGAGAGCTGCTGGGGCAGTATCCATGTGAGCTGGGGCAGTATCCATGTGTGCTGGGGCATATCCATGAGAGCTGGGGCAATATCCATGAGAGCTGGGGCAATATCCATGTGTGAGCTGGTCTGGGGGGCAATATATCCATATGTGAGCTGGTCTGGGGCAATATATCATGCGTGAGCTGGTCCGGGGGCAATATATCCATGTGTCAGCTGGTCTGGGGCAATATATCCATATGTGAGCTGGTCTGAGGGCAATATATCCATGTGTGAGCTGGTCTGGGGCAATATATCCATGTGTGAGCTAGTCTAGGGCAATATATCCATGTGTGAGCTGGTCTGGGGAAATATATCCATGGGTGAGCTGGTCTGGGGGCAATATATTCATGTGTGAGCTGATCTGGGCAATATATCCATGTGTGAGCTAGTCTGGGGCAATATATCCATGTGTGAGCTGGTCTGAGGGCAATATATCCATGTGTGAGCTGGTCTGGGGCAATATATCCATGTGTGAGCTGGTCTGTGTCACGTTCCCACCCTTTCTCCCTGCCCTCTGTATTCCTTATGTCTGTGTTTCCAAGTGTTTCCCTGTGCTGCTTTCCCTGACATGCAGCTCAGGGGTTAAGTTCTTTGCTCGTTGAGCTTCTGCTGGTGATATGGGCTGATTACTCTCCTATTTAAAGCCATGGGCCCATATCACCATGCTCTTGCATCCTGGTTCACTTCAGCTACAGATTTGTTCCTGAGAGCTCCCTGTTATTCTATCCTAGTGCTTTCTCAGTGTTTCCCCCTTGTCTGAGTTCTAGGTTTCTGATTGACTTCCTGGTATTGACCCTCTGGCCTGGCTGACGGATTTCTCTGGTGCTATATCCCCGCTTTGGCTCAAGGTATACGTTTTGGTTTTGACCCCTGGCTTATTCATTGACCACTCTTCTGGGAATCCCTAGCGGTTCTGTGCTTATTGAATTATATGTTGTGTATCCCTGTTGACCACGGCTTTTGTATATTGAAGTCCTTCCCTGCACGTTGTTGAATATAACTCCTTCAGGTGTCTGTGTTTTCCCCAGGACTCTGCACGGCTACAAGGTAACCTTTTTCTATTAGTGCAGATTCGGCCACTCTAAGGACCGATCTATCAGTATAGGGCTCCTTCGGTATAGCCGTGCAGAGGTCCCCAGTGTCTCCTGTGGTTTATTTACGTATCCTAGATCATTGTGTCACGCATCTCTGCATATAGCGGATTTTACGCATACCTGGGCCCTACTTGGCGCATGCCGGGTACCGCCATATTGGCTGAACGTGACATAATGCAAGAGCCAACCATAAAGCCCGCAGAGCTGCGTAAGTTGTTTGAATCCATGCTGCACCTGTTTGATGATTTCATGTCTAAGTGGAAGGGGTTAATGGACACAGCTTTTCTCCCTTCTAATGATCAAGCTGTTCTAGAAAGCAGGGTACGTGGTCCGCTTTCCCCTGAGGAAATGAATAGAAGGCGAACTGACAAGCTCTGTTTCTATTGTGCCAGTTCATTGCATTTTATATCTTGGTGCCCACTCAAGCCAGTGCGCGCTGAGGCTGGCAAGATGCCAGTGCGCGCTGAGGCTGGCAAGATGCCAGTGCGTGCTGAGGCTGGCAAACTGCCCGCTGCGCCCACGACCCACAGTCGGGTCACCAAAGCCAGGTCCCATTATAAATCCAAAGTAATCAGACCCCTTGTACCGTCCAGGTTTAGGAGAGCCCTTCCTAGGGCAACCAGACCTGTGGAGGGGGCAACTGATGTTAATAACCTTGCTGAATATTCCGACGATGGGTCAGATGGTGCCAGGCCCCGTACTGGGTCAGATGGTATCAGTCCCTGCCATGTATCCGAGGTCAGACCCCCTTTACCGTCCAGGCCTAGGAGAGCCCTTCCAGGGGTAACCAGGTCTGTGGAGGGGGTAACTGACATCTCAGACCCAGTCGAGTATTCCCCTTCTTCTGATCCTGAGGCACAAATGGACTTTGACTCCCTGGCCGAGAAGGAGTCAAAGGATGAAGCCATGGAGGTTATTCCCATTAATGCCTCTCGTATGTGGCCTCGCCAAACGGCCAGACACCCTAAGGGTGGTCCAGGGCGTAAGATTGTTACAGGCTGTATTACCTGCGGTCCTGTACGCTTATCTGCATTACCCACTGCACTCATAGTGCCAGGTGGCAAGGCCGCTATTATGGGGTCTGGCGATGGGATCACAACCAAGGAGTTTGGTGGGGAAACCGCAATCATGTTGCCTTTTTCTGGCAGTGAAGTTGTCACACCTGTGGCTGGCAAGCTTCCAGTTAAATCAGTCCCAAGCTGTGTGTCAGCGGTGCCAGTCCCAAGCTGTGTGTCAGCGGTGCCAGAAACCCAGCCAAGCTGTGTGTCAGCGGTGCCAGTCCCAAGCTGTGTGTCAGCGGTGCCAGAAACCCAGTCAAGCTGTGTGTCAGCGGTGCCAGTCCCAAGCTGTGTGTCAGCGGTGCCAGTCCCAAGCTGTGTGTCAGCGGTGCCAGTCCCAAGCTGTGTGTCAGCGGTGCCAGAAACCCAGTCAAGCTGTGTGTCAGCGGTGCCAGTTCCAAGCTGTGTGCCAGCGGTGCCAGAAACCCAGTCAAGCTGTGTGTCAGCGGTTCCAGAAACCCAGTCAAGCTGTGTGTCAGCGGTGCCAGTCCATGCTGTGTGTCAGCGGTGCCAGAAACCCAGCAAGCTGTGTGTCAGCGGTTCCAGAAACCCAGTCAAGCTGTGTGTCAGCGGTGCCAGTCCCAAGCTGTGTGTCAGCGGTGCCAGAAACCCAGCCAAGCTGTGTGTCAGCGGTAACGGAGCCTCATTGCACTCCCACTGTGCCCATGTCCCACGGTGGTTCCACCAGTGTCCTGTCCTGTGATAGGGTTACCCCTCTCAAGTCCCGCTCTAAGAGGAGACGAAAGAGGGTGAAAAACCCCAGTCCAGTTGGGTCCGAGGATGCCTCTCTACACCCAGGGTCCGCGGATGCCATGCTCCTTTCCGAGTCTGATAAGGCAATACTCCTGGCTTACCTTGAGCAATCTCAGCAATCGTGGAGTCTGGTTGGGAAAATGTTTCCTAAAGGGAGAAATGTTCCTAATGGTTTTGTTAGGACTCCTTCTGGGTTACTGGTCCGGGAGGCACACTGGGTTGGGGTTGTGTTCCAGCGATTCCCTAGTCTCATGGAGAATTTTGCTAAAGATTCAGATGACTCAGAGGACTGAGTGTCTTGTTTTTTGGATTTTTGTAGGTGCCCTGAGGTCACCTTTTTTGGAGGGGGCTACTGTCACGTTCCCACGTTCCAACCCTGTCTCCCTGCCCTCTGTATTCCTTATGTCTGTGTTTCCAAGTGTTTCCCTGTGCTGCTTTCCCTGACATGCAGCTCAGGGGTTAAGTTCTTTGCTCGTTGAGCTTCTGCTGGTGATATGGGCTGATTACTCCCCTATTTAAAGCCATGGGCCCATATCACCATGCTCTTGCATCCTGGTTCACTTCAGCTACAGATTTGTTCCTGAGAGCTCCCTGTTATTCTATCCTAGTGCTTTCTCAGTGTTTCCCCCTTGTCTGAGTTCTAGGTTTCTGATTGACTTCCTGGTATTGACCCTCTGGCCTGGCTGACGGATTTTCTCTGGTGCTATATCCCCGCTTTGGCTCAAGGTATACGTTTTGGTTTTGACCCCTGGCTTATTCATTGACCACTCTTCTGGAATCCCTAGCAGTTCTGTGCTTATTGAATTATATGTTGTGTATCCCTGTTGACCACGACTTTTGTATATTGAAGTCCTTCCCTGCACGTTGTTGAATATAACTCCTTCAGGTGTCTGTGTTTTCCCCAGGACTCTGCACGGCTACAAGGTAACCTTTTTCTATTAGTGCAGATTCGGCCACTCTAAGGACCGATCTATCAGTATAGGGCTCCTTCGGTATAGCCGTGCAGAGGTCCCCAGTGTCTCCTGTGGTTTATTTACGTATCCTAGATCATTATGTCACGCATCTCTGCATATAGCGGCTTTTACGCATACCTGGGCCCTACTTGGCGCATGCCGGGTACCGCCATAGTGGCTGAACGTGACAGTCTGGGGGCAAAATATCCATGTGTGAGCTGGTCAGGGGCAATATATCCATGTGTGAGCTGGTCTGGGGGCAATATATCCATGTGTGAGCTGGTCTGGGGCAATATATCCATGGGTGAGCAGCTGGGGGCAATATATCCATATGTGAGCTGCTGGGGGCAATATATATCCATGGGTGAGCTGCTGGGGGCAATATATCCAGAACTGCTGGGGGCAATATATATCCATGTGGGCTTTCACTTTCACTGCCTTCGAACAGGCACTGTACTTGCTGGCAGTTGGCAAAAATTTGTGTGAGCACATGAGAGAGCTCCACAGCAATAAGCCTTACAGTAATGTGCGCTGTGTGTATGAGCATTCAGTGTTATATCGGAGTACTGATTTATGAGTAAGAGTAGTTAAAAAAAAAACGTAAAACCCGGGGGGGGGGGTGACACCATAAATTACCGCACCGGGTGACACCAACCCTAGTGACGCTAGGTTACCTTTCCTGGCCATTCGGCTATTCAGAGAGCAGGCAGTTCGCCAAATGTTGGCGAATCGCCTGCACATATGGTACCTGTTCAGTGCCTGTTCGAGGGCAGTGAATCCCCATAGAGAAGCGATGCTTTGTCTATTCAGAACACAAACCAGCAGTGAAAAGTTGCCGAATTACCCTGCTGTTCAATGGTTTCATTCGACAGGTTTATTCAGACGAATCCCATAGGCTTCAATGATAAAAATATTCCCGTTTTAATTCAATATCTATTAAACCGTTGATTATAATATTCTGCAGTAAAAAGTCTCTTTATGTATAGATTTTTTAGGATCGTTTTGGGATTTTTTTTTGCAAATTCTTTTTTTTTTCTTTAAATTGTTTTTCTTCGGGTTTTTTTTAATAGCGTTTTATCTTTTTTCTGTAACAGACCATTTTATTATCATTCATTGGATTTTATATGTAAATTCCAGACATTTTCATTCAGTAGTTTTTTTTCCAAATGGTGTTTCACTTTTCAAACTTTGAAGCAAACTGTTTTTTGTTTTTTTTCACCTCGTTCATCTGCGTGTCGGCTTTTTCCGGCGGCTGCTCTGCGCTGTGATTGGCGGCTAGTCGGGTTTCTCCGGTATGTTCGGCGGGGTTAATCCAGCTGTTTCTGCGGGTTTCGGTGAGTGTTCGGTGTGTTTGTGGTGGGTTTTCCCTGCACAACAGGGGCCCGGCGGTGCTTACTGAATACACCGCAGGGTCGGCGAACTAGGATCGCCGAAGTGCGAGGAACGAAAAGTCACCGAACGTGCAGTGCCTTTTCGATTCTCTTTGAATAACCCTGTTATTCTAATACCTGTGGTTTTTCATACAAAAGTTTTTTTATTGTTTTCTGCACATAATGAGAGGAAGATCTGAGCTGAGAAACGTCTGAAGCGATGATTTATCTCCTGCCTCTCCCACCGGCCCGGGCAGGGCTCCTTAATCTCATGAATGGAGCACGGCAGGGTTTCGTAGAGCAGGTGCTTAATGCTGAAGGTCTTCATCTGTGACATCAATTAAGCGGATGGTCGCGGTCGCGCTCAGCCGCTCATAAATCCGTACGGTTTAATATATAGAAGGACCGTGATCCACCCTCCAAACATAATGTGCTTTATCGTCCTTATAGGAACATGGCTAGAGTGAGGAAAGAATACGCCATGCACTCACCTAACCCTTTCACTCACTTAACCCTGTCACTCAAAAAAAACCTGTATTGAAAAAAAGTAAAAAAGCACCGAAATTGCATGCAGTTTTAGTGCTTTGCGTTTCTGACTATTCCATCGAATTTTGTGGATTTGATTCTGCCAAAAAAACAGTGAACTCACTATTTAGCGAATGGTCATCGTATTTTTTCCAAAATTGGAGTCGCAGAAGCAGTTATGGGACGTCGGCGAAAACCGTCGAATTGCGCATAGTTAGCATCAGAGAATTCCACCAAAACGGGGGCAAAAAAAGAAAAGAAGGACGTGTCCTGTTCGCCTAATAGGAGGTTAAATCAATAACAATTTTATGAAATGTGTCTAAATAATAAAAAAAGGTCCTTTTTAAAAATTAAATAAAAGGTCTGTTACGGAATAAAAAAATGACTTAAAAAATAAGAAAAAAAAATTCATCCCAAAAAAAAAAAAAAAAGGTTTTTGCTGAAAATGAAAAGAATAATTAAAAAAAAAATATTACGTTTATTACGTTGAAACCTATGCGATTTGCCTGTTTAACCCCTTCACTACCAATTGATTTTAGAAAAGACCAGTGTCAGATGGTGCCTTTGAAGCCCGAGATATCTCAATCTCAGTAGTGAAGGGGTTAAACCTGTCAAATTGAATCACAGGAAATCAGGGCATTTTGGTGCAACTCAGGGTTCTGTGAATAGAAGACAAGATAGCCTTCTATGGGACAATTTCGATGCCTTTGAGTTGCAGCGAATTGTTCTGTCACATCGCTTGTTTTTGGTGAATTCACAGTTTAGTGTTTAGACGAATTAACCCAAAATTGCACCGAATGAGGAATAACCCCTTATAAAAAAAACAACAAACTTTACTGCAGCATTCCAGCAGCCAGGGATTTGTCAGAATATAGCTAGAGCTGTGGGGTCAATCACTGCTGTACAGGGAAAGAGTCAGGGTGATATAATGAATGAGTGTCCCTGCACAGTACAGATACAAGGTGTTGCTGTAATTGCTATACACAGGCATTATGCTGCACATACAGATACAAGGTGTTGCTGGAATTGCCATACACAGGCATTATGCTGCACATACAGATACAAGGTGTTGCTGGAATTGCCATACACAGGCATTATGCTGCACATACAGATACAAGGTGTGGCTGGAATTGCCATACACAGCCATTATGCTGCACATACAGATACAAGGTGTTGCTGTAATTGCCATACACAGGCATTATGCAGCACATACAGATACAAGGTGTCGCTGTAATTTCCATACACAGGCATTATGCAGCACATACAGATACAAGGTGTTTCTGTAATTGCCATACACAGGCATTATGCAGCACATACAGATGCAAGGTGTTGCTATAATTGTCATACACAGGCAATATGCAGCACATACAGATACAAGGTGTTTCTGTAATTGCCATACACAGGCATTATGCGGCACATACAGATACAAGGTGTTTCTGTAATTGTCATACACAGGCATTATGCAGCACATACAGATACAAGGTGTTGCTGTAATTGCCATACACAGGCATTATGCAGCACATACAGATACAAGGCGTTGCTGTAATTGTCATACACAGGCATTATGCAGCACATACAGATACAAGGTGTTTCTGTAATTTCCATACACAGGCATTATGCAGCACATACAGGTACAAGGTGTTGCTGTAATTGCCATACATAGGCATTATGCAGCACATACAGATACAAGGTGTTACTGTAATTGCCACACACAGGCATTATGCAGCACATACAGATACAAGGTGTTGCTGTAATTGCCATACACAGGCATTATGCAGCACATACAGATACAAGGTGTTACTGTAATTGCCATACACAGGCATTATGCAGCACATACAGATACAAGGTGTTGCTGTAATTGCCATACACAGGCATTATGCAGCACATACAGATACAAGGTGTTGCTGTAATTGCCATACACAGGCATTATGCAGCACATACAGATACAAGGTGTTACTGTAATTGCCATACACAGGCATTATGCAGCACATACAGATACAAGGTGTTACTGTAATTGCCACACACAGGCATTATGCAGCACATACAGAAACAAGGTGTTGCTGTAATTGCCATACACAGGCATTATGCAGCACATACAGATACAAGGTGTTGCTGTAAATTGATAAGGTTAAGGGGGTTTTAATAACAAATGCCAACTGAAAAACAGGTGGAAATGAGTCCCCCTAGTTCGGGTGTGGGATCGGTACTGCAGGTAGCTTGACGCATTTCGCTAGGGCTTACTTACTTCATCGGGACATGAATCAAAATGCAAACACCCTGTACAGTATGGATACAAGGTGTTATTATTATTTATTAATTTCCAACACATTCTGCAGCGCTGTACAACGGTTCAATGGGGAAAGACAAGACAATACGGTAAGAAGGAAAGTCAATATTCCAACAGCAGATACAGGTGGGTCTGAGGACCCTATTCCCATGGGATCTTACAGTCGAGATGGGTGATGGGAAGAGAAACAAGAAGGGGAGGACTGCAGGGATGAGAATCGTGTCAATGCACAGAGAGATGAGGACTTTTATTGGGTGAGTCAGATGTTTTTTTTCATGGGGTTACGTGGTCGGCTTCCGTAAACAGGAGTGTGTTTAGGGAGCGTTTAAAAGAAGCCAGATCGGGGGGAGAGTCTGATAGGGCGAAGGTGTTATAAAGACATTATGTACAGATATTATTTATATTTTATTGCTATTTTTTTGGAAGCTGCGTTGCCGTCCTTGTAGCGCAGCATCGTGACAAATGTTTGATTGACAGGTGGGGTGCAGCTGTTTCCAGCGGTTTACAAACGCGCACTCCCTATCAGATAAAATAAAGCCGAGGTGCGAGTGGCAGATTCACTGTATCGCGTGTAATAAAACTAAATTCTCTTTCTGGAGCCGCCGCGTGCAATTAAACAGGAGATCGCACAACACAGGCGGCTGACGACAATGCAGGACGTAAACACCGCTGAAAAGAGATGGAGGGGCGCGGGGCGGATCAGCAGGGAAATTTCCTACATTCATCTTCTGAAAACGTTGAAGTGACCGTGGGGATTTGTGCGCCGGGGATTGTGCGCCGTGCATATTCTTATCGTGCCGAATGCAGAAGACGACGGGATTTAAGCAGCGCGCTGGAGCACAGAATGTACTCAGCTCCTGCAATCTGCCGGCGCTGCGAGAGCGAAGCGCACACATCAAAACTCGCCACAACGTTATTTCCGGATGCCGGATACTGCTGGGGAGGCATTATGGGACACATTGGCTATGTTTAGTTACATATTGATGATGCTGAATGGCAACGCGTTTCTGTAGCGCACACACACTACATATAGTAACAAAGCGAGATCAGAGCGCCTCACCCAAACATTTCCATTTAGAAAGTCCTGAATTATGGAAAAAACTATGAATGTTTAATTCCAAAACATGATTATCTGACAGACGTGAGTGTAAGAGAAAATCTCCAAACTGGGCCCAAAGTGTCACTATTTTATGTGGCCGCCATTATTTTCCAGCACTGCCTCTTGGGGTTCATGGAGTCACCAGAGCTTCACAGGTTGCCGCTGGAGTCCTCTTCCAGAAAAGACGTGTCAACATATTGTAATTTGTAGAGACGGTGAATTGTTGGGTTTTTGTTAAATGTGAGCCGAGTCATCACAAACAATTAAAAGAACCAAAGACTTTAACTACTTCAGTCTGTGTGCAATGGATTTTCACAATTTGAGTTGAATTAACCCTTTCACTGCTGAGGCTTTTCCCGCCTCTGTGCTGAGGTCATTTTTACCGGTTTTGCTCATCATGTTTAAACGCGTTTTGAAGGCTTATTTTAGTACATGACCCAGACATATTATATATCGTTCTTTCCGTCAGACTCGGCAGATTCATAATATGTCATTATTATATGTATACGTTATGTCCTGTCTGTATATTATAACAAAAAATGCAATAAAATAAGAATTTTCAATCATTTACAATGTGTAAAGTATTTTTTTTTCACATTTTAACATGCGAGCAATTGCGGTTATATTTTCTATGGGTTGCGCTTGTTAAAAAAATTAGAAATGGGGTCTCGTTACATTTTTTTTTGGGGAAAATTTCGCTATTTTTAACAAACGCACTGCATACAAATATCGTTAGTGCAGCATCATTGTTCACATTATAATTGAAATGGGAACAATATTGCTGCATTAACAAAACCAAAACAAAAAAAACTTGTTTATTTTTTTCTAAAATATTTTTTTATTTTTATCTTTAATTTTTATTTTTTTTAAAAAACTTTTTACATGGTCATGTTTGGTATCGTTGGAAAGACCATGCTCTGGCTGATCCAACGATAACAAACCCCTAGCTGCCACGGATCGGGAGATAGCTCCACCATTGATGGCAGCTAGGGGTTAACTCCAGGACTGCCGTCATCGTGCTATGCACGATGACGCCAGTCCTCAGGGGGAGTTCCCGGAGGCTTGGCTGACAACCCAAGATGTCAGCCAGCTCCGGGAGAGGATCACGATCCGGCGCTTTTCAGCGCCGAATCGTGATCCGGCTCCCCTGGGGTTAATGTCAGCCATCGTTTGGAAGGGCAGGCAGTGCCCTTCCAAACGGTGCCTGCCTTAACCCTGTGGCCCCCGGCGATTGGGAGGGAGAGAGGTCCGAATAGCACAGCGCGTCCATAGCACAGGAGAACCACTTGGATGGACGCTCTGAGCGCGTCCATAGCAGCCAAGTGGTTAATGAAATGAATGAACTTTTCCACCAAATTCTAATTTATAGAGATGCGCCTGTAAGTAACGTAATTTGATATTAATCCCCAGCCCATCTCTTGACCGACTCTGTGCCATCCAAAGTGTAAAACAGGAGTGCGTCAAGAAGGGTTAATGTTTTACCCATCCTGTTATCAGTCTAGCCTGTCCCTTTAGGTTTAGAGGGGCATTTTCAAAGGGCCAGAACCACCAAAAAATGAAATGTCCTTACTGTGTGTATTTGATGTTGCTGATACACTATATTGCCAAAAGTATTCGCTCACCTATCCATATGCGAGTCAAGGCAGGCGAGTGAATACGTTTGGCAATATAGTGTATCTTACATGTGCTTTGTTTTTATCTTGTATGTTTAGTTAAGAAAATATTTTCCTCTATATGTGTCACTGGGTGCATCCATTGTGTGATATTTTCCTCTATATGTGTCACTGGGTGCATCCATTGTGTGATATTTTCCTCTATAGGTGTCACTGGTGCATCCATTGTGTGATATTTTCCTCTATATGTGTCACTGGGTGCATCCATTGTGTGATATTTTCCCCTATATATGTCACTGGGTGCATCCATTGTGTGATATTTTCCCCTATATATGTCACTGGGTGCATCCATTGTGTGATATTTTCCTCTATAGGTGTCACTGGGTGCATCCATTGTGTGATATTTTCCTCTATATGTGTCACTGGATGCATCCATTGTGTGATATTTTACTCTATATATGTCACTGGGTGCATCCATTGTGTGATATTTTCCTCTATATATGTCACTGGGTGCATCCATTGTGTGTTATTTTCCTCTATATATGTCACTGGGCGCATCCATTGTGTGATATTTTCCTCTATATGTGTCACTGGGTGCATCCATTGTGTGATATTTTCCTCTATATGTGTCACTGGGTGCATCCATTGTGTGATATTTTCCTCTATATGTGTCACTGGATGCATCCATTGTGTGATATTTTCCTCTATATGTGTCACTGGGTGCATCCATTGTGTGATATTCCCCTCCTATATGTGTCACTGGGTGCATCCATTGTGTGATATTTTCCTCTATATGTGTCACTGGGCACATCCATTGTGTGATATTTTCCCTATATGTGTCACTGGGGCATCCATTGTGTGATATTTTCCTCTCTATGTGTCACTGGGCGCATCCATTGTGTGATATTTCCCTCTATATGTGTCACTGGGCGCATCCATTGTGTGATATTTTCCTCTATATATGTCACTGGGCGCATCCATTGTGTGTTATTTTCCTCTATATATGTCACTGGGCGCATCCATTGTGTGATATTTTCCTCTTATAGGTGTCACTGGGTGCATCCATTGTGTGATATTTTCCTCTATATGTGTCACTGGATGCATCCATTGTGTGATATTTTCCTCTATATGTGTCACTGGGTGCATCCATTGTGTGATATTCCCCTCCTATATGTGTCACTGGGTGCATCCATTGTGTGATATTTTCCTCTATATGTGTCACTGGGCACATCCATTGTGTGATATTTTCCTCTATATGTGTCACTGGGTGCATCCATTGTGTGATATTTTCCTCTCTATGTGTCACGGGGCGCATCCATTGTGTGATATTTCCCTCTATATGTGTCACTGGGCGCATCCATTGTGTGATATTTTCCTCTATATGTGTCACTGGGCGCATCCATTGTGTGATATTTTCCTCTATATGTGTCACTGGGCGCATCCATTGTGTGTTATTTTCCTCTATATATGTCACTGGGCGCATCCATTGTGTGATATTTTCCTCTATATGTGTCACTGGGCGCATCCATCGTGTGATATTTTCCTCTATATGTGTCACTGGGTGCATCCATTGTGTGATATTTTCCTCTATGTGTCACTGGGTGCATCCATTGTGTGATATTCCCCTCCTATATGTGTCACTGGGCACATCCATTGTGTGATATTTTCCTCTATATATGTCACTGGGTGCATCCATTGTGTGATATTTTCCTCTATATATGTCACTGGGTGCATCCATTGTGTTATTTTCCTCTATATGTGTCACTGGTGCATCCATTGTGTGATATTTTCCTCTATGTGTCACTGGATGCATCCATTGTGTGATTTTTCCTCTATATGTGTCACTGGTGCATCCATTGTGTGATATTCCCCTCCTATATGTGTCACTGGGCACATCCATTGTGTGATATTTTCCTCCTATATATGTCACTGGGTGCATCCATTGTGTGATATTCCCCTCCTATATGTGTCACTGGGTGCATCCATTGTGTGATATTTTCCTCTATGTCACTGGGTGCATCCATTTTGTGATATTTTCCTCTATATGTGTCACTGGGCGCATCCATTGTGTGATATTTTCTTCTATATGTGTCACTGGGCACTTCCATTGTGTGTATTTTTCCTCTATATGTGTCACTGGGTGCATCCATTGTGTGATATTTTCCTCAATATGTGTCACTGGGTGCTTCCATTGTGTGATATTTTGTGTTGTAAGCTGCCCCCCCCCCCCAGTATCTTTCCATCACTTGCTCCTCACTGTGTGGCTTTGGTCATAGAATGGAGTGAATGGGTCAATCACCAACTCACATCATTGTATTGTGTGGGATGTTTTCAAAGGACATCACCAGGGGGTAGATTACAAGTCTTTTATGATCCCTGTCTTATTCAGCTGCCTGCTCTCATCTCAAGTAGCCTGGAGAACAATAGCCTCCTGTTGTCTTATAGAAACATTCCCCCCTCCTCCTCATTGACTGTTAAATACTGTATAAGATAAAGCACAGCCACAAAGTAAACGTTTTGCACAGATTTTGGTCAATGTTGCATCATGGGAAAAATCCACAAATGGAAACAAGAGATAAAAACCTATCTTTATTTTCCCATTTTCCATGCAATTACTGCAAACAAAGAAAAAAAACAACAGCAAGTGTTTTATAATGTAATTTTTTTAAGGTATTTTATAATGTGTTTTATAATGTGTTTGTAATGCATAAGTAATTTAGTGACACGTTATGTTTGTGGTAGTGTCCCTTAAAGTGGGCTTTGGCTTAGTTTTGTGAACCCTACATCAAAGAGGACTCATGTCTAGGTTGTGTCCGGTGTCGCCGCGCACCCCCTCTTCCTTGCTGAACACTCAGAGAGTGGGTGCCATCCTGCAGATTACGTAATATTTTTTATTTCCCTATTGCAGGACAAGGTTTAACCTTTTCACGTCTGTTCTTTAATCCTTCCCGAGGTCTGTGCTGACCGTGAGAAGCTCCGATGCTCCTGGATGGGAACGAATGAAAGTTGAAAAATAGAGTAAAAATGGAAGAAATCACAATTCTATATATATATATATATGTGTGTGTTATGTAAGTATGTTATTGGCTGGAGTCCTGAATGTTCTATATGTTGTGACAATTCGGGGGAGAAGCTGTTTATCAGGTGTTTCAGCATGTCCGCGTTAGTGCAGCGCCATCTTGTGGTTTTAGGAACGGTACGTTTTGGTATTTTATTGGCTTTTATGGAAATGTAGGGACATTTAAGTCCTTTTGGGGTGGGCTGTGTGAATGCTGAGGGCGAGGGGCCGAGTTAATCACCTGCCATCGTTCTTTCATTAAAAAGTCAGTAGATTTAGTTCCGCAAAATTCATGAGGCTATGGTGGATCGAGTATGGTGAGACTGCGGTGAAACACTATCAGGTTATTCAGAGAGCACCGTCAGTTCGGTGCTCTCCCATTTGCCGCATTTCTGCATTCACCGCAGGGTCCTTGAAGTGTGGCGAATCAAACGGCCGAGCGAATCGAAAAAACTGCCACAAACCCGCTGAATCGATCCGAAAAACCTCAGAAAGAAAGCCAAATCGATCTAAAAAACCCAGAAAAGAAACCGAATCAACCCGGACAACCTTAGAAAGAAATCTGAATCGATCCGAAATATGCAAAAAAAAAGCCGAATTGATCCGGACAACCCCAGAAAAGAAACCGAATCAACCCGGACAACCTTAGAAAGAAATCTGAATCGATCCAAAACATGCCAACAAAAAAAAGCCGAATCAATCCGGAAAACACTAGAGAGAAATCCGAATCGATCCGAAATATGGCAACAAAAAAAAGCCGAATTGATCTGGACAATCCCAGAAAAGAAACCGAATCAGTCCGAACAACCGCCGAATGCATCCAACGATCTGCCACAAAACCGCCAAAATGATTCAGAAAAGCTGATCAGCTGCTGGAAAAAGGTGCCAAGCTGCCGAACAAGGGTAAAAAAAAAAAATAATAATTTTAAATGCCGTTTTTTTGAAAAAAATACTGCATGAAAATACCTGTAAATAATATTTTGAGTCATTTGAATAATAAAAAAATGTCTGCAACTGAAAAAAAAGCCATTTAAAAAAAGTCAGAAATTTTTTTTTCCGAAAAAATTCCCAAAAATGCCTAAGAAATAAGTAAATAAAAAAGACTTTTTGCTGCAAATGAAAAGAATAAACGGTTTATTAGATATTGGATAAAAACAGAACATCAGGGCATTTCACTGACATTTCTCTGCTGTTCAATGTGAATAGATTAACCATTTCTTCTCTATGGGGGATTTAACTGCCGCCGAACAGCACCGTATTTTGCTGGAAAGTCGCCAATATTTGGCGAACGGTCTCCTTTTTAAGTAGCTGAATGGCCACGAAATGGCACCGTACGGCGAAATCTCGTTGGCCATGTCGGCGCTCTTTGAATAACCCTGTATGTATGGACCTTCCACCACAGTTCTGCACAGGTTCCCCTTTCCCTTACATTCCTCTTTTAGCTCCTGCAGCTTCAAATTCACCGCACTTTCCACCGGGGTGGGGGGGGGGGTAGACTGTAAATGCACAAGCATGACGAGTTGGAAAATCTGAGTTTTCAGATATTTTTGTCCAAAATTCTGCCAACTAGCTACATACTCTGTGTTACCGACTGAAGCCGCCCGTACCGCAGAGAAGGTATGGAAGCATCCTTATTAATGGCGTCACCCATTGACCAGCCACTGCGCAAACTAGGGATGTGAATGGCTGAAAAATTCATTTATTTTTAGTTTTGTTTCGTTACATTTTTAAATAATTTCGTTTTCGGAATTTCATAACTAATTTTGTTTCGTATTTCGTTTAGTTTCATTTTGTTTTTCGAATCGATTTGAATTTCAGATATCAATTTGATAGTTTATCAATTAGAATTTTGTATTTAAGATTTTTTATTTTCCAAACAAAGGGTCACAAGTCGACCAGTAAGGTAGGTCTCGCAGGGCCAGACTTCGTAGTTGCAAAGAAAACACATAGGAGGGGGGGGGGGGGGTCACATAAAAAAAAAACAAGATCATCTTGTACCAGAGTGATGGGAAGAGAAGAGTATGGAGAAGGAAAGGAACTGCTCATGATCCTAAGCATACCACCTCATCAGTGAAGCATGGTGGTGCTAGTGTCATGGCGTGGGCATGTATGGCTGCCAATGGAACTGGTTCTCTTGTATTTATTGATGATGTGACGGCTGACAAAAGCAGCAGGATGAATTCTGAAGTGTTTCTGGTAATATTATCTGCTCACATTCAGCCAAATGCTGCAGAACTCATTGGACGGCGCTTCACAGTGCAGATGGACAATGACCCAAAGCATACTGCAAAAGCAACCAAAGAGTTTTTGAAGGGACATAAGTGGAATGTTATGCAATGGCCAAGTCAATCACCTGACCTGAATCCCATTGAGCATGCATTTCACTTGCTGAAGACAAAACTGAAGGGAAAATGCCCCAAGAACAAGCAGGAACTGAAGACAGTTGCAGTAGAGGCCTGGCAGAGCATCACCAGGGATGAAACCCAGCGTCTGGTGATGTCTATGCGTTCCAGACTTCAGGCTGTGATTGACTGCAAAGGATTTGCAACCAAGTATTATGAAGGGAAAGTTTGATTTATGATTATTATTCTGTCCCATTACTTTTGGCCCCTTAACAAGTGGGAGACACATCTGCAAACTGCTGTAAGTCCTACACCGTTCACCTGAGTTGGATGTACATACCCTCAAATTAAAGCTGACAGTCTGCAGTTAAAGCACATTGTGTTTGTTTCATTCCAACTCCATTGTGGTGGTGTATAGAGCCAAAGATGTTACAATTGTGTCCATGTCCCAATATTTCTGGACCTGACTGTATGTTAATTCCAGACATTTTCGTCCAGTAGTGTTTTTTTTGCAAACAGCGTTCAAAAGTTTCAATTGTTTGTTTTTTTTATCACCCCGTTCGTCGGCTTGTCAGCTTTTTCCAGAGGCTGGTCGACGATGTGTTCGGCGGATCATCGGCTTTTTTCAGACGCGTTCGGCAGGTTTTCTGGGGCTTATCAGATCAGAAAATTACAGCGATTTTGCGGATTTTTTTTCCCCAATTCAGCGGTTTTGTGGTGGATTTTCCCTGCGGTGAATGCTGAATTCACTGCAGGGTCGGGGAACTTGATTCCCCGAAGTGCGGGAAACGACAGAGCACTAGAGCAGGAAAATGTCAGAGATTTCGGTGCTTTCTGAATGACCCCCTTTAGAGTCCCGGCCTGTCATTTCTCCCGGTTTTGCCACACACGCGTTCTTGGCCCATATTGGCGGACGCTGCAATCCATCATGGCAAACAGATCCATTAAATTACACGTAATTACAGAGTTGCAGGGAGTGTCATCAGGCCGTGTCGCTGCTCTGTGCTCACTGTTTTGGGAAGGTGCGACTCATTTTTCACACTCGTTCTAATTATCTGTAGCATTGATTTCCTTCCCCCATTATTCCCAGGTCACTAATAGGATGTAAGAGACACGATACTGCATTATGTCTGCAAAACATATATAGGAATTAGAAAACAAGAAAAAAATAAATTTGAACGAGAGAGCACATTCTAATACTGCAAACTCTACGATAAAAATAATGACTTTTATCAGCTTTTTATATATATATATATTTTTTATTATTATTATTTTTTTGCTGAAGGAAACCAAAAGAAAACTGATTTTAATTTTTAGAGATTTCCTATTTTGTCCTGAGGGAAGGGGGTTGGATATATACATTTAGATACAGACAATCAGGTCTAATCAAAGAAAGGTGAAACTCAGGAGAATGACTGGAGAAGTGAAAATTCTAGGTCAAAATAGCCAAACCAGAAAAATTCTCCCATTTGTCTCACTTTCCAAATCAGCTATTTGGTCTAGATTGTTCTCTTCTCCTGCCATTCTCCTGACTTTCACCTTTCTCTGTATAGACCTGAATGAATAAATAAATTATGCATATAAAAATAATTGCTATATATACATAATGACCTGGAAAACATTCAAGTGAGGACGGAAACTTCGGTCTGCTATGGATGAACAAGATGAACTGAATTCACAAGACCAGATATGAGCTTCTACTGATCATCGTGCAATTTTGTGGCAAAAAGTCTATTATTCGGAAATACCGGAGTTTAGAATTAAAATAATGTAAATTTACTCATTTTTAACATTGTACGTGTTCAGTTATTCTTTACAGAAATATCACTGGGATGAAAGGTTCTAAACTCTAGATGGCGTCCCTTATCTGAGATAAGGCAGAAATAGCCTTTGTGTCAGTATATGTGCTGCAGACAGATAATAAAATGGTGAGATCTCCTGTTTATGGGGATTTGTAGTTATCAGAATGAGATTATTAGCAATGCAATATCTGTATGTGCTGCATAATGCCTGTGTATGGCAATTACAGCACCACCTTGTATCTGTATGTGCTACATAATGCCTGTGTATGGCAATTACAGCAACATCTTGTATCTGTATGTGCTGCATAATGCCTGTGTATGGCAATTACAGCGACACCTTGTATCTGTATGTGCTGCATAATGCCTGCGTATGGCAATTACAGCAACACCTTTATCTGTATGTGCTGCATAATGCCTGTGTATGGCAATTACAGCGACACCTTGTATCTGTATGTGCTGCATAATGCCTGTGTATGGCAATTACAGCAACACCTTGTATCTGTATGTGCTGCATAATGCCTGTGTATGGCAATTACAGTAACACCTTGTATCTGTATGTGCTGCATAATGCCTGTGTGTGGCAATTACAGCAACACTTGTATCTGTATGTGCTGCATAATGCCTGTGTATGGCAATTACAGCAACACCTTGTATCTGTATGTGCTGCATAATGCCTGTGTATGACAATTACAGCAGCACCTTGTATCTGTATGTGCTGCATAATGCCTGTGTATGGCAATTACAGCAACACCTTGTATATGTATGTGCCGCATAATGCCTGTGTATGGCAATTACAGCGACACCTTGTATCTGTATGTGCTGCATAATGCCTGCGTATGGCAATTACAGCAACACCTTGTATCTGTATGTGCTGCATAATGCCTGTGTGTGGCAATTACAGCAACACCTTGTATCTGTATGTGCCGCATAATGCCTGTGTATGGCAATTACAGCGACACCTTGTATCTGTATGTGCTGCATAATGCCTGCGTATGGCAATTACAGCAACACCTTTATCTGTATGTGCTGCATAATGCCTGTGTATGGCAATTACAGCGACACCTTGTATCTGTATGTGCTGCATAATGCCTGCGTATGGCAATTACAGCAACACCTTGTATCTGTATGTGCTGCATAATGACTGTGTATGGCAACTACAGCAACACCCTGTATCTGTACTGTACTGTACAGGGATTTACGCTCGTTCAGGGTTATTCAAAGAGAATTGAAAAGTCACTGCATGTTCGGTGACTTTTCGTTTCCTGCAATTTGGCGCGATTCGGCGATCCTAGTTCGCCGACCCTGCGGTGTTTTCAGCAAGGACCACAGGCCGCTGTACTGCAGGGAAAACCTGCCGCAAACTCGACGAACACTCACCGAAACCCGCAGAAACAGCTGCATTAACCACGCCGAACACGCCAGAGAAACCCTACTAGCCGCCGATCACAGCGCAGAGCAGCCGCCGGAAAAAGCCAACACGCAGACGAACGAGGTGGGAAAAAAAAAGAACAGTACGCTTGAAAGTTTGAAATTTGAACTGCTGTTTGCAAAAAAAACTACTGAACGAAAATGCCAGGAATTTACATATAAAATGCAATGAATGATAATAAAAAGGTCTGTTACAGTAAAAAGAAAATGATTTGATAAAAAAAAAACGGGAATTTTTTTTCCAAAAAAAATCTATAAATAAAGAGACTTTTTGCTGCAGAATAAAATGATAAACGGTTTATTAGATATTGGATTAAAACGGGAATATTTTTAACATTGAAGCCTATGGGATTCGCCTGAATAAACTTGCCGAATGAAACCACTGAACAGCAGGGCATTTCGGGAACTTTTCACTGCTGGTTTGTGTTCTCTGAATAGACGATGCATTGCTTCTCTATGGGGATTTCACTGCCCTCGAACAGGCACCGAACAGCCACCGTATGTGCAGGCAATTCGCCAGGATTTGGTGAAATGCCTGCTCTCTGAATAGCCGAATGGCCAGGAAAGGTAACCGAACGCTGAATTTCACTGTTCGGTTACATTTTGGCCACAATTCGGATTTCTTTGAATAACCACCATTATTTATAACCCCCTGAATCTTATCCCTATACAGCAGCGACTGACCCCACAGCTGTCACCGTATTCTGACAAATCCCTGGCTGCTGGACTGCTGCAGTAAAGTTTGTTGAACATTTTGTTACTGTGAGAGAGCTGCTCCTTGTAGCTTCTTTCAGTAATTGAGGGTGCCAGGAATTAGATCTCACAGAGACCTTTGTTTGTCCCCAGCGAGAAGCTAATCTTGCTTTAAAAAAAAAATTGAAAATGGGGTTTTACATGCAAATGTTTATTGTATTATAACGCAAAATCGAGTATTCATGGTATTCACGGTTTTGGGAATGAAAAGGTTAACGCTATATACTTTAAAACATGTAGAAAAATATATGTAAAAAAATATTAAAATATACATTTTTTTATGTAAAAATGAAAATAAAGTATATGGACTGATGATAATTATATGTAAATAAAAAAATAATTTGAAATAAATACATTAGATATATCTAATAAAATGTAAAATAAATATGTATATATGTTTGTGTAGAAAATACTTATTTGGAGATATAAAAATACACTTTTAACAATAAATACCTTATATATAAATAAATACACAGGCAATATAGATCCTTATAAAAAAATAAAATGAATTTTGTAAAAGAAACCTGCTCAGAATGAAAGCCTATTGATGACAATGAAAAAAAACATCACCTCTATGAGCTTGTACATAAAAGCACCTAAGGAGAGTGATTCTAAATGTAGAGCAATCGCCATGGAGACCAAATGGAAGTCAATGTTGTTTATTCCATTTTCAGAACGTTGACCCAGAATTGCTCATTATACATAATAATTCCCCCCTTTTATGTCAGGCAAAATTACCATTTTTATAAGTACTTTTTTTGATTTATAGATAATCATTCTAAATACAGATTTAGGGCTATATTACAATGTTGGTGCTAACTTAACCAGAGCTGTTGTAAACTGAAAACCTCCATAGGCTATAATGGCTCTGGGAAGTTTACAACAGCTCTGGTTAAGTTTGCACCAACTATGTAATATGGCCCTTAGATTTTATTAAAATTTTTATATTTAGAAATATATACATTTATATATGTTCCAATATATATCTTGACCCTTTAACTGCCACAAACACGTGTAATTTTTTTTGCACTAAAACACAATGAAAAGCATCTACTATTTCATAAGCAGCTCATTGTGGGGGTTTTGAAAAGTAAATGAAAAAGATTTAGTCAGGGCTCGAGTCCTGCGGGAACACGTCGGAACGGCGTTCCCGCACTTCTCTCGCAGCGGGAACGTTGCTGGAACGCATGTTCCCGCTGTGGCCCGATTTCGTTTATCGCTGGGGCCGCTAGCAGAATGCATTAATTGCATTCCGCTAGCAGCCCCCTCGACTGGCCCGTGTACCCCGAGTACTACCTGCCTGCTCCTCCCGCGCAGCCGCAGTCTTCAGCCTTGTGAAGGCTGTGACGCGTCCTACTGCCGAGATCTCGCAAGATCGCGTCACTGCCTTCACAAGGCTGAAGACGGCGGCAGCGTGCAGGAGCTCGGAAGGACCAAGCGAGAGGAGGTCTGTCTGGGTAAGTATAACCCTGGGCTCTGCTGGTACATACAAAACCCTAGGCTCTGCTGGTATATAAAACCCTGGGCTCTGCTGGTACATACAAAACCCTGTGCTCTGCTGGTATATAAAAACCCTGGGCTCTGCTGGTACATACGAAACCCTGGGCTCTGCTGGTACATACAAAACCCTGGGCTCTGCTTGTACATACAAAACCCTGTGCTCTGCTGGTACATACAAAACCCTGGGCTCTGCTGGTATATAAAACCCTGGGCTCTGCTGGTACATACAAAACCCTGGGCTCTGCTGGTACATACAAAACCCTGGGCTCTGCTGGTATATACATAACCCTGTACTCTGCTGGTATATAAAAAACCCTGGGCTCTGCTGGTATATACAAAACCCTGGGCTCTGCTGGTATATAAAACCCTGGGCTCTGCTGGTATATAAAACCCTGGGATCTGCTGGTATATAAAACCCTGGGCTCTGCTGGTATATAAAACCCTGGGCTCTGCTGGTATATAAAACTCTGGGCTCTGCTGGTATATAAAATTATGGGCTTGCTATATACGATTCTGGGGTCTGTGCTGGTTATATATAATTTTGAAAGATCTATGCCTGGTTACACATGATTCTCGGGGCGGGGGGGCGATATATATATACATCCTTTTTTTTCTTATTCTTCAGGTAATGGGGGGGGGGGTTTGTGGAATTCTTGGGTGAGTTCCCTCACTTTTTGTCCCCAGGACTTGACCCCTGGATTTAGCCCAAAACAAGTTTTATTTTACCTGTCATCTGCCGTGTAAAGAATAAATGTAAATTTGCTACAGAGGTGAACTGGTTAAAACATTGAAGGTTCTACGAGGGGAAAGTGTAATTTAAGACACAACTTAATCGAGCCAAATGAACAGGGTTTAGAAAAAAATATTCAAAATTCAAACATAAATAAAAACAAAAGTTACAGAATTTAAAAAAATAAAACCTTAACTGTGCGTAAACAAAACATTAAAGCATTAAAATCAGCAAATCAGAAGAAAAGCAGAAGAAAGCCTTTTATATAAAACATACTTTCAAGGAGAAAAAAAACACAAAACAATCTGAAAATGCAGGTTATTAAAAATAAATTAATTACATTTTAAAAAGTAATTGTCAGGGCTGTCAAACTCTGACCTTCCCTAGGGATATTTCTGAACTACAACTCCCATGATTCCCTGGCCATCTATTAAATTCAAAGAATTCTGGGAATTGTAGGCATCAATGTCTGAGAGCCGGAGTTAACAGTCCTGCTTTAACCACTTGGCTGCTAAGGACGCGCTCAGCGCGTCCTGCCAAGTGGTTCTCCTGTGCTATGGACGCGCTGAGCGCGTCCATGCACAGGAGGCAGCAATCGGCCGGGATTCCGGCCGATTGCTGGACCCCCCCGGTGTGGGCTGACATCTTGAATGTCAGCCCAGCACTCCGGGACCCCGGCGGGGCCATTAGATGTCATCGTGGCGGCGCGATGACATCTAATTCAGGCGCATCCCCCGCGAGTGTGGAGGAGGCGCCTGAAAGGGAGGGGGAGGTCCTTCAGACCTCTCTCCCTCCCGATCGCCGGGGGCCACAGGGTTAAAGCGGGCAACGTTTGGAAGGGCCCAGCCCGCCCTTCCAAACGGTGGCTGACATTAACCCCTGGGGAGCCGGATCACGATTCAGCGCCGAAAATCACCGGATCGTGATCTTCTCCCGGAGCTGGCCGACATCTTGGATGTCAGCCAAGCCTCCGGGAGCTCCCCCTGACGACTGGCGTCATCGTGCATAGCACGATGACGCCAGTCCTGGAGTTAACCCCTAGCTGCCAGCAATGGTGGAGATAGGGGGTTCCAATGAACTCCCTATCTCCCGATCTGTGGCAGCTAGGGGTTAATGTTTGATATCATTGGATCGGCCAGAGCATTTCAATTATAATGTGAACAATGATGCTGCACTAACGATTTTTGTTTGAGGTGCGTTTGTTAAAAATCGCGTAACTTTTCCCCCCAAAAAAACGTATCGAATCCCCATTTCTAATTTTTTTAACAAGCGCAACTCATAGAAAATATAACCGCAATTGCTCGCATGTTAAAATGTGAAAAAAAAACATTTTAGACGTTGTGAATTATTGAAAATTCTAATTTTATTGCATTTTTTGTTATAATATACAGACAGGTCATGACGTATACATATAATAATGACATATTATGAATCTGCCGAGTCTGACGGAAAGAACGATATATAATATGTCTGGGTCATATAATAAAATAAGGCTTCAAAACACGTTTAAACAACATGAGCGAAACAGGTAAAAATGAGCTCAGTACAGAGGCGTGAAATGCCTCAGCAGCGAAAGGGTTAAATAGAAACCAAGTTTCTTTTCATAAGACCAGTGCCTGCACCCAGCGGATTTATGGAAAACAATTTTGCATAGAGAAACATGATGTAGAGAAAATGTGCTTGAAAATCACACAAGCACTTTTTCATTCTACGTGCACTCTTTTACAGGCAGATGTAAAATAGATTGGGCCATCTGCTGGCCAGAAAGTGCTACTACATCTCTGTAATACAGCTTGGGCTTTGGTTTTAAAAAAAAAACAGACAACCAGCTGTTCAAACTGTTTTAGCTCCACGGTTGTCATGCACAAGGTGCCAGAACGTTAGGGGCGCATTCTGGAGCTGATTGGCAAACGATTTTTGTTTGCAATACATGAAATTCCTTTGCTATGTTCTAGAATTAGACCACATTAAGTATACATGATAACAGGGCACCAGCTGGTACTTTAATGATTGTGTTTACTCGATCTTTGTAGTGAAAGGTGCATAATACTAATGTTATTGAGTGGCTCAAGAATCGAGTTGAATCCGTGTCGTTGTCACACCAGTCTCACGGAATGAGAATTTACAAAACTGGATTTTCATATAAAGAAAAAATGAAATTTGCCCTTTATAAAGCAATAGGGGGTTATTCATAGAGCACCGACATGTCACCAACATTTCGGTGCTCTCTCATTCCCCACGGTTTCCTGCACTTCGGGGAATTAAATCCCCACCCTGCGGTGAATTCAGTATTCACCGGCGTCACCGTAGGGTCCCCGGCGTGAAGGGAAAATCCACAGCAAGCAAACAAGCAGACGTTAGTCCCGATGTGAGCGCAAACTTCGACCTCATTGAAAATTACACACACTTAAGGGTAGAAAAGATTACTTATCTGGCACATAATGTTCTTGCTGTGTGTCCAGTTAACACATAAAAACTCCTATAATTCATAAAGACAAAAATAGAAAACAAATGGTGTAATAACGTCTATAAAAACTTACCCTCTTATTAAAAAGAATTTCTTCAGATATCGACTCACAAAGGGGGAGCCCCAATTGGCTCTGAGTTCTGGCCTTTTGACCTCTTCTAGGGGGGTCACACCCAGCACATCGATATGTCAGACTTCAGATGCTTTGGATTTAACCAATATGGTGCTTCAAAATAGAAGAAAACTTCATTGCGCAGATGTACTATTCCTTTAAAGTATGGCAATAAGAAAGGATTGTACTCACAGATTTTTGAGCCTCTCTTACTCAAGTTTATTTATTTATTTATTTATAAAGGATTTTACCAGGAAGGATACATTGAGATTTCTCTTCTTTTCAAGTATGTCCTGGGTTCAAGAACATTGTTAGAAAAATACAAAGTAGTAAAATGCAAGAAATTAACACAAAACAAATATACAGATTAACAGAAAATAAAAATGTAGGAAATATAGTCACTGTGTTACATGTTTACAGGTGCATTCTGTATATAGTCACTATGTTACATGTTTACAGGTGCATTCTGTATATAGTCACTAGGTTACATGTTTACAGGGGCATTCTGTATATAGTCACTGTGTTACATGTTTACAGGTGCATTCTGTATATAGTCACTATGTTACATGTTTACAGGTGCATTCTGTATATAGTCACTGTGTTACATGTTTACAGGTGCATTCTGTATATAGTCACTGTGTTACATGTTTACAGGTGCATTCTGTATATAGTCACTGTGTTACATGTTTACAGGTGCATTCTGTATATAGTCACTGTGTTACATGTTTACAGGTGCATTCTGTATATAGTCACTGTGTTACATGTTTACAGGTGCATTCTGTATATAATCACTGTGTTACATGTTTACAGGTGCATTCTGTATATAGTCACTAGGTTACATGTTTACAGGGGCATTCTGTATATAGTCACTGTGTTACATGTTTACAGGTGCATTCTGTATATAGTCACTATGTTACATGTTTACAGGTGCATTCTGTATATAGTCACTAGGTTACATGTTTACAGGGGCATTCTGTATATAGTCACTGTGTTACATGTTTACAGGTGCATTCTGTATATAGTCACTATGTTACATGTTTACAGGTGCATTCTGTATATAGTCACTGTGTTACATGTTTACAGGTGCATTCTGTATATAGTCACTGTGTTACATGTTTACAGGTGCATTCTGTATATAGTCACTGTGTTACATGTTTACAGGTGCATTCTGTATATAGTCACTGTGTTACATGTTTACAGGTGCATTCTGTATATAGTCACTGTGTTACATGTTTACAGGTGCATTCTGTATATAATCACTGTGTTACATGTTTACAGGTGCATTCTGTATATAGTCACTGTGTTACATGTTTACAGGTGCATTCTGTATATAGTCACTGTGTTACATGTTTACAGGTGCATTCTGTATATAGTCACTATGTTACATGTTTACAGGAGCATTCTGTATATAGTCACTGTGTTACATGTTTACAGGTGCATTCTGTATATAGTCACTGTGTTACATGTTTACAGGTGCATTCTGTATATAGTCACTGTGTTACATGTTTACAGGTGCATTCTGTATATAGTCACTGTGTTACATGTTTACAGGTGCATTCTGTATATAGTCACTATGTTACATGTTTACAGGAGCATTCTGTATATAGTCACTGTGTTACATGTTTACAGGTGCATTCTGTATATAGTCACTGTGTTACATGTTTACATGTGCATTCTGTATATAGTCACTGTGTTACATGTTTACAGATGCATTCTGTATATAGTCACTGTGTTACATGTTTCCAGGTGCATTCTGTATATAGTCACTATGTTACATGTTTACATGTGCATTCTGTATATAGTCACTGTGTTACATGTTTACAGGTGCATTCTGTATATAGTCACTGTGTTACATGTTTACAGGTGCATTCTGTATATAGTCACTATGTTACATGTTTACAGGAGCATTCTGTATATAGTCACTGTGTTACATGTTTACAGGTGCATTCTGTATATAGTCACTGTGTTACATGTTTACATGTGCATTCTGTATATAGTCACTGTGTTACATGTTTACAGATGCATTCTGTATATAGTCACTGTGTTACATGTTTCCAGGTGCATTCTGTATATAGTCACTATGTTACATGTTTACATGTGCATTCTGTATATAGTCACTGTGTTACATGTTTACAGGTGCATTCTGTATATAGTCACTGTGTTACATGTTTACAGGAGCATTCTGTATATAGTCACTATGTTACATGTTTACAGGCGCATTCTGTATATAGTCACTATGTTACATGTTTACAGGTGCATTCTGTATATAGTCACTATGTTACATGTTTACAGGTGCATTCTGTATATAGTCACTATGTTACATGTTTACAGGTGCATTCTGTATAAAGTCATTATGTTACATGTTTACAGGTGCATTCCGTATTGAGGTACAGTATATTAATATGGAGCTCTTAAGGGACTTTAGACTGGGGAAGATTTGATGGTGTCTGAGAGGTTATTCCATAACTGTGGTGCTCTGTAGGAAAATGAGGACCGAGCCACTGTCTTTTTGTATTGTGGTATTGCAAGTAAGGTGCAGGTCCTGGATCGGAGGTTATAGGATGAGGGAACTGCTGGGGGAAGCAGCCTATTCAGGTAGGGTGGTAGCTTCCCAGAAAAACTCTTAAACACCAGGTTGGAAAGGTGAAGGGTGCGTCTAGATTCCAGCGATGGCCAGTTTAGTTCTTTTAACATGTCACAATGGTGGGTCATGTAGTTACATTGTAGCACAAAGCGACAGAATGAGTTATACAATGTAGTAAGCTTCTGGAGGTGTGTTTGCGGGTCGGCTGCATACACTACATCTCTGTATTCAATAGCCGGCATAAGCATTTGTTGTACAATCTGCTTTGTTACCGCGGGACTCAGGCAGGATTTGTTTCTGTACAGGGCACCTAGTTTGGGGTAAAGTTTAGATGAGAGTTTTTCGATGTGGGGCCAAAGGATAGATTTGGGTCTAACCACATACCTAGATATTTGAGAGAAGTGACTGTGGTCAGTGTGCCTTTTGATTTTGTCCCCACACATAGATGGGGAGTTTGCAATTTATGTAGTTTAGGTTTTGTTCCAAAGAGCATTGTAACAGTTTTGTCAGTATTTAGTTATAGTCTGTTCTCTTTGATCCACTTTTCTACCTCTGTGAATTGTTCTTGCAGCACGGCCTCCAGCTGCGGGAGATCTGGTTTGCTGGTATAGATTACAGTGTCGTCTGCGTACATGTGTACAGTTGAGGCTTTGCAGACATTGGGCAGATCATTTATGAATATTGTGACTCAGTATAAACGCATCAGATAATCATAAATCGCCATATGATGTATGCTGTCATCAGGATAACACTTCCTTCAGTAGAGACTGTGGATGGATTCTCCAGTAAGAGAAAAGACCACTTACCAATAAAACAGTTTATTATAAAAACATAAAATAAAGTAAACATAAACATCCTCAGATACGCGTTTCACCCGTCTACACTGCGGGCTTCCTCAGTCTGTGGTGTTTAAGGTTAAAAAGCAGCTTTTTATAGTCATTTAGATCCCTAATCATCCATTACACATGTTGTTTCGCGTGCGTTCCACTGCCCACTTCCGGTTTGCGTTCCACATAGTTCATTCGATCTTCTTCCTAGTTCCGGTGGAACGCATGGAACGCAAACTGGAACAAGGAAGAAGATTGAATGAACGATGTGACTGAACATACTACATTTTTATAGACGTTATTACACCATTTGTTTTCTATTTTTGTCTTTGTGAATTATAGGAGTTTTTATGTGTTAACTGGACACACAGCAAAAACATTACCAGGGTTATTCAAAGAGATCCGAATGGCTGGAGAAAGGTAACCGAATGCTGAAAATCAGGGTTCGGTTACCTTTCCTGGCCATTCGGCTATTCAGAGAGCAGGCAATACGCCAAATCCTGGCGAATTGCCTGCACATACGGTGCCTGTTCGGTGCCTGTTCGAGGGCAGTGAATCCCCATAAAAAAGCAATGCTTCGGCTATTCAGAGATTCCCAAAATGCTCTGCCATTCGGTGGTTTCCTTCGGCAGGTTTATTCAGGCGAATCCCATAGGTTTCAATGTTAAAAATATATTTTTTTTAACTCGTTTTAATTCAATATCTAATAAACCGCTTATTATAAAATTCTGCAGAAAAGAGTCTCTTTATTTATAGATTTTTTTTGGATATTTTAAGCATTTTTATGGATTTTTATTTTTTTTAAAAAAGTCCTTTTTTTTAATCGTCTTTTCTTTTTTCTGTAACGGCCCTTTTTATTATCATTCATTGGATTTTATATATAAATTTCAGACATTTTCGCTCAGTAGTTTCTTTGCAAACAGTGTTTCACTTTTCAAACATTCAAGCAAACTGTTTTTCTAATTTATTCACTGCCTTCGTCTGCGGTGTCAGCTTTTTCCGGCGGCTGCGCTGCGAGTGATCGGCTCCTGCTTGGGTTTTTCCAGCGTCTTCGGCAGGTTAATCCAGATGTTTTTGCGGGTTTCGGTGGCCCTTGTTTTGCGGTGAATTTTCGTTGGGTTTGCTGCGAATTTTCCATGCACTTCGACAGCCCTGTGGTGTTTGCTGAATACACCGCAGGGCCGCCGAAATGGGATCGGCAAAATGAACCGAATTGAAGAGAACGAAAAGTCACCGAACGTGCGGTGACTTTTCGATTCTCTTTGAATAACCCTGTGTGTGCCAGATAAGTAATCTTTTCTACCCTTAAGTGTGTGTAAATTTTCACTGAGGTTGAAGTTTGCGCTCACAACGGGTCTAACGTCCTCCTGTTTGCTTGTCTGTTCGTGTGTGGGGTACACATGGGTGTTGGAGCAGCATAAAAGTACAGGAGACCTGATATATCATTGTTAAGCGCCAATTTTCACTTTTTTGCTTTTATTGGCAATTGTTTTATTAAAATCCACAGCAAACCCACCGCAATCCAGCCGCAAACCCACTGGAACAGCCGGAAAAAGTACGCAGAACCCGCCGGAAAAAGTATGCAGAACCGCCGGAAAAAGCTGACAAGCCGCCGATCACAGCGTAGACCAGCTGCCGGAAAAAGTCGACAAGCCACCGAACGGGGTAACAAAAAATTGTCGAAAAAATGCCTAACAGATCATTATATAAAGAGACTTTTTGCTGCAGATTAAAATAATAAACGGTTTATTAGATATTGGATTAAAACGGGAATATTTTTAACATTGAAACCTATGGGATTCGCCTGAATAAATCTGCCGAATGAAACCACTGAACATCAGGGCATTTCACTGACATTTCTCTGCTGTTCAATGTAAATAGATTAACCATTGCTTCTCTATGGGGGATTTCACTGACGCCAAACAGGCACCGTATTTGCTGGCAATTCGCCAAAATTTGGCAAACTGCCTGCTCTCTGAATAGCCGAATGGTCCCGAAATGTCACTGTACGCTGAATTTCAGTGTCCGGTTACATTTCGGGGCCAGATCGGCTCTCTCTGAATAACCCCTATAGTAAAAGGCCATCCTGAACATGCGGTGCAGGTTTTTGGGGCCCGTACTGAAGGAGGATGTCATGGGGTTGCAGGAAGTGCAGAGGTGGCTGTAAAGCTAATAAGAGTAAAGGAAGAGTTAATTTACGAGAAGAGACTAAAGAAGCTGCACTTGTTAATCCTTGAGAAACCGTGTCTGAAAGAAGATTTAATAACAAGCTCTCTGGTGACCTGTTCATTAACAGGACATTACAAAAAGACGCAAGGTTATCCACTGAGACTTGAGGAAAGGAGTTTTTACCTACTGCAAAGAAAAGTTTTTTATTACAGCAGAACCAATAAAAATGTTGTTTTATCCAGTTCAATCGATGCCTTTAAAAAAAAGCCTGGATACTTACTAACACATTGCTTGTTGATTCAGGAGTAATCTGATCGCTGCTACATATTCATGACAGAATTTCTTTCCCTTTCGAGCACATTGAAAAATGTTCCAAAATATGTTTGTTTGTTTTTCTTGTTTTATTTTTTGTTTTGGTTTTCTGCATTCTTATCGATCATCCGCAGCCCTGGTGACGTGTGCAATGTTGGCCTTGATGGACATAGGGTTTTATTCAACCTTCACAAGTTAATATAAATATTTATTCATAGAGTTTAGCTTCTCTTATTATTTAAAGCATTATTTGTTTGTTTTTTGTTTTGTTTGTTTTTATTTGTTTGTATCTAGATCTCGCCTTGTGATAAAGTGCATTGATGATCACATTAACCCGGTTTCCTCCCTGGGATGGATTATACACGATTCAATCGATGCCTTTAACAGAAGTCTGGATACTTTACTGGTAAAATACGATATAAATAGATATATAGATAATAGATATATAAAATACGATATAAATAGATATATAGATAATAGATATATAAAATACGATATAAATAGATATATAAAATACGATATAAATAGATATATAGATAATAGATATATAAAATACGATATAAATAGATATATAGATAATAGATATATAAAATACGATATAAATAGATATATAGATAATAGATATATAAAATACGATATAAATAGATATATAAAATACGATATAAATAGATATATAGATAATAGATATATAAAATACGATATAAATAGATATATAGATAATAGATATATAAAATACGATATAAATAGATATATAAAATACGATATAAATAGATATATAGATAATAGATATATAAAATACAATATAAATAGATATATAAAATACGATATAAATAGATATATAGATAATAGATATATAAAATACGATATAAATAGATATATAAAATACGATATAAATAGATATATAGATAATAGATATATAAAATACGATATAAATAGATATATAGATAATAGATATATAAAATACGATATAAATAGATATATAAAATACGATATAAATAGATATATAGATAATAGATATATAAAATACGATATAAATAGATATATAAAATACGATATAAATAGATATATAGATAATAGATATATAAAATACGATATAAATAGATATATAAATACGATATAAATAGATATATAGACAATAGATATATAAAATACGATATAAATAGATATATAGATAATAGATATATATAAATACGATATAAATAGATATATAAAATACGATATAAATAGATATATAAAATACGATATAAATAGATATATAGATAATAGATATATAAAATACGATATAAATAGATATATAAATACGATATAAATAGATATATAGATAATAGATATATAAAATACGATATAAATAGATATATAGATAATAGATATATAAAATACGATATAAATAGATATATAAAATACGATATAAATAGATATTAGATAATAGATATATAAAATACGATATAAATAGATATATAAAATACGATATAAATAGATATATAGATAATAGATATATAAAATACGATATAAATAGATATATAAAATACGATATAAATAGATATATAGATAATAGATATAAAAATACGATATAAATAGATATATAAAATACGATATAAATAGATATATAGATAATAGATATATAAAATACGATATAAATAGGAATTAAAATCCTAATACATTACTTGATGATGCGGGGAGAAATCTGATTGTGCTGTGGAATCAAGAGATAGAATTTATTTCACCTTTCAGCACAATTGCAAAATGTTCCGAAATGTTTTTATATCTGTGTTATTTTGGGTTGGTTTTACACCTCCTTTTCGATGTAAAGCAGCAGGTTGGATGTGTGGGAGGTTTCACGTGATGGACTTTCGCCTTTTTTTCAACCTGCGCAAGTTACTATTAAAGGGACACTAGCACTTATATAAACTGTAACTAGATTACTTGTGCATTACAAAACACATTACAAACACATTATAACAAACATTATAAAACACATAACAAACATGAAAAAACACATTGTAACAAATATAATCCACATTATAAAACACATTATAAAAAACATAATCCACATTAGAAAACACATTATAACAAACATTATAAAACACATTATAACAAACATAATCCACATTAGAAAACACATTATAACAAACATAATCCACATTATAAAACACATTATAACAAACATTATAAAACACATTACAACAAACATAATCCACATTATAAAACACATTACAAACATTATAAAACACATTACAAACATTATAAAACACATTATAACAAACATAATCCACATTAGAAAACACATTATAACAAACATAATCCACATTAGAAAACACATTATAACAAACATTATAAAACACATTCTAACAAACATAATCCACATTAGAAAACACATTATAACAAACATTATAAAACACATTATAACAAACATAATCCACATTAGAAAACACATTATAACAAACATTATAAAACACATTACAAACATTATAAAACACATTATAACAAACATAATCCACATTAGAAAACACATTATAACAAACATTATAAAACACATTACAACAAACATAATCCACATTATAAAACACATTACAAACATTATAAAACACATTACAAACATTATAAAACACATTATAACAAACATAATCCACATTATAAAACACATTATAACAAACATAATCCACATTAGAAAACACATTATAACAAACATAATCCACATTAGAAAACACATTATAACAAACATTATAAAACACATTGCAACAAACATAATCCACATTAGAAAACACATTACAAACATTATAAAACACATTACAAACATTATAAAACACATTATAACAAACATAATCCACATTAGAAAACACATTATAACAAACATAATCCACATTAGAAAACATTAACAAACATAAAACACAATATAACAAACATAATCCACATTAGAAAACACATTACAAACATTATAAAACACATTAGAATGTTTTATGTTTCTTATGTTTTTTTAAACACATTATAAAAAACATAACAAACGTTATAAAAAACAAATAACAAACTTTATTAAACACATTATAACAAACATAAAACACATTATAAAACACATACCAAACATTTTAAAACACATAACAAACGTGATAAAACACATTATAAAACACCTGCTGCTGTTTTTTCTGTGTTTGAAGTAATTGCATGAAAAAAGGAAAAAATTAAGTTAGGTTTTTATATCTTGTTTCCATTTTGTAGATTTTTATCATGAAGCAACATTCACTTTACTGCTGTCTTTTGTCATATACAGTATTTAACAGTTAAGGCAGCAGGGGGTGTATTGTTCTCCAGGCTACCTGAGATTTTCAGGGTTATTCAGAGAGAGGTGAAAACCAGAAGAATGACTGAAGAAGGGAAAATTCTAGGTCAAAATGGCCAAAGCAGAAAAATTCTCCCATTTATCTCACTCTCCAGATCGGCTATTTGGTTTAGATTGTTCATTCTCCTGCCAGTTCTCCCATATAGAGGAAAATATCACACAATGGATGCGCCCAGTGACACATATAGAGAAAAATATCACACAATGGATGCACACAGTGACACATATAGAGGAAAATATCACACAATGGATGCACCAGTGACACAGAGGAAAATATCACACAATGGATGCACCCAGTGACATATAGAGAAAAATATCACACAATGGATGCACCCAGTGACACACATATAGAGGAAAATATCACACAATGGATGCGCCCAGTGACACATATAGAGGAAAATATCACACAATGGATGCACCCAGTGACACAGAGGAAAATATCACACAATGGATGCACCCAGTGACACATATAGAGGAAAATATCACACAATGGATGCGCCCAGTGACACATATAGAGGAAAATATCACACAATGGATGCACACAGTGACACATATAGAGGAAAATATCACACAATGGATGCACCCAGTGACACAGAGGAAAATATCACACAATGGATGCACCCAGTGACACATATAGAGGAAAATATCACACAATGGATGCACCCAGTGACACATATAGAGGAAAATATCACACAATGGATGCGCCCAGTGACACATATAGAGGAAAATATCACACAATGGATGCGCCCAGTGACACATATAGAGGAAAATATCACACAATGGATGCACCCAGTGACACATATAGAGGAAAATATCACACAATGGATGCACCCAGTGACACCTATAGAGGAAATATCACACAATGGATGCGCCCAGTGACACATATACAGGAAAATATCACAAAATGGATGCACCCAGTGACACATATACAGGAAAATATCACACAACAATGGATGCACCCAGTGACACATATAGAGGAAAATATCACACAATGGATGCACCCAGTGACACATATAGAGGAAAATATCACACAATGGATGCGCCCAGTGACACATATAGAGGAAAATATCACACAATGGATGCGCCCAGTGACACATATAGAGGAAAATATCACACAATGGATGCGCCCAGTGACACATATAGAGGAAAATATCACACAATGGATGCGCCCAGTGACACATATAGAGGAAAAATATCACACAATGGATGCGCCCAGTGACACATATAGAGGAAAATATCACACAATGGATGCGCCCAGTGACACATATAGAGGAAAATATCACACAATGGATGCCCCAGTGACACCTATAGAGGAAAATATCACACAATGGATGCACCCAGTGACACATATAGAGGAAAATATCACACAATGGATGCACCCAGTGACACATATAGAGGAAAAAATCACACAATGGATGCACCCAGTGACACATATAGGAAAATATCACACAATGGATGCACCCAGTGACACATATAGAGGAAAATATCACACAATGGATGCGCCCAGTGACACATATAGAGGAAAATATCACAAAATGGATGCACCCAGTGACACATATACAGGAAAATATCACACAATGGATGCACCCAGTGACACATATACAGGAAAATATCACACAATGGATGCCCCAGTGACACATATAGAGGAAAATATCACACAATGGATGCGCCCAGTGACACATATAGAGGAAAATATCACACAATGGATGCGCCCAGTGACACATATAGAGGAAATATCATACACAACTGATGCGCACAGGGATGCGCCCAGTGACACATATAGAGGAAAATATCACACAATGGATGCGCCCAGTGACACATATAGAGGAAAATATCACACAATGGATGCGCCCAGTGACACATATAGAGGAAAATATCACACAATGGATGCGCCCAGTGACACATATAGAGGAAAATATCACACAATGGATGCACCCAGTGACACCTATAGAGGAAAATATCACACAATGGATGCGCCCAGTGACACCTATAGAGGAAAATATCACACAATGGATGCGCCCAGTGACACAATACAGGAAAATATCACACAATGGATGCGCCCAGTGACACCATATAGAGGAAAATATCACACAATGGATGCACCCAGTGACACATATAGAGGAAAATATCACACAATGGATGCACCCAGTGACACATATAGAGGAAAATATCACACAATGGATGCACCCAGTGACACATATAGAGGAAAATATCACACACAATTGATGCGCCCAGTGACACATATAGAGGAAAATATCACACAATGGATGCGCCCAGTGACACATATAGAGGAAAATATCACACAATGACAAATGTGCGCCCAGTGACACATATAGAGGAAAATATCACACAATGGATGCGCCCAGTGACACATATAGAGGAAAATATCACACAAGTGGATGCACCCAGTGACACATATAGAGGAAAATATCACACAATGGATGCGCCCAGTGACACATATAGAGGAAAATATCACACAATGGATGCGCCCAGTGACACATATAGAGGAAAATATCACACAATGGATGCACCCAGTGACACGTATAGAGGAAAATATCACACAATGGATGCACCCAGTGACACATATAGAGGAAAATATCACACAATGGATGCGCCCAGTGACACATATAGAGGAAAATATCACACAATTGGCCAGTGATGGCACATGGATGCGCCCAGTGACACATATAGAGGAAAATATCACACAAACGATGGATGCGCCAGTGACACATATAGAGGAAAATATCACACAATGGATGCGCCCAGTGACACATATAGAGGAAAAATATCACACAATGGATGCGCCCAGTGACACATATAGAGGAAAATATCACACAATGGATGCGCCCAGTGACACATATAGAGGAAAATATCACACAATGGATGCACCCAGTGACACCTATAGAGGAAAATATCACACAATGGATGCGCCCAGTGACACCTATAGAGGAAAATATCACACAATGGATGCGCCCAGTGACACATATACAGGAAAATATCACAAAATGGATGCACCCAGTGACACATATAGAGGAAAATATCACACAATGGATGCACCCAGTGACACATATAGAGGAAAATATCACACACATGGATGCACCCAGTGACACATATACAGGAAAATATCACACAATGGATGCACCCAGTGACACATATAGAGGAAAGTATCACACAATGGATGCACCCAGTGACACATATAGAGGAAAATATCACACAATGGATGCACCCAGTGACACATATAGAGAGAAAATATCACACAATGGATGCGCCCAGTGACACATATAGAGGAAAATATCACACAATGGATGCACCCAGTGACACCTATAGAGGAAAATATCACACAATGGATGCACCCAGTGACATAGAGGAAAATATCACACAATGGATGCGCCCAGTGACACATATAGAGGAAAATATCACACAATGGATGCACCCAGTGACACATATAGAGGAAAATATCACACAATGGATGCGCCCAGTGACACAAATAGAGGAAAATATCACACACATGGATGCACCCAGTGACACATATAGAGGAAAATCACACAATGGATGCGCCCAGTGACACAAATAGAGGAAAATATCACACAATGGATGCACCCAGTGACACATATAGAGGAAAATATCACACAATGGATGCACCCAGTGACACAAATAGAGGAAAATATCACACAATGGATGCACCCAGTGACACATATATATAGGAAAATATCACACAATGGATGCACCCAGTGACACATATTACAGGAAAATATCACAAAATGGATGCACCCAGTGACACATATAGAGGAAAATATCACACAATGGATGCACCCAGTGACACATATAGAGGAAAATATCACACAATGGATGCATCCAGTGACACATATAGAGGAAAATATCACACAATGGATGCACCCAGTGACATATATAGAGGAAAATATCACACAATGGATGCACCCAGTGACACATATAGAGGAAAATATCACACAATGGATGCATCCAGTGACACATATAGAGGAAAATATCACACAATGGATGCACCCAGTGACACATATAGAGGAAAAATATCACGCAATGGATGCGCCCAGTGACACATATAGAGGAAAATATCACACAATGGATGCACCCAGTGACACATATAGAGGAAAATATCACACAATGGATGCACCCAGTGACACATATAGAGGAAAATATCACACAATGGATGCGCCCAGTGACACATATACAGGAAAATATCACAAAATGGATGCACCCAGTGACACATATAGAGGAAAATATCACACAATGGATGCACCCAGTGACACATATAGAGGAAAATATCACACAATGGATGCATCCAGTGACACATATAGAGGAAAATATCACACAATGGATGCACCCAGTGACACATATAGAGGAAAATATCACACAATGGATGCGCCCAGTGACACATATAGAGGAAAATATCACACAATGGATGCGCCCAGTGACACATATAGAGGAAAATATCACACAATGGATGCGCCCAGTGACACATATAGAGGAAAATATCACACAATGGATGCGCCCAGTGACACATATAGAGGAAATATCACACAATGGATGCACCCAGTGACACCTATAGAGGAAAATATCACACAATGGATGCGCCCAGTGACACCTATAGAGGAAATATCACACAATGGATGCGCCCAGTGACACATATACAGGAAAATATCACAAAATGGATGCACCCAGTGACACATATAGAGGAAAATATCACACAATGGATGCACCCAGTGACACATATAGAGGAAAATATCACACAATGGATGCACCCAGTGACACATATAGAGGAAAATATCACACAATGGATGCACCCAGTGACACATATAGAGGAAAATATCACACAATGGATGCGCCCAGTGACACATATAGAGGAAAATATCACACAATGGATGCGCCCAGTGACACATATAGAGGAAAATATCACACAATGGATGCGCCCAGTGACACATATAGAGGAAAATATCACACAATGGATGCGCCCAGTGACACATATAGAGGAAAATATCACACAATGGATGCACCCAGTGACACATATAGAGGAAAATATCACACAATGGATGCGCCCAGTGACACATATAGAGGAAAATATCACACAATGGATGCGCCCAGTGACACGTATAGAGGAAAATATCACACAATGGATGCACCCAGTGACACGTATAGAGGAAAATATCACACAATGGATGCACCCAGTGACACATATAGAGGAAAATATCACACAATGGATGCGCCCAGTGACACATATAGAGGAAAATATCACACAATGGATGCGCCCAGTGACACATATAGAGGAAAATATCACACAATGGATGCGCCCAGTGACACATATAGAGGAAAATATCACACAATGGATGCGCCCAGTGACACATATAGAGGAAAATATCACACAATGGATGCGCCCAGTGACACATATAGAGGAAAATATCACACAATGGATGCGCCCAGTGACACATATAGAGGAAAATATCACACAATGGATGCACCCAGTGACACCTATAGAGGAAAATATCACACAATGGATGCGCCCAGTGACACCTATAGAGGAAAATATCACACAATGGATGCGCCCAGTGACACATATACAGGAAAATATCACAAAATGGATGCACCCAGTGACACATATAGAGGAAAATATCACACAATGGATGCACCCAGTGACACATATAGAGGAAAATATCACACAATGGATGCACCCAGTGACACATATACAGGAAAATATCACACAATGGATGCACCCAGTGACACATATAGAGGAAAATATCACACAATGGATGCACCCAGTGACACATATAGAGGAAAATATCACACAATGGATGCACCCAGTGACACATATAGAGGAAAATATCACACAATGGATGCGCCCAGTGACACATATAGAGGAAAATATCACACAATGGATGCACCCAGTGACACCTATAGAGGAAAATATCACACAATGGATGCACCCAGTGACATAGAGGAAAATATCACACAATGGATGCGCCCAGTGACACATATAGAGGAAAATATCACACAATGGATGCACCCAGTGACACATATAGAGGAAAATATCACACAATGGATGCGCCCAGTGACACAAATAGAGGAAAATATCACACAATGGATGCACCCAGTGACACATATAGAGGAAAATATCACACAATGGATGCGCCCAGTGACACAAATAGAGGAAAATATCACACAATGGATGCACCCAGTGACATATATAGAGGAAAATATCACACAATGGATGCACCCAGTGACACAAATAGAGGAAAATATCACACAATGGATGCACCCAGTGACACATATATAGGAAAATATCACACAATGGATGCACCCAGTGACACATATACAGGAAAATATCACAAAATGGATGCACCCAGTGACACATATAGAGGAAAATATCACACAATGGATGCACCCAGTGACACATATAGAGGAAAATATCACACAATGGATGCATCCAGTGACACATATAGAGGAAAATATCACACAATGGATGCACCCAGTGACATATATAGAGGAAAATATCACACAATGGATGCACCCAGTGACACATATAGAGGAAAATATCACACAATGGATGCATCCAGTGACACATATAGAGGAAAATATCACACAATGGATGCACCCAGTGACACATATAGAGGAAAATATCACGCAATGGATGCGCCCAGTGACACATATAGAGGAAAATATCACACAATGGATGCACCCAGTGACACATATAGAGGAAAATATCACACAATGGATGCACCCAGTGACACATATAGAGGAAAATATCACACAATGGATGCGCCCAGTGACACATATACAGGAAAATATCACAAAATGGATGCACCCAGTGACACATATAGAGGAAAATATCACACAATGGATGCACCCAGTGACACATATAGAGGAAAATATCACACAATGGATGCATCCAGTGACACATATAGAGGAAAATATCACACAATGGATGCACCCAGTGACACATATAGAGGAAAATATCACACAATGGATGCATCCAGTGACAATATAGAGGAAAATATCACACAATGGATGCACCCAGTGACACATATAGAGGGAAATATCACACAATGGATGCACCCAGTGACACATATAGAGGAAAATATCACACAATGGATGCACCCAGTGACACATATAGAGGAAAATATCACACAATGGATGCATCCAGTGACAATATAGAGGAAAATATCACACAATGGATGCGCCCAGTGACACATATAGAGGGAAATATTTTCTTAACTAAACATACAAGAGAAAAACAATCACATGTAAGATATCAGCAACATCACATGAACACAATAAGGACATGTCATATTTTGGTGGTACTGGCCCTTTAATATATGTGCAAAGCACTTACCTTCTCATATTATTTAACGCATTGAGTGTTTTTTGTTTATTTGCTTGGTTTGTTTTTTGTATTTAGAATTCACCTTGCGATGATAAAGTGCATTGATGGTCACGTTAACTTGGTTTCCTCAGCGGGACGGATTAAATTTTCACGAGCGGAGGAGATGAAGAGGTGATCAGGATTCTCTATTCCTGGAATCTGCTTCAGATAGAAACACTAATCTAAGATATTTATCGTGTGAGGCCGTGTTGTATGGAACATGGGATGACACAGCAAGTGGAGATGTGATCGTGGAGAAGCTAAAACAAGTGGGTCACGGTGGAAACTATAACATATCATCTTGCAATGTGTCATATTGTTACATAGTTACACAGGCTGAAAAAAGCTGCGCCACAGCACCTCTGGTCCGGTGGGTCCTAACCTATTGAAACCAAGAGCTGCTTTCTAAGCAACCACATATCCCAACGCTGCTTCTCAGTCATGAGAGAGACAGTTGGGTTTACATTTATACCCTCACCAGGAAGAATTCCATTTTTTGGATTAAAAAAGAAAACACGGAGAGAGGCAGCAGCAAATATGACCAGGCTGGGGATACAACAAAATATACAGAAAAAAACGCCTATTCCCTACCAGGGCACTGCGGAGACCAGAAGTATCCAGCCTGCTTCATGTACAAAACATAATGAGAAAAAAGGTTGTCACCACTGTAGCTCCATGCGAAACATAACACAGAGGTTTTGGTTTACTTGAATGGCCATTAAAGTGTAAGCTCACCTGCCACGTCACGGCACCTCTGGGTCAGGTGGGTCTAAACCTAATGAAACCATGCTTTTCTAAGCCTCCACGTGTCCTCATGCTGCTTCTCAGCTAAGAGACAGACTGATGGGTTATATTTATATCCTCACTAGGAACAATTCCACTTTGGGATTTTCATGTTTTATACATAAAGTGGGCTGGATACTTCTGGTCTGCGCAGCCGCCCTGGTAGGGAATAGGTGTGAAACCGGTTTTCTGCATATATATGTATATATTGTTGTATCCCCAGCCACGTCATGTTTGCTGCTGCCTCTTTCTGTGTTTTCTTTTTTAATCCCAAAGTGGAATTGTTTATGGTGAGGGTATAAATATAAACCCAGCAGTCTCTCTCTTGGCTGAGAAGCAGCATGAAGATACGTGGTTGCTAAGAAAGCAACTTTTGGTTTCATTAGGTTAAGACCCACCTCACCAAACAAAGGTTGCCGTGACGTGGCTGGTGAGCTTACACTTTAATGGCCATTCAAGCAAACCAAAACCTCTGATTGTGTTTTGTTTCGCGTGGAGCCAAAGGAGTGGCTGGATACTTCTGGTTGACGCAGCCGCCCTGGTAGGGAATAGGCGCAAAAACGTTTTTTTTGCATATATGAAAAAAGCCGTGAGTCCATCAGGTTCAACCTTTCACACATCACCTACTGCTGTTGATCCAAAAGAAGCAAAAATCTCTAGTCTGAAGAGCTCACCAATATGCAACAACCTAGGAAAAAATTCCTCCTTGACTCCAGATGGCGTCAGATTTCTCCTTGGATCAAGCAGCCCTTACCCACATATTCAATATTATAACCCTTAATATTCTGTGTCTGCAGGAAGTCATCCAGTCGTTACTTAAAAGTCTGTACAGTCTCTGACCCAACCACCTCAACAGGCAGAGAATTCCACAGCTTTATTGCTCTCACTGTAAAATAAAAAAAAAGTCTTTCCAATGCTTTAGGTAAAATTTCCTTTAATCCAGTCTAAATGGGTGACCTTGTGTCCTGTGTTGTGGTATTCCATTGCAACGTATTCCAATAATTCATTCATTTTTACTTCCTATGAATTCAGCAATGTATCCTTTGCAACATAATACACCAGCATTTATTTATTTCATGGTGATGTCACACCTGAGACAAGACAGATGACGTCACGGCTGTTTTCACCAGAAAGGTCTGTCAGAATCTATGGGTCACCTGTCAGCAGATGCCTTTGGCCGTTTGGCTACTTTCCTAGAGGTTTTCCGATACATGTCATTGAGGAGAATCAGGTTTCCTTCAGGCACTTAGAAAGAGCTTCACGTATCACACGTTAATGGAGAGAAAGAAACTGGGATGGAAAAATCGCTGCCGAGGGTAACCGAGCTTCACAGCGGAATAACAAGCGGCGCGCATCTCTATCAAAACACACAAACCACGTCTGCGTCGCTGAACGAGATCCAGGCCGCTCCGAATGATCCACAATCTATTGTCCCAACATTTATTTGCTTTTTTAAATATCAATAAGACTTTATAAAGAAAATGTAAATGACACTTTGTATAATTTTACTTATTTTGTTTTCTACATTCCTTGAGAAAAACCCACAAATAAGATGTCTTTACGCGCCGCCCATCCCCCAGTGTCACGGAGTAATGGAAGGCTGAGAAAAAAACCAAATAAACATCCTGACATCATAAACTATCTTAAAAATGCATCTTTTTAATGTTTTAATTGAGCGTAACTGATTAAGGAGAATGAAGAGGTTCAATGCTGCAGAGTTTTCTGTCTTCCCTGAAGGAATCCAACAAAATGATGAGATTGGATGGATCTGATTATAGGTTTCCAAGGCACCTACTGGCTATTGGGAGCACAAGGATCTCAGGATTTGTGAGGTTGAGTTGTTCTTACATTTGTGTATATATTGAGTGGATCAATGTTTGCATATTCATTGTTTCCTTTTATTCTTCATTTTTATTTATTCATACTTTTATTGTTATTATTTTTTTCATTTTTTTTATTTATTTATTATTCTTCATTTTTATTTATTATTTATTATTCTTCATTTTTCTTTATTCATACTTTTATTGTTTATTGTTATTAATTTTTTCATTTTTCATTTTTATTTATTCTTTTATTATTTATTTGTCTTTATTTTTCTATATTCATACTTTTATTGTTTATTGTTATTATTTTTTTCATTATTTTTATTTATTTATTATTCTTCATTTTTATTTATTATTTATTATTCTTCATTTTTCTTTATTCATACTTTTATTGTTATTATTTTTTTCATTATTTTTATTTATTTATTATTCTTCATTTTTATTTATTATTATTTGTCTTTATTTTTCTATATTCATACTTTTATTGTTTATTGTTATTATTTTTTTCATTATTTTTATTTATTTATTATTAGTCTTTATTTTTCTTTATTGGTACTTTTATTGTTATTATTTTTTTCATTATTTTTATTTATTTATTATTAGTCTTTATTTTTCTTTATTGGTACTTTTATTGTTATTATTTTTTTTCATTATTTTTATTTATTTATTATTAGTCTTTATTTCTCTTTATTCGTACTTTTATTGTTTATTGTTATTATTTTTTTTCATTTTTTTTATTTATTTATTATTCTTCATTTTTCTTTATTCGTACTTTTATTGTTATTATTTTTTTTCATTATTTTTATTTATTTATTATTAGTCTTTATTTTTCTTTATTCATACTTTTATTGTTATTATTTTTTTTCATTTTTTTTATTTATTTATTATTCTTCATTTTTCTTTATTCGTACTTTTATTGTTATTATTTTTTTTCATTATTTTTATTATTTATTTTTAGTCCTCATTTTTCTTTATTCATACTTTTATTGTTTATTGTTATTAATTTTTTCATTTTTCATTTTTATTTATTATTTATTAGTCTACATTTTTCTTTGTTCATTATTTTATTATTTATTGTTATTACTGGTATTTAGTCATAAGGGGTTATTCAGAGAGCACCGACATTTCGATTCTCTCTCGTTCCCCGCAGTTCCCTGCACTTCGGGGAATCAAAAGTTCTCATTTATTCTTTTATTATTTATAATTATTTAATAAGGGTCCATTCAAAGAAAGGTGAAACTCGGGAGAATGACTGTAGAAGTGAAAATTCTAGGTCAAAGTAGCCGAACCAGAAAAATTCTCCTATTTATCTCACTTTCCAAATTGGCTATTTGTTCTCTTCTCCTGCCAGGTCTCCTGATTTTCACCTTTCTTTGAATATTCCTTTTAGTGTTGCGCCTGTAAACATGTAATATAATGACTGTTTCCTACAAATAAATTTTCTGTTAATCTGTATATTTGTGTTTTTTTAAAAAATATTTTGCATTTTATTACTTTGTATTTCTGTAACGACTGTAACATTTTAATGTTCTTTAACCCCGGAGATACTGAAAACGAGAGAGATCTCAATGTATCCTTCCTGGTAAAATCCTTTATAAATAAAATAAATAAATAAATGTTCTGAAGAGGAGGAGCACTAATCCCGTGCGACTGGTAATCTTATTATAGGAACATTAAAGAATGAGGACGGCAGATCAGGGAGGAGAACTTTACCAGAGCTGCCGAAACGTTTCCATCTGACATAGAATGGGCCGCGATACAAAGTGACTCACTCTACAAATAATAGCATGGCTATGGCCGCCCTTATCTGGATAAAACCCATTTAGCCAAAACAGGGCCGATAAATACATATTATTACAGTTACACACTGTCATCTGGCTCTATGTGTGTCATATGAGCATGTGTGTGCCACATGATGAATAACTATTTACATGTGATGTGTTTCTCATTTTTTATTATAAGGGTTATTCAGAGAGCACCGAAATGTCGCCAACAATTCAGCATTCACCGCAGGGTCCCCAGAGTGCAGGGAAGGCACTCAAAAACCCACCGCAAAACCGCCGAACAACCGCGGGATCCAACATCACGGTCCAGGAGTCCCTGGAAGGGGGAGGTGGACCATCTCGCCGCCATATTCCCCCTCCGCTCCCTTCACCTGGAGCTGAGCATCGGTCGGGAAATATGGGCTCAGATCCCACCGGCAGGGGCCCTCTGCCAGGAAGGGTATCGTCCCCGATTTCATCCCCATCAGTAGCGGCAGGCGGGGAGGCAGCAAAGGGAACGTTGAGGGTCACTCAAAACTTTGGACTAGGCACACCAACGCCCAAGATGGCCACCGGTGGTTGGCCGCGAGAGAAGGCCCGAAGCCTCAAAGTGCTCCAACCGGCCTCCAAATGGAGCGAGATGGCTCAGGTTCAGATCAGACCAGCAGGCACACAGCATCCAACCAGCGACCTCACTCGCCGACAGTCAGCACCGCCCACATACCGTACTTAATTTTAATTATGTGATACCATATCGTATCATATTGTGTATTAAGATTGACAGATAGATAGATACTGTCAGGTTCGGGCCAGGATGGCTCCATGGCAGGGCCTTATGGTTAGGTTTATTTCCCAAGCGCTGGGGGTGAGCAGGTAAGCAGACACAGGAGACTTGGAATGCAGGTAATAAATGTATATATTGAATATATAACACACAACATAGTCTTTGTATATAGGAAATCCAATATACACAGGCAACGTATAATATCAGCAGAGGATGGTGGGCTATACAGTCATGCGCTGGAGACTCCACTTGGGTAGTAATACCTCGATTGAAGGTCTTACGTAGCAGATACAGGATGGATGTCTGGCAGCAAAGAAAGTTTCTAGGCCCCAGAGGATAGTGGGCCACGTTGTCAGGAAGCTGCAGACTCCACGGGAATAGCACCAACGCCTATGGCAGCAGGTACACAGGTATGGTAAATAACAGGAACCCAGGCAGATCTTCTCCAGTCCACAGGATAGTGGGCTACGTAGTATATAGTCCAGCAACCGAATCCACAGGAATACAACAGAACAAGGGGTAACACAGACAGACAGACAGGATGAAGGGACTCACAGGACCTCACATACACAGGGGAAACAGCAAAATGGCAGAGCATGGAAGGAAGGGTGTGTTCAGGTTATATGCACATCCACTCAGGAGCTGGCACTGATACTAACCCCTGAGTGGACACAGACATGGAGCAACATTGTGGCTATAAGCAGGCTACTCGGGCAGAGGCATGACAGATACAGATCAACACATAGATAGATAGATAGATAGATAGATAGATAGATACAGATAGATAGATAGATCGATAGATAGATACAGAGATACAGATAGATAGATAAATACAGAGCTGCAGATAGATACAGAGATAGATACAGAGATAAAGATAGATAGATACATAGATAGATAGATAGATACAGATAGATTGATAGATAGATAGATACAGATAGATAGATATAGATAGATAGAGATACGTACGGATAGATAGATAGATACATAGATAGATACAGATAGATAAATACAGAGCTATAGATAGATACAGATAGATAAATACAGAGCTATAGATAGATAGATACAGATAGATAAATACAGAGCTATAGATAGATATATAGATAGATAGATACAGAGATACATACATATAGATAGATACAGATAGATAGATAGATACAGAGATAGATACAGATAGATACAGATAGATAGATACAGATAGATAGATACAGATAGATACAGATAGATAGATACAGAGATCGATACAGATAGATAGATACAGAGATACAGATAGATACAGAGATACATACAGATGATACAGATATACGGATAGATACAGATATACATATAGATACAAATATACTCTGGAACGCTCTCCCTCGTACTGTCAGACTTTCCCCTAACTTCTCTTCCTTCAAACGCTCCCTTAAAACATTCCTATTTAGGGAAGCCGACCACCCAACTCACTGACGCAACCATCAATCACTCTCACCTTACAGTCCTCTCCTCCTGTTTCCAACCCCAACCCTCCTAGATTGTGAGTTCCTACGGGAATAGGGCCCTCATCTCCTCCTGTACTGTTTGTCAAATGTTGTTCAATGTATTGTAACCCTGTCTATACTGTGCTTATTGTACAGCGCTGCGGAATATGCTGGCGCTTTATAAATAAAGAATAATAATAATAATATACAGATAGATAGATACAGAGATAAAGATAGATACAGATAGATAGATACAGAGATAAAGATAGATACAGATAGATAGATACAGAGATACATACAGATAGATAAATACAGAGCTGCAGATAGATAGGTACAGAGATACGTACAGATAGATAGATACAGAGATAGATAGATAGATAGATAGATAGATACAGATAGATATCTAGATAGATAGATATAGAGATACAGAGATAGATACAGATAGATAGATAGATAGATACAGATAGATAGATAGATACAGAGATACAGATAGATACAGAGATACAGATAGATACAGATAGATAGATACAGATAGATAGATACAGAGATAGATAGATAGATACAGAGATACAGATAGATAGATACAGAGATACAGATAGATACAGATAGATAGATACAGATAGATAGATACAGAGATACAGATAGATAGATACAGATAGATACAGATAGATACAGATAGATAGATACAGAGATACAGATAGATAGATACAGATAGATACAGATAGATACAGATAGATAGATACAGAGATAGATAGAGGCTATATAAATAGATAGATATGAGCGATAGATGGATAGAGGCTATATATATATATATATAGGGGATAGCTGTGATTGGCTGCTTGTCTGTTGACAGTAATTTTCGGGACTGTCTGTATAAATCCAGGACATGTGGCAGGTTTCGCTTTACAGAGTGAAGCATCAGGCGGGGGGGGGGGGGGGGGGGTCTGACTCGCGCGCAGTGGATGCCGCTTGTCTCCTGTCTCAGGTTTTGACATTTGAAAGTAAGATCGACCTGAAACATTGTTTTGACCTTTGTCGTTGCGCCTCCCGGTGGCGGCCATTAATGTCAGCGGTAAGTGGAGCCATTTCATCTTCCATTTAGTATTTTTCGAGGCTGGAGACGCGGAATTACAGCAGAAAGGCCTCGGGGGCCTGAATCCCGAAAGCAAAGCAGGTCACAAAGAAATGACTTTCTTACTGAATTCTAAGCGAGAGCCGGCAGCGGCACTTACTACACGTACGAGGCGCACAACAGAGCAAGCGCAGCGCATGGAATAAATACACCCAAATGTGATATACATACCACAACAACCCTATCTGTTACATGAACACAAGGCTGAGCAGCGCATGAGATCAGGGCCACAAGATCGGCCATGTTTTCCTGGTCGCATATAACTTATTCATGCTGAGGGGCAGTGCATGAAAAATGCCACCCCGCGGCATGTATAATCCATACGCTGCTGGTAAGAAATCAAAAAGGAATCCCAGGTGACCTGCTTTGATTTCCTTCCTACAGCATATGAATTATACATGTTGCAGGGCAGCACTTTTCCCTGTGCTCCCCTCTGCTTGAAATAGTAATATGTGTCCAGGAAAACATGGCCAACCTGGCAACCCTACATGAGACACTTATCTTTTGATGAAACAGGTTATTTGAAATGCAGGACACCCGTATAATGGGACCACAGCTCCAGGGCGCTGCAGCAGAGCCTGAGACATGCTGGCATCCTCTGGGCAGCCTCAGCGTGTGACATGCTGCTCGGAGTCACGCTTATTCTGGACAGCATGTCCGCGAAGAAACGCTGCAGAGCGTTCCCAGCAAGTGTACACACTGTAGGAACAGGATCATGGCGCTGCGTGGCGCTGCGTCGCATAAGAAGATGTGTCGAGGCTCGATTTAATTCCATCGGCTGATTTTTGGACCATGTTTTTTTCTTCCTTCAAAGTTTCGGGTAAACAAATTCATCCAGAGCCGAAATTTTTTAAAATGTCGCTGGTCCAAAAAGAAAAAAACCCGGACTGGTAAAACGCCTGAAAAAAATTATTCTCGTCCAGCGTCACACACATCTAAACATGGCTACTAGAAAAATCTGATGTTTAAAAAAAGATTTCAGTCTGATTCCCTGTTTGCAGAAAATAAGGTTTTGCGCCTATTCCCTATCAGGGCGGCTGCGGAGACCAGAAGTATCCAGCCTGCTCCATGTATAAAACATAACAAGAAAAAAGGTTGTCATCTGCGCTCACCCCTGTAGCTCCAGTTCTGGTCTGCGCAGCCGCCCTGGTAGGGAATGGGCGTGAAACTGGGTTTTCTGCATATATGTATATTTTGTTGTATGCTCAGCCACGTCATGTTTGCTGCTGCCCCTTTCCGTGTTTTCTTTTTAATCCCAAAGTGGAACTGTTCCTGGTGAGGATATAAATATAAACCCATCAGTCTCTCTCTTGGCTGAGAAGCAGCATGAGGACATGTGGTTGCTTAGAAAGCAGCTCTTGGTTTCATTAGGTAGGACCCACCTGCCCAGAGGTGCCGTGACGTGACGGGTAATGGCCATTCAAGTAAACCAAAACCTCTGATTGTGTTTTCCTGGAATGAAAATCCATTTGCCGGCACCTTTCAGCATTTGTAATTTTTTTGGCAATCAGCATTTCGGTAAACTCTAAGGCTAGGGTCAGACGAAAGCATTTTTACACGCGAACGTAAAAAAGTGCGTCCGAACGAATTGACGTATTTTTTCACGGAATTCGCGAAAACGGTCATACGATGCGCATTTGCGTGCGTGATTTTTTACGGATCCAAAACAGGAAACTTTGGGTGTCTGGACGTTATGTTGGCCGGACACGAGCAGGGTCTGACGTCTCCAAATCACGCAAACACGCCGCTATGCCGCAGCTGCGCACTCTGTACGTCCGTACTAGCGGTTCGGTGTTCTCGAAAAAATGCGTTCGTTTTCCACTTGCGTTGCGCGGCCGGACTTTCGTGCGACCGTACTTCGTATATTGGCCGTCATTGCCCGTCATTTGCTGCTAGTGCGGCCGTAATTATGTGCGCCAGAACGCACGTTAAAAGTGCGCTGGTCTGACCCCAGCCTAAAGGGGTTATTCAAAGAGCACCAAAATTCCACAGAAATTTCGGTGCTCTTTCATTCGGCGCACTTCAGGGAGCATTCACAGCAGGGTCCCCGAAGTGCACCGAATGGATCCGTCGAATGCCACCGAATAAAATCCTGTGAATAACAATAAAAAGGTCTGTTAGAGAATAAAAAATTTTTTTAAAAAAAATCGGAAGCAAATATTTTGCCGAAACAAATCCAGGAAAATCCCTAAAAAAAAAAATCAAAATAATTAATTAATAAAAAATACTTTTTGCTGCAAATGAAAAGAATTAACAGTTGAGTAAAGAATTCATAAAAATGGGGAATATTTTTTACATTGAAACCTATGGGATTTGCCTGTTTAAACCTGTCGAACGAAACCACCGAAAATCAGGGCATTTCGGCAAATTTTTGGTGCTGTTCGGTGTGTCTGAATAGATTAACCATTACTTCTCTATGGGGATTTCTCTGCCGTCGAACAGGCACTGTATTTTGTTGGCAATTTGCCAGCGAATTGACAGTTTTTTGAATAGCTGAATTGTCACAAAATTGCATCGTATGGGGAAATTCACTGTTCGGTGCAATTCGGTGGCAAATTCGGCTCTCTCTGAATAACCCCGTTTGATCTCTAAAGCCCACATTTCCATTGAAGAGTAGAGCCGCAAGATCCAATATCTGAGCCGAATTTTAATCAGCAATCGAAACGCCGGTAAGGCAGAATCTGAATCTTCGGAACCCAAAAAATGGTCAAAATGTGATTAAAAAGCTGCCGATTTCAGCTTTTAAGTAGGGATGAGCTGTTCGGGTTCGGACGGTTCGGAGTTCGGCCCGAACTTTTTGGGTGTGTTCGGTTCGAGTTCGGAAAAAAAAAAGAAATTTTGAAAAAAGTATAAAAAATGCTTAAAAAATACTAAAAAATCTAGAAATAAAGAGACTCTTTACTGCAGAATATTATAAGCAACGGTTTATTAGATATTGAATTAAAAACTAATGTCTAGGTGCAAAGATTCTCACCTCTAAATGACCTTTTTTAAACGGCATAACAACAACAGATGTTTTTGTCTGGTCTAACCAATTTGATACATTTTATGTAGAATGAAGGTGTGGTGTCTGCTTCTGTTCTGAGTGAGTAATTTCCCTCCTAAAACTTCCTAATATGCTGCATTTAACTGCTGTGTGAAAAAATAGAAAATTTCCTCATTGCCTGATTTTAACATCTAAAGCAATGTTATTTTTCACCTCGGGATTAAACATTGACAGGGTTATTCAGAGAGCGGTGAAAAGCAGGAGAATGACTGGAGAATGGAAAATTCTAGGTCAAAATAGCCAAACCAAAAAAATTCTCCCATTTATCTCACTTTCCAAATTGGCTATTTGGTCTAGATTGTTCTCTTCTCCTGCCAGTTCTCCTGGCTTTCACCTCTCTCTCAGGGTTGTTCAGAGAAAGGTGAAAACCAGGAGAATGGCAGGAAAAGAGAACAATCTGGACCAAATAGCCGATTTGGAAAGTGAGATAAGGCTAGGGTCAGACTAACGCATTTTTCACAGCGACCGTCAAAAAGTGCGTCCGAACGCATTGCCGTATTTTTTCACGGAATACGCGAAAATGGTCATACGATGCGCATTTTTGTGCGTGATTGTTTACGGATCCAAACCAGGAAACTTTGGGTGTCTGGACGTTATGTTGGCCGGACATGAGCAGGGTCTGACGTCTCCAAATCACGCACACACGCCGCTAGTGGACGCAGCGCACTCTGTACGTCCGTACTAGCGATTCTGCGTTCTCGAAAAAAATGCGTTCATTTTCCACTTGCGTTGCGCAGCCGGACTTTCGTGCGACCGTACTTCGTATATTGGCCGTCATTGCCCGTCATTTGCTGCTAGTGCGGCCGTGATTAAGTGCGCCTAAACGCACGTTAAAAATTCGCTAGTCTGACCCCAGCCTAAATGGGAGAATTTTTCTGGTTTGGCTATTTTGACCTAGAATTTTCCATTCTCCAGTCATTCTCCTGCTCTTCACCGCTCTCTGAATAACCCTGACAGGGTTATTCAGAGAAAGGTGAAACTCAGGAGAATGACTGAAGAGAAAATTCTAGGTCAAAATAGCCAAACCAGAAAAATTCTCCCATTTATCTCACTTTCCAAATCTGCTATTTGGTCTAGAATTTTCCATTTTCCAGTCATTCTCCCGCTTTTCACCGCCAAAAAATCAGTAAACTTTTTCTGCGTGTCCGAAAATGTCTCCTCTTTTCATACAGGCTGCCGCCCCAAGCAGTTGTTTATGGATAGATTAAAGGAAAACTGTTTACCATCATTTGAAACGTCATTTTTTTTGATGATCCACCCCTGCATTCTTCCACAATACCACAGAGGGGTTACTGTATGATGATACTTGCAGGCCTGGCACCAAAGGCACAATATCTGGGTGCACTGACGCCTTTACCAGAATCATATCTTTTCAATATAGGACCACATGGTCCACCCCTGCACTCTTCCACAATACAACAGAGGGGTTACTGTATGATGATACTTGCTGGCCTGGCAGTCTTGCACCAAAGGCAGAATATTTGGGTGCACTGACGCCTTAACCAGATGCATATCTTTTTAATATAGGACCGCATGGTCCACCCCTGCATTCTTCCACAATACCACAGAGGGGTTACTGTATGATAGTACTTGCAGGCCTGGCACCAAAAGCACAATATTTGGGTGCACTGCCACTGACGCCTGTATCAGATTCATATCCTCAGAGGGGTTACGGTGTGACGGCACTGTTGGGGACGCTAAAGGACCAATTTTGAAGCACCTATTGTTACTTTCATCCAAAGCCTGCATAAGTTTCACAATAATTTAGCCAAAAAAATCAGTAAACTTTTTATGCGTGTCTGAAAATGTCTCCTCTTTTCATACAGACTGCCGCCCCAAGCAGTTGTTTATGGATAGATTAAAGGAAAAAGCATTTACGGTCATATGAAACAGCATTTTTTTGTTTTTAAGTGTTTATATACATCCTAGAAATCCACCACTTCACGGGCAGGTTATGGGGACCTCCTAGGCACGATATTTGAAGGAATTTTTCGTTTTTATTTTTAACCCTTATTTCATGAAAATCTCACTGTCCCTTTAAAAACGTTTTTTTTAAAACTTTTTGTCCTTGTTTCCTGTCCCCCAGGGCACTACCCGAACCCCCATACACCTTTTATGGCAAATATCTTGCATATATGCCCTCTTGGAGGGCACTCTAAAAAACCGAATTTTCAGCCCCATTGACTTGCATGGAGTTCGAGTTCGGGTTCGGGTTCGGTCTCGAACAAATGGGAAGTTCGGGTTCGGGCCCGAACCGAACTCGGGTGGTGTTCGGCTCATCCCTACTTTTAAGCAGAATTAAATCAAACCCATGCTTGGACTTTAACACCAAGAAGAAAAGCGCGAGATTCTTGATGGGGTTTTTCACGTAAACGGACAATTGTTCTTCTCATGTGTTAATTTCCTACGTGTTGGGTATCATTGATGCCAATTGATTTTTTTGGTGGGAACTTCGGCTAATTTCTCTCTGTTGAATCAACCATAGTTTTGAGAACCACCCTGAGAGTCTCCTCCTAAACTCAGATGAAGTCATGGCCTCCGGCGTATCAGTCATTTTTTCAGTCTCGATGTTGATAGATGTTTCCGAATCCAATCTCGCTCTCCGCCATTATTATTCTTTGTGTCGAATAAATACGCAATGTAATTCTAGAATACTGATAGATGCTCTTGGTAAGTCGAGTCAGCTCGGTCATTAAGGCACCTGGTTGGGGGCGTTAAACCTTGTTCATTTATTAACAGCAGATTCATTGTATGTTTTCTGGAAGGTATTCACTGTGAAAGCACAACTCAAAAGCCTCTCTTCAGCTCGGAGAACAATTCATTCTTTCTACAGGAACGAAGAGAAATAGACTGAAGATGAAGAGGAGGCACATGACCTTCACGAGCATTGATGCTGGGCGTAGGAGGTTTGTGGAGGTCTCGGTAACATGCGTGGGCTCGTATGTCGTGATGCATGCACACATGATAATGCTATACGCTACATAAAGGTATGACTACCCACCAGATGAACCTGATGGTAGGAGGTCATGTTCCTCATCCCTGGCAGCCTAGTGGTGTGATGGTTACGCACTTGGCTTGGTAAAGATTTACCTTTTTGCTGTAATTCTATGGGTCCCGCCAGCAACATAAAGTGTTGTGTGGCCACATCTGAAGGAGATGCAGCGGAGAACCAGTAGAGGTTCACATATGGGACCAGTTACCGGCAGTAGAAATGGGATATTTGCTGTCATTTTACAAATGATAGGTGCTTTGGTTCTCCTTGATCCCAGGCTTCCTCATTGGGTCTCTGACTCCCTACTTCACTGTGTCATTGACTCCCTCCTTCACGTGTCATTGATTCCCTCCTTCAACATGTCACTGACTCCCGCCTTGTCACTGGCTTCTTCCTTCGCCGTGTCATTGACTCGCTCCTTCACCATGTCACTAGCTTCTTCCTTCACCATGTCATTGACTCACTCCTTCAAAATGTCACTGGCTCCCTCCTTCACTGTGTCATTGACTCCCTCCTTCACCATGTCAATGGCTCCCTCCACCATGTTACGGGCTCCCTTGTTCATTGTGTCATTGATGTTCCTCTTCACTATGTCACTGGCTTTTTCCTTCACCATGTCATTGACTCGTTCCTTCACCATGTCACTGGTTCCCTCCTATACCGTGTCATTGACTTGCTCCTTCACCATGTCACTGGCTCCTTCCTTCACCGTGTCACTGGCTTCTTCCTTCACTGTGTCATTGACTCCTTCCTTTACCATGTCACTGGCTCCCTCATTCACTGTGTCATTGATGTTCTTCTTCACCATGTCACTGGCTTCTTCCTTCACCATGTCACTGGCTTCTTCCTTCACCATGTCACTGGCTCCTTCCTTCACCGTGTCACTGGCTTCTTCCTTCAATGTGTCATTGACTCCTTCCTTCACCATGTCATTGGCTCCCTCCTTCACGTGTCATTGACTCCCTCCACCATGTTACGGGCTCCCTCGTTCACTGTGTCATTGACGTTCTTCTTCACCATGTCACTGGCTCCCTCCTTCACCGTGTCACTGGCTTCTTCCTTCACTGTGTCATTGACTCCTTCCTTCACCATGTCACTGGCTCCCTCCACCATTTTACGGGTTCTCTCATTCACTGTGTTACATAGTTACATAGTTATATAGGCTGAAAAAAGACATGCGTCCATCGGGTTCAGCCTCTCCCACATAACCTACTGCTGTTGATCCAAAAGAAGGCAAAAAAACAGGTCTGAAATGCTCGCCAATATGCAACATACTGGGAAAAAATTCCTTCTTGACCCCAGAATGGCGTCAGATTACTCCTTGGATCAAGAAGCTTTTACCCACATATTAAATATTATAACCCTTAATATTCTGTGTCTGCAGGAAGTCATCCAGTCGTTTTTTAAAAGTCTGTACAGACTCTGACCCAACCACCTCAACAGGCAGAGAATTCCACAGCTTTATTGTTCTCACCGTAAAATAACCCTTCCTATACTTTAAGCTAAATTTTCTTTCTTCCAGTGTAAATGGATGACCCCTTGTCCTGTGTATAGTCCTGTTAATGAATAGGTTATCAGACAATGGTTGATAATGGCCCCGTATATATTTATATAAGGTTATCAGATCCCCTCTAAGGCACCGTTTCTCTAAACTAAACAGGTTTAAGCTTGTTAGTCTTTCCTCATAACTTAACCCTTCCATCCCCCTTATTAATTTAGTTGCCCGTCTCTGCACTTTTTCTAGCGATATAATATCTTTTTTTAAGACAGGTGCCCAAAATCGCACGGCATATTCAAGGTGCGGCCTGACCATTGATTTCTACAGAGGCAAAATTATGTTTTCATCCCGAGAGTGAACTCCCCTTTTAATGCATGCCAATACTTTGCTGGCCTTGGCGGCTGCTGTTTGACATTGCACATTGTTACTTAGTTTGAACTCTATGATTATTCCCAAATCCTTCTCCTGCTTGGATTTCCCTAACTCCGCACCATTTAGGGTATAAGTTGCTTGTGTGTTCTTCACTCCAAAGTGCATAACTTTGCATTTATCTAGATTAAATTTCATCTGCCATTTAAGTGCCCAGTCCCCCAATCTATCTAAATTCCTCTGCTGCGAAGTAACATCCTGCTCACATTGTATTACTTTTCCTAGTTTTGTGTCATCTGCAAACACTGATACATGACTTTCAATGCCTATCTCAAGGTCATTTAGAAATAGATTGAATAGTATTGGTCCTATAACAGACCCCTGAGGGACACCGCTTACCACTGGTGTCCATCTTGAAAATGTACCATTTATGACCACTCTCTGTACCCTATCTTTTAGCAAGTTTTTTATCCAAGAACAAGTATTTTCATCTAGACCATTTTTTCTCAATTTAAATAGTAACCTTTTGCGTGGAACTGTGTCGAAAGCTTTGGCAAAATCTAAGTAAATCACATCCACTGCGACCCCCTGATCTATACTTCTACTTACTTCCTCATAGAACGTAATTAGGTTAGTCTGACATGATCTGTGTTTCATGAAACATGCTGATTTTTGCCAATTACATTATACCTCCCAATAAATTCCTGAATATTATCCCTTAGTAACCCCTCAAATACTTTCCCAGCCACAGATGTTAAGCTCACAGGTCTATAATTCCCAGGCACAAATTTTAAACCTTTCTTAAATATAGGGACCACGTCAGCTTTTCTCCAATCCTCTGGTACTATTCCTGAAAGAAAAGAATCTTGAAAGATTAAGAACAGAGGTTTACATATTTCAACACATAGCTCCCTCAGTACTCGTGGGTGAATTCCATCGGGCTTTATTCACATTCACATTGTTTAATTGCTGCAAAACCTTGTCCTGAGTCAACCAGTCACTTTGTATTAGTAAGTTTTTATTAATGAATTGCATGTCTCCTGTTATAGGTTTCTCTTTGATAAATATGGAAGAAAAATAATCATTTAAAATTTCTGTCTTATCCTGATCTTCCGTTAATAATAACCCTGACTCAGATTTTAGTGAACCTACATTTTCACTCTTGGGCTTTTTAGAATTTATGTACCTAAAGAATCTTTTAGGGTTGGTCTTGCTCTCTTTTGCTATTTCTTTTTCATTTTCTAGTTTAGCCCCTCTAATCGCATTTTTACATGCTTTATTGGCTGCCCTATATGCTTTATAGGATGCCTCAGATTTATCACATTTAAAAGCTTTAAATGCCTTCTTTTTATTTTTCATTTCCTTAGTTACCTTCCTACTAAGCCACATTGGTTTCAGTCTGTTTCTTTTATATTTATTAACCAGTAGAATATATTGTGACGTGTACTTTCCTAGTGTTAGTTTAAAGATATCCCACTTATCCTCAGTGTTTTTCCCGTGAAAGAGTTTCTGCCAGTCAATGACATTGAGAGCTTCCTGTCATTGATGTTCTTCTTCACCATGTCACTGGCTTCTTCCTTCGCCGTGTCATTGACTCGCTCCTTCACCATGTCACTGGCTTCTTCCCTCACCGTGTCATTGACTCGCCCCTTCAATATGTCACTGGCTTCTTCCTTCACCATGTCATTGACTCGCTCCTTCAACATGTCACTGGCTCCCTCCTTCTCCGTGTCATTGACTCTCTCCTTTATAGTGTCATTGACTCCCTCCTTCGCCATGTCACTGGCTCCCTCCATCATGTTACACGGGCTCCCTCGTTCACTGTGTCATTGACGTTCTTCTTCACTATGTCACTGGCTTTTTCCTTCACCATGTCATTGACTCGCTCCTTCACCATGTCACTGGCTCCTTCCTTCAATGTGTCATTGACTCCTTCCTTCACCATGTCATTGGCTCCCTCCTTCACCATGTCATTTTCCTCCACCATGTTACGAGCTCCCTCGTTCACTGTGTCATTGACGTTTTTCTTCACCATGTCACTGGCTCCCTCCTTCACCGTGTCACTGGCTTCTTCCTTCACTGTGTCATTGACTCCTTCCTTCACCATGTCACTGGATCCCTCCACCATTTTATGGGCTCCCTCGTTCACTGTGTCATTGATGTTCTTCTTCACCATATCACTGGCTTCTTACTTCACCATGTCACTGGCTTCTTCCTTCACCATGTCACTGGCTTCTTCCTTCTCTGTGTCATTGACTCGCTCCTTCACCATGTCACTGGTTTCTTCCTTCACTGTGCCATTGACTCCTTCCTTCACCATGTCACTGGATCCCTCCACCATTTTATGGGCTCCCTCGTTCACTGTGTCATTGATGTTCTTCTTCACCATATCACTGGCTTCTTACTTCACCATGTCACTGGCTTCTTCCTTCACTGTGCCATTGACTCGCTCCACCATTTTACGGGCTCCCTCGTTCACTGTGTCACTAATCAACTCTATTACCATGTAGCTAGTCAACTCTATCATCTTGTCAATGGCCCACTCTATCATCATGTTGCTAGTTTACTCTATCGTCATGTCACTGGCCCACTCTATCATCATGTTGCTAGTTTACTCTATCGTCATGTCACTGGCCCACTCTATCACCGGGTCTGTATGCGTGTGGGTGGATCAATATGAAAAATGTATGTGTGAATCTGCATGCAAAATGTCTGCATGTGCGTGTATATGGATCTGCATAAAGAATGTCTGTATTTGTGTTTATGTGGATCTGTGTGCAGGATGTCTGAAAGTGCATGTGGACCTGTGTGCAGGATGTTTGTGTGTGTGTTAATCTGCATGCAGTGTGTGTGTGTGAATCTGAATGCAGTGTGTGTGTTAATCTGAATGCAGTGTGTGTGTGTGTTAATCTGCATGCAGTGTGTGTGTGTGAATCTGAATGCAGTGTGTGTGTGTGAATCTGAATGCAGTGTGTGTGTTAATCTGAATGCAGTGTGTGTGTGTGTTAATCTGAATGTAGTGTGTGTGCGTGTGTTAATCTGCATGCAGTGTGTGTGTGTTAATCTGAATGCAGTGTGTGTGTGTTAATCTGAATGCAGTGTGTGTGTGTTAATCTGAATGCAGTGTGTGTGTGTGTTAATCTGAATGTAGTGTGTGTGTGTTAATCTGAATGCAGTGTGTGTGTGTTAATCTGAATGCAGTGTGTGTGTGTGTTAATCTGAATGTAGTGTGTGTGCGTGTGTTAATCTGCATGCAGTGTGTGTGTGTTAATCTGAATGCAGTGTGTGTGTGTTAATCTGAATGCAGTGTGTGTGTGTTAATCTGAATGCAGTGTGTGTGTGTGTTAATCTGAATGTAGTGTGTGTGCGTGTGTTAATCTGCATGCAGTGTGTGTGTGTTAATCTGCATGCAGTGTGTGTGTGTGTGTTAATCTGAATGCAGTGTGTGTGTGTGTTAATCTGAATGTAGTGTGTGTGCGTGTGTTAATCTGCATGCAGTGTGTGTGTGTGTGTTAATCTGCATGCAGTGTGTGTGTGTTAATCTGCATGCAGTGTGTGTGTGTGTGTTAATCTGAATGCAGTGTGTGTGTGTGTGTTAATCTGAATGCAGTGTTTGTGTTAATCTGCATGCAGTGTGTGTGTGTGTTAATCTGCATGCAGTGTGTGTGTGTGTGTTAATCTGAATGCAGTGTTTGTGTTAATCTGCATGCAGTGTGTGTGTGGTTCTGTACGCAGGATGTCTGTATATATATATACCACACATGTTTTCATGGTGCAGTATAAAAGTGGTTGAAACAATGTTGCGTCACTGATAGAGTTTGTGTGTGTGTGTCAGGTGGTGTGTGAGTGGTGACTGAGTGCCAGGTGGAAAGTGATGCCCACAATGTGGCGTTATTCCAGCTGCAGGTAATGAAGCTTCTCCAGGAACTGAGCCATGAAATAAAACCCAGGAGAGATAAGAGTCGCGAGAGGACAAAGTGACCGGCGGCAGCAACGAAACGTGGCGGCAACAAAACGCGGCGGCAACGAAACGCAGCAGCAACGAAACGCAACGGCAACGACCACGTCAATAGATCCATTACTGCGTAGCTGTGCGGATCCGGCAGCGATCTGACACTGGTTGGAGAATTCAGAAGGAAAAGCTAATCTTGGCATAAATTGTGCTGATGGAGAATGTCTCACGGTTATAATTCCAGCTCAGAAAGTTTGGGTTAAAATGTACAAATCCCACAAGAACAAACAAACGATCAAATAAAGCCCTTTTACTCAGGGAGGGGTGGGTGGGCACTGGGGAGCACTCGGGGTAGGATTGCCAGGTCGGCCATGTTTTCCTGGACTCATATAATTTATACGTGCTGAGGGGCAGTGCATGAAAAGTCCCACCCCGCTGCATGTATAATCCATACGCTGCAGGGAAGAAATCATAAAGGAATCCCAGGTGACCTGCCTTGATTTCCTTCCTGTAGCACATGAATTATACATGGTGCAGGGCAGCACTTTTCCCTGTGCTCCCCTCTGCATGGAATAGTAATACGTGTTCAGGAAAACATGGCTGACCTGGTGACTCTAATTCTGACCCTGCTGTTAAGATACCGGATGCAGCTGCTACTCTGACCTTCCTGCGAGCTTTGATTACAGCTCAGAGATACTGTATCATAATGGCGTCTATACTCTGTATACTGTGTATCGGAGGCATTAGTGACATCTCAGATAAGGTCACCAGAGCGGCTATGTGATGTCAAAGCATTTATTGGCGTCCAGAGTGGCATTAATTTGTGGCCAAGATCTTGTATTGATGATGGGAGAGTCGCGGCACTGCATAAAGTCTTCTCCAGCACATTATCCCAAAGATTAACCTCAATAGGGTTAAGGTCTGGACTGTGCGGTGGCCAATCCATGTGTGAAAATGATGTCTCATGCTCCCTCAACCACTCTTGCACAATTTGAGCCCGATGAATCCTGGCATTGACATCTTGGAATATGCCCGCTGTGCCATCAGGGGAGAAAAAACCCATTGATGGAAAAACCTGCTCCTTCACTGTATTCAGGGAGTCACATGACCTCATTTTATGCTGAAACATATTAATCACTGCAGTAATTATCCAATGGAAGGCGAGCTCCTATTGGCTGAGTTACATCCAGGTGGTGACGTGTTTTGGTCAGGCAGGGTATATCAGACATACAGTTGTGTTCAAAATTATTCAACCCCCAATGCTGTAAAGGGTTTTAGGGAATTTAGTGACATTTGTAATTGTGTTCAGAATGAAATCCTACAAGGACTTTTTAAAGAACCATATGCAACTAAAATGACATCAATTGGTTTTGTAATACAGTAGTAAATGTTTCTTTTGTGAATTCTTCATTGACACAATTATTCAACCCCTTAAAGACTACCACTCTGAAGAACAGAGGTTCATTCAAGTGTTTTCAATCAGGTATTGAAAACACCTGTGGATGTCACGGAGCAGCAATAAAGCATAATAAGCACCAATTAGGCAGCTTTAAAATGACTGTGATACTCAGCTCCTTCTAGACATTTACTGGTCTGGTTACAAACATGGTGAAGTCAAGAGAATGGTCCAGGAAGACAAGAGAAGAGGTGATTACTCTTCACAGGAAGGGCAATGGCTATAAGAAGATTGCAAAGATGTTAAACATACCAAGAGAGACCATAGGAAGCATCATTCGCAAATTCAAGGCAAAGGGCACTGTTGAAACGCTACCTGGTCATGGCAGAAAGAAGATGCTGACTTCGACTGCTGTGCGCAACCTGAAGCGTAGAGTGGAGAAAAGTCCCCGTGTGACTGCTGAGGAACTGAGAAAAGATTTGTCAGATGTGGGTACTGAAGTTTCAGCTCAGACAATACGACACACACTGCGTAATGAAGGCCTCCATGCCAGAACTCCCAGGCGCACCCCCTTGCTGTCTCCAAAGAATAAGAAGAGTCGAATGCAGTATGCCAAAAGTCATGTGGACAAACCACAGAAGTTTTGGGATAGTGTTCTGTGGACTGATGAAACAAAATTAGAACTGTTTGGGCCCACGGAATCAACGCTATGTTTGGAGGAGGAAGAACAAGGCCTATGAAGAAAAGAACACCTTGCCTACTGTGAAGCATGGCGGGGGGGGGGTCAATCATGCTTTGGGGCTGTTTTGCTTCTGCAGGTACAGGGAAGCTTCAACGTGTGCAAGGTACCATGAATTCTCTTCAGTACCAGGAGATATTGGATGACAATGTGATGCAGTCCGTCACAAACCTGAGGCTTGGGAGACGTTGGACCTTTCAACAGGACAATGATCCCAAGCATACCTCCAAATCCACTAGAGCATGGTTGCAGATTAAAGGCTGGAACATTTTGGAGTGGCCATCGCAGTCACCTGACTTAAATCCGATTGAGAACCTCTGGTGGACTTAAAGAAAGCAGTTGCAGTGCGCAAGCCTAAGAATGTGACTGAACTGGAGGCTTTTGCCCATGACGAATGGGCGAAGATACCCGTAGATGGCTGCAAGACACTTGTGTCAAGCTATGCTTCACGTTTAAAAGCTGTTATAACTGTAAAAGGATGTTGTACTAAGTACTAAGATTGAATGTCACTTGGGGGTTGAATAAAACTGATAATGATGTGAGCACAGAAAAGACATTTGTGGTTATTTCATTATAAATGTTATGTTATATTTGTCTGACCTACACGTGCCTCTTTGATTTAATTGGAAGCAAGATGACTGAATGATCAAAATCAATGTCAAACTGGCCAAAACACTCAATTTCAGTGGGGGTTGAATAATTTTGAACAAAACTGTATGTCATGTCTGTCAGTGTCCTGGAAAAACAGAATATCCTGAAGCGTCTATTGACCTATTTTTTGGATCTGCAGCAATATCAGAGGTAGGAAAGGCTGGAGCTGATGGACCCTTTCCCGACGACCAATAAAACTCCTCTGGTCTTCCTCCACCCCAATCCCTCTAGATTGTAAGCTCCTCTGATCAGGGCCCTCTACACCTCTTGTTCCTGTGTGTATGTTTGTTTTAATTGTGTCTCGTTACCGCTGGTTATTGTACAGCGCTGCAGAAACTGTTGGTGAGTAACATATGAATGATAAGAACTTGTGCCTTTGTCGTCTTCGGTTTTCATTTCCAATGTGATTCTAAATGGGGAAATGTGGGGGAGCGGCGCCACCTGGTGGAGGAACATAATATTTAAGGATGGCCAATGTCGCTGGGCAGGTTGGGCGACCGGATGACGCGACCGAGCCAGGCTGTATTTTAGGATCTAATCACAGGTGACTCAGTCATTGTTACAATCTAAATGTCTGGGTGTTGTCGTTTTAAGCAGGATGAACCCGGACGCTAAGTCGCTATTGTGACACTGACGGGTGAAATACATTGTTTTTATTGCATCGTTGTAGCCTGCGTCACTGTTTTTTTTCCCCTCTGTCAGTCTTTCCGTCCACCTGTCCATCCATTCTCAGGGCTGTCCACAAGCTGGCCTCTCTATTGGTAGACTAAGGAGGTGGCTGAGAATCATGGGAATTGTAGTCCAATGAAAGCAGGAGTCTCAAGACTTTAACACCCCCCTATGAAGCGGGAGAGGAGCTGGTGTGTGTTTGGTTGGACAAATCCAATACGGGTCAAACAGTAAACACCCGCTTTTTTTTTTTTGTTCTTTACCGTGGGTCGGAAAGTTTGTGTGGTGTTTGCCAAGTCGGCCATGTTTTCCCTGACACACATTACTTTTTCATACAAACGAAGAGCACATGGAAGGAGCTGCCCTGCAACATGTATAATTCATATGCGGTCGTTTCCTAATCAGGATTGGTCACCCGGGATCCCTGGATTTACCCGCAGCATATGATCTTTACATACCGCAGGGTGACATTTTTCATGCACTCCATCAGAAAAAACTGTGTCCAGGAAAACACGGCCGATCTGGCAACCCTAGGTGTGCCGGATGCCTCATCGAGGTGATGATCATTTCTAATGCCGCCACCAAGACAACTGTAAAATGTCAACGGATTTATTACCCTGGTGTCAACCTATTACTGCTGCAGGGAGTGCTGTGCCGTTCCCACGGCGAAGGTGCCTGGAAGCCGGCGAAACACACCCCTCTGGCTTCAATTGATCTCGGTGTTCCTGTCCACCAGTTGGCGGCACGCTATAGGCCACGCCCCTGCAGCCAATGCTGCATGCCATGTGTCAGCGGGCTGAAGGAGGGGCCGCAGCAGCCAGCCAGCAGGGCATAAAAGTACACCCCGCCAGCGTTAACGCCCAGCAGTAAGGGGTTGAATAAAGTGGTTATGGTGCGGCCCAGGCATGGAGGCAGAGCATTCAGGATTCAACCCTAATTAATGCAATATTTCCTACCTGCAGTACGAGGATTCTGCCGGGCAGGGCTTTTCACGCGCCCTCCATCTGCCTTACACTACAACCGCTCTGATACGCTGAAGTTGTAACGGTGCCAAGAGCCGCACACTCCGCTCCACCGATATTGATGGCCTACAATTCTTTGAATGTAATATCAGAGAATCATGGGAATTCAGACACACGGGGGGGGGGGGGGGGAAGAGAAGGCAATGACTCAGATCCTTGGCTCAGAGCAGGCGTCAGCAACCTCTCCATCCGGATGTTTTCAAACTACATTTCCCATGAGGCTCAGAGTATCTAATGAATTGACGTTGAACCACACCTCATCCAAATCTTTAGCACAGGGCTGTCAAACTCACAGCACACCAGATGTTTGCCTACAATTCCCAGAATTCTTTGAATGCAATGAATGGCCAGAGAATCATGGGAGATGAAGTTCAGAAACATTTGGAGAGCCCAGAGTTTGAGATTTCCTACTTTAGCACATCCTGGTTTCCATAGCGAGACCCCCAAGGCTTACAGCAGGGGTCGACAGCATCTCCCCTCTCCCCCACGATGTATGGCAACTACATATCCCATGATGCTCAGCCACACACTAGGATGGTGAAGACCCATGGGAACTGTAGTTTCAAAACATCTACAGCAGGGCTGTCACACTCAGGCAACAGTCGTTGATGCCTACAATTCCCTGAATTCTTTCAATGCAATAGATGGCCAGGGAATCATGGGAGTTGTAGTTTAGAAATACCTGGGAGGCCGGAGTTTGTCGGCCCTGATCTAGAGGGTTAAAGTTGTTGATCTGTGGCTTTACTGGTTTAGTGATTAGTCTAGTGTTTCCTATCCCTGGCACAAACCCAACTCTCTCGCTCTATATACCCCTCAGCCATGGGTATAGAAAGGGGGTACATATCAATAGCAAGGCGTATCCCTTTTATGTTTTTGGATAAAACTGGGAGCTGTTTGACAGAGGGGTGAGGTGCAGGAGCCTGGCACAGGCGTTCATTACAGACTGCAGAGGGAGAATCTGGGATCTCTTAAGGCCAGAGAGAAGGAGGTTACAGTAGTCAAGGCGGGAGATAATTAGCTTGGATGAGCATTTTAGTAGAGTCTGGATTAAGGCTAGGGTCAAACGAAAGCATTTTTACACGCGAACGTAAAAAAGTGCGTCCGAACGAATTGACGTATTTTTTCACGGAGTGCGCGAAAACGGTCATACGATGCGCATTTTTCGTGCGTGATTTTTTCAGATCGTCAATAAAACTCTTTTTGCGTCTGGACGTTATGTAGGCTGGACATTAGCAGCGTCTGACATCTCCTAATCTCGCACACACGCCGCTATGCCGCAGCTGCGCACTCTGTACGTCCGTACTAGCGGTTCGGCGTTCTCGAAAAAATGCGTTCGTTTTCCACTTGCGTTGCGCGGCCGGACTTTCGTGCGACCGTACTTCGTATATTGGCCGTCATTGCCCGTCATCTGCTGCTAGTGCGGCCGTAATTATGTGCGCCAGAACGCACGTTAAAAGTGCGCTGGTCTGACCCCAGCCTAAGAGCGGGGCGGACGGACGCGTGCAAGCTTTTTCAGGTGGAAATAGCAAGATTTGGTTAGAAACGGAATGTAAGGAGTAATAGATTGGAGTCCAAGAGGAGCCTGAGAGGCAGAACAGTGGCACCATTCACCTGAGGGGAAATTTTATGGGCTCCTCCATATATTCAGGAGGTGTTTTTACAATGAGCGTTTTCTAAGATATTATGTAGAACAAGAGCAAAAGTAAGTCAGGCCCGGATTAAGATCTCTGTGGGCCTGGAGCTGAATATTTTGGCGGCTTTTTTTTTGTAATTTTGCGAAATGAAAACATATTTTTAGTTATTTGATAGTGCAGATACGGCTATATATAACCAGGCAGATACTGTGTGATTAATTTCTCATGTCAGATTACAATCATTTAAGGCTAGGGTCAGACGAACGCATTTTTCGCGTTGTCCGTGAAAAAGTGTGTTCGAACGAATGGACGTATTTTTTTCACGGAATACGCGATAGCGGTCATACGATGCGCATTTTCGTCCATGATTTTGTACGGATCATCAATAAAACACTTTTTGCGTCTGGACGTTATGTTGGCCGGACATTCGCAGCGTCTGACGTCTCCCAATCACGCCGCAGCGCACTCTGTACGTCAGTACTAGCGGTTTGACGTTCGATAAAATGCGTTCGTTTGCCACTTGCGTTGCGCGGCCACACTTTCGTGCGGCCGTTCTTCGTATGCTGCCCGGCATTGGACGTCATTTGCTGCTAAACGCACGTTAATACTGCGCTCGTCTGACCCTAGCCTAAAGAGTGTATTTTTTATTTTTTTCCCCCCATTTTATCATCCAAACCTTTGGTTATATATTCTATAGGAAATTCTTGTGGAATGGGAACCGGTTACTGCATTTTTCTGAGAAATATACCATTTTAACCAAAACAATATTTCCCTTGTGTTTTGAAACATTTAACGAATAATATTTCCATGTATATAAACACTGACCTGACCTTGCTCTCAGAGTGAGAAATGAGAAGGTGAGTAATGGCAGTGGTATTGCTCATTTTATACGTGACAAATGGACAATGCCATTGCTTTGGAACTAAAAATATATATATATATATATAAAAAAAATTTTTTTTTTAGATTTTACATGGTCAGGGTTGGTATCAATGCAAAAGCCAGACTCTGCCCTGTCCAATGACGTCTCAATTGACCTTGTGAGGTGTAAAGATTAGTGACGCAGGGGTCCAAAACCCCCCGCAGTGCTCTTCCCTGCAGTGCGGCGGTTTAGGTTTTTGAGGTAACAATTCATAACAATGGGTTGTACCATCACCCATCACCTCAACACTTGTTGAGGAGATGAGAAATGTGGTGGTTAGTTAGTGCAGCATCATTGTTTACTTTAGAATTGTAAAATATTACTGTTGGAAAGAAAATCAAAATATTTATTATTTTACTTAAAACCTGGTCATATTTGATATCATTGGAAAGGCCATGCTCCGGGCTTTCCAGTGATACCTCACTTGATCCTGTAGCAGCTATAAAAAAGGTGGAGATACAAGGGTCCAAACAGACAGTTAAACTTTCTCTGGGCCTATTCTGGGGCATGGGCCTGGAGCTGCTGCTCCATCAGACTCTATGTTAATCCGACCCTGGTAACAGTTGTATTAATCCGCTGCAATGAGAGTTTAGGCAACAGACCCCTGTATGAGTAAATAGCCGAGAAGCGAGAGGAAGGTCCTGGATCGCAACGAATGTTATTTTTTTTTTTTTTATAAACCACAACACGAAATCCTTTTTCCCTTCTAAAAAGTCAAAATCCAGAAACAGAAAAGACGCCGACACAAAATAAAGTATAAATTATGCACAAAGGCCACAAACATTTATTGCACTAACACTACAACCAGAAAACTTCCATAAAACAAAAAAAAAGAGTTGTTGCATTTGAATTTTTTTTTTTTTTTTTTTTAATCTTTTTAAATGTATTTTTTTTTTATATAGCCACACCAATCGCACCGCAAGTTACACGGGACAGATTCAATACGGTAAAGCTCGCGTGTTAGGAAAGCTAAATGAAGAATTCTTACGATCGCACGACTAGTAGGTGACTGCGGCCAGCGCAAGCCGTGTCTCAAAGGGATGGGTAACAATCGATGTCTAACGGGGGGGTATAATAATCAATCGGCTAAAATCAAAGAGGTGTTTGTAAAATTCGTTCGATGAATCGGAGGAAGGCGACGCGTTCCAGCAAGTACTTCTTAAATAAGGCAAGCGAAAAAAAGCTAATCCCTCCGGAGCTGCTCCCCCCACATACATTTATCCGACGTGTCTGTTAGAGGAAAAAAAAAAGTTCATTTAACTTGAAAACGTCGTCTCGAGATGGTAAATAAACGCGAGAGAAGCGCTCGCTTTAGGCGTTTTGGCTTTCTTCTAACGTGCGACAGTCCAATGCGTTGGCGAAGGAATGCATGAAAAGATCAGAATTTCCCCCCGATGTTTCCTACGTGTTCAGCTGCCGTAAAGCAGAGGGAAGGGGCGCGCGGCTTCAGGAGTTGTCAGAGGGCACGTGTTCCTCGAAGCCTTCGCTCTCGCGCACCAGGGCTCGCTCCAGGATCACCCGGCCCTCTTTGTAGCGCTGACTGTCCTCCGTGGCAAACTCGTAGATCCAGCCCAGCTTGCTGTTGCAGTTCTTGCAGCTGACGTCACGGACCATGTGGCGGCCGGTGAGCATGACGCGGTCCTGGACCTCACTGTATTGAAGGTTTACCACCTGCAATGCAAACACACACAGGTTACCGCACGGCTTATGCTTACAGGGACACTCGGCACCAGAGCCAGGACAACCAAATACAGCAAGGTGCCGCCTTCCAGAAAAAATAAAAAATTCCTCTACCCCTTGCGGAAAGTCACTTTCTTAATCAGGACTCTGCTAAAATGCTCATCCAAGCTTATTATCTCCCGCCTTGACTACTGTAACCTTCTTCCCTCTGGCCTTAAGAGATCCCAGATTCTCTCTCTACAGTCTGTAATGAACACCTGTGCCAGACTCCTCCACCTCACCTCCTGTACCTCTCACACCTCACCTCCTGCACCGCTCTGTCAATCTCTACATGGACTCCTGTTTCCTTTAGAATCCAATTCATTATATTGGTCACATACAAAGCTCTCCATAACCGCGCCACTGCCTACATCTCCCTTATTAGCAGCTACATCCCACCCGACCACTTTGCTCTGCGCTATCAGTTCCTTGTACCCGCACCCCTCAACTTTCGTCTTCGGGACTTCTCCCGAGCTGCCCCCTTTCTATGAAACTCCCTCCCCCACAACACCAGACTCTCCAGTCCTTCAAGAAGTCTCTGTAAACACATTACTTTAGAGAAGCCTATCGGCTCACTCCATGATCCCACCCCCCCCCCCCGTACATTTCATGCTCCATCTTCTCAAATCAGCCCTCATGCGCCCCGTTATTTCTTGTACTCCTCTTAGATTGTAAGCTCGAGCAGAGTCCTCTCTCCTGCTGTTCTGTGTTTAACTTTTATGCTTATTGGAACTCTGTCCCCGTTGTACAGCGCTACAGAACTTGTTAGGCTGTACTGCATAATGTCTCGATCTGACCAACAAGCGGGGGTTGGACTAGCTCATTCGCCATCAGCTAGCCCAAATTAATGGCTCCTATTTAAAGGATACAAAACAGAAACCTGCTGCAGCTTGTGAGCCGCAAACAAAACCTGAATAAAAACCCTGTAACATGTATTAGGTATGTATTGTGCATGCAGTGTCCCAGGCCCCATGCGGTCCTTTTAAATCCCAGATCAGGAGGGGGGGGGGGTTTAATGCCTTTTCCACATGACTCTCCAAATCATTCCATCACCCCGTGGCAGTGCCGGCTCAGCTGCGGTGAGAGATGGGTACCTTGTTAAAGAGGAACGCTCTCCCCGTGGCCCCAGTGAAACGGGTAGAGATCAGCTCGGAGCGGTTGGTCAGTATGGTGTCACAGTTGGCGCAGGAGAAGAGTCGGGTGCCGCCGATGTGGTCCAAGAAGATCCTGCCCATCTTCAAAGCGTGAGAAAGATCCAAAGCCAACGATGAAAAAAAATCTACAAAAAGGGAGAAAAATAAATAAATATAGTGTACATTGTGTTTCCAGGTAACAAAACGACATTCATCGCCAGCACGCCGAACCCCAAACAACATATCAAATGAACCTCTCCGCAGCATGCAAATTCACTTGACTTGCGACCGACCGACCCCCCCCCCCCCCCACACTAGCCTTTTACTCTCAAGCATCAAAAAGGGAGCAGAACCTGTAGGTTAGGTTTGGGGGGGTTTGATGGACATATTCTGGTGACGTTTGTGATGCACACGTCATGCTTACACGAGGAGCATAAATAAAACCAAGGCGGGATGGCATCACGTAGGGCCCAAACCTACACAGTATCACCAGCTCCAGGATATTTGGACCTGTACACTCTGAGACCGGTACGAGGCGCCACAGCCGTGCACAACCCCCAGAGAGAGACAGTGCGAGGCGCCACAGCCACGCACCCCCCCCGAGAGAGACGGTACGAGGCGCCACAGCCGCGCACAACCCCCAGAGAGAGACAGTGCAAGGCGCCACAGCCGCGCACCCCCTGAGAGAGACGGTACGAGGCGCCACAGCTGCGCACACCCCCCAGAGAGACGGTGCGATGCGCGGCAGCCGCGCACCCCCCCCGAGAGATGGTGCAAGGCGCGGCAGCCCCCCCCCGAGAGACGGTACGAGGCACCACAGCCGCGCACCCCCCCCCCCCGAGACGGTACGAGGCGCCAGTCACAGCTGTATTCCAAAAATATGTGGAGGAGTCCATACGAATGGCTGGAAAGTTCTGTTCCAGCAGCCTTACCCCCAATTTAACCCCTTCACTACCAAGTGATTTTGCAAAAAAAAACATTGGTCAGAAACCAGTGTTTTTTTTGGAAAATTATTTTTAATTAAATTATACCTTAACCTCCCTGGCGGTCTAATTTTTTCAAAATTTTGTGTCTTAGGCTAGGGTCAGACTAACGCATTTTTCACGTTGTCCGTGAAAAAGTGCGTTCGAACGAATGGACTTATTTTTTCACGGAATACGCAATAGCGGTCATACGATGCGCAGTTTCATCCGTGATTTTGTACGGATCATCAATAAAACACTTTTTGGGTCTGGACGTTATGTTGGCCGGACATTAGCAGCGTCTGACGTCTCCTAATCACGCACACACGCCGCTAGCGGACGCAGCGCACTCTGTACGGCAGTACTAGTGGTTTCACGTTCTCGAAAAAATGCGTTTGTTTGCCGCTTGCGTTGCGCGGCCGCACTTTTGTGCGACCGTACTTCGTATATTGGCCGTCATTGCCCGGCATCTGCTGCTAGCACGGCCGTTATTATGTGCGGCTGCACGCGCGTTCGCACTGCCTCAGTCTGACCCTAGCCTAAAAGCGTCTCAATTTTTTTTTTTTTTTTAAAAAAAGGAAACGTGTTGTTTTATATAGTAAGCCTGTAATAATTAGGAATAACTCACTGAAATCCGTGCAAAGAGTCTAGTAAACACACCGAGTCAGATAAAGTTTGAAACACAAAATAAATTATCCTAAAAATAATTATCCAAAATAATGCAAATAAATTATATTCAACAATCAAACCAGAAACACTGAAATCTTTCAGAAAACAAAAAGGTGCAATATTAGTCTATCAGTGTAAACATCCTTGGTATGATATATTATATCAATTATGTACACTCTTATTAATACAGCAACATTCATAATGCATACAGTCTATCAATAATTATATTTTCATATAAGAGATATTCAAACCATATATACAGTAAAGTTCAGTCTTAGAATGTGTATGTATGGTCTGTTTCTGATCTGTTAGTGCCACCTAGTGGCCGATCATGAGCAAGTAATGCTGTTTGGGATTTAACATTGAAATTTTTTTTTACTGTCTTCTAATTTGCTGCCTGGTCCCGCCCCCTGCATCGTGTGACTCGCAGGGAGCGTTACCAGGAAGCAAGTCGCCGCAATCACACTGCGGGGGACAGGGAGGGAGCGCAGGATGGAGGGGAGTATGCAGCCCGAGTATGGCTCGGGGTTACCGTTCGCGGTAGCGAAATTTAACCCCGAGTCAAACTCGGGAATACCGCCAGGGAGCTTAAGAAATATTTGAGCTTTTACCCATTGTATTTCTTACTGTAAATAACCTATTTTGGCCAGTAGATGGCGACATCTGCTGCCAGATAGACCAGCTGCTCAAACTGCTGTAACTCTATTTTCCCTGCATCGGCTGCTGAAAGTCTAATGTAAGAGCATCAGACGATTTTACACAGTTTTTAGCTCTTTGGGCATTATGCACATTTGGGGGGCACCTTCTGAAGCCCAAAAATAAACAAAAGTTGCTGCAAACGAATTTCATTTGCTTTTGGGCTGCAGAGCGAGACATCTCGATATTGGGGCCCCAGATGATGCCTTTGAAGCTCTAGATATCTTGATCTCGGTATTATTATCTTACACCTCGTCACCCGATCAAACCCATTCCATACCCGTCCAAGATCACTGCTCCCTGTAATGTCAAACATTTTGGAAAAATGTGTACCCGCAATAACGTGATTATTATCAATGCTCAAACTACTTAACCCCGGATCAATCCGGCTTTCGTCCAAATCACTCAACTACAACCGCCCTTTTAAAAGTTTGTAATGATACACAAGCTGGCATGGAACAAGGAGACCTAACTGGAGCATCTACCTTGATTTTGCCTAGGCCTTTGACACAGTAGAGCATGGCATCAAATTTTTTTTAAAAAAACGTCTGGTACTGGTGATCGCACACTAACCTGGGGTCACTCAAATTTATCCGATCAATTGCAATAGGTGTCCATTTCTGACAGCGCTTCCCTCCCAGTCACGTGCTGAGTACCCCAAGGCTTAATACTCGACCCCCTGCTATTCATAGACGATCTGCCTGTCTTCCGCCACTGTACACATGTACGTAGATGACACCGTAATCTATACCAGCAAACCAGATCTCCCGCAGCTGGAGGCCGTGCTGCAAGAACAAATCACAGGAGGTAGAAACGTGGACCAAAGAGAACAGACTATAACTAAATACTGACAAAACTGTTACAATGCTCTTTGGAACAAAACCTAAACTACAGAAATTACAAACTCCCCATCTATGTGTTGGGACAAAATCATATGGCACGCTGACCACAGTCACTTCTCTCAAGTATCTAGGTATGTGGTTAGACCCAAATCTTTCCTTTGCCCCCACATCGAAAAACTCATCTAAACTTTACCCCAAACTAGGTGCCCATTACAGAAACAAATCCTGCCTGAGCCCCGCGGTAAGAAAGCAGATTATATACACAACAAATAAGCATTTGTTGTGTATATAGTCACTATGTTACATGTTTACAGGTGCATTCTGTATATAGTCACTGTGTTACAGGTTTACAAGTGCATTCTGTATTGAGGTATGTTAGTAAGGAGCGCGAGTGATTTAAGACTGGGGGAAGATTACGGATTACAGAGATCTAGTGTATGCAGCCGCCCGCAAACACACCTTCATAAATTTACTACATTGTATATAACTCATTCTGCCGCTTTGTGCTACAATGTAACTACATGATAAACAAACATAACAGCCCCAAGAGTCTGTCAACTGATAATCGAGGAGTGGCAAACACAAGATTACCTTTTATTAAACCAAAATAGACACTCCCAGGTACTGGACTTTAAAAACACACAAACAACAGGCATGGTGGGGCGTATTGGAAAAATTTTAGTATAATCTGGGCTATTCAACACCGATGGCTAAAGAATTAGCTGTACCGTCCTGTAAAATCCAGTATCTGGGAGTGTCTATTTTGGTTTAATAAAAGGTAATCTTGTGTTTGCCACTCCTCGATTATCAGTTGACAGACTCTTGGAGCTGTTAACTGGGTGTTTATTACTTAGGACAACACTCCCTCCAACAGGATTGAACCTTATTCCACATTAAGGACAGGTGGTGGTTTACCGGTGAGACCCAGGTCTCATAGGTTTATGTAATTTTGTATCAATGTAACTACATGACCCCAGGGCCGGTGCTAGGCTATTTTGCGCCCTAGGCCAGACCAACTACTTGCGCCCCCCCCCAAAAAAAAAAAAACTTGTGACATGTGTGAACGTATCACAGAGCTCCACAGCAATAACGCTCACAGTAACAGGCGGTGTGTATGAGTGTATCACAAAGCTCCACAGCAATAAAGCTCACAGTAACAGGCGGTGTGTATGAGTGTATCACAAAGCTCCACAGCAATAAAGCTCACAGTAATGTTCGATGTGTATGAATGTATCACAGAGCTCCACATACCCCCACCCAATGTCACACACACAAATCCATCCACACACACACACAAACTTACCCTCACAGCCGTGGTTGAGCCCTGGCTTCGGGCCTGGTGGTGCCCCCAGAGGCTTCGGGCCTGATGGTCTCCCCAGGCCATCACGGCGGCCAGGCCGGAGCCGATCAGGAGGGTGGTGAGCGTGGTGTTGACCAGCACGTTGCCCAGCAGCAGGGCGCACAGCAGGTAGTTGCCCTGACAGTGCACCGGCTCGATCTTGCTGGCGTAGCGCCTTTCCCGCTCAGAGCCGCAGCGCTGCACCACCCGCAGCTCCATGGGGTCCAGCGCCATCAGGCCCAGGTTGAGGCCGCTGTAGATGCCTGACAGGGCGAGCAGCACCACGATGATGCAGCCCTGCAGCAGCAACGGCCTTTCCACCCCCAGCACCCGTAGCCGCCTGTCCGGTGCGTCGTGCAGCCGCCAGGGCATGTCAGGCCCCCGCCGCGTGCACAGCGCGTACTCCCGCCGGCTCTGGCTGTTCCGCAGGGGCAGCACCTTCAGGCGCAGCAGGCACGCTGTGCCCTCCTCGCTGACGTTCAGGCCGGCCAGCAGATTGTTGGACTCCTCCAGGCAGCTGCGGTTGTCCTGCTGGCTGGGCCTCGGTGAAGGTCAGCAGAGCGGAGCTGTCGGCATGCAGGTGGGGCCGTAGAGACGAAACAGGAGCTGGCTGCCCTCCGTCACTTCCAGCACCCCGCTGCGGAGAGGTGGGGCAGGGGCTCGCTGGTCTCCAGTCGGGGCGGGTGCTGGCCTGTTGAGTGAGGCGGGTGGCGTGGCTAGGTTTTGCGCCGTGCAGCTGCTCCAGGGCCGTGCTGTCTGGGCAGGGGCGCTTCATGCCGCCTGCTGCATGGATGGGCCGGCCCTGCCTGTGGAGCTCGGCTGCGCCCTAGGCGGCCGCCTAGCGGCAGCGCCGGCTCTGCATGACCCACCATTGTGACAAGTTAAAAGAGCGAAACTGGCCATCATCGCTGGAATCTAGACGCACTCTTCACCTTTCCAACCTGGTGTTTAAGAGCTTTTCTGGGAAGCTGCCACCCTACCTGAATAGACTGCTTCCTCCAGCAGTTCCCTCATCCTATACCCTCCAATCCAGGACCTACACCTTACTTGCAATACCACAATACAAAAAGAAAGTGGCTCGGTACTCATTTTCCTACAGAGCGCCGCAATTATGGAATAACCTCCCAGACGCCATCAAATCTTCCCCCAGTCTAAAGTCACTCAAGAGCTCCTTACTAACATACCTCAATACAGAATGCACCTGTAAACATGTAACACAGTGACTATATACAGAATGCACCTGTAAACATGTAACACAGTGACTATATACAGAATGCACCTGTAAACATGTAACACAGTGACTATATACAGAATGCACCTGTAAACATGTAACATAGTGACAATATACAGAATGCACCTGTAAACATGTAACATAGTGACTATATACAGAATGCACCTGTAAACATGTAACATAGTGACTATATACAGCATGCACCTGTAAAAATGCAACATAGTGACTATATACAGAATGCACCTGTAAACATGCAACATAGTGACTATATACAGAATGCACCTGTAAACATGTAACACAGTGACTATATACAGAATGCACCTGTAAACATGTAACACAGTGACTAGATTTCCTACATATTTATTTTCTGGGTTAATCTGTATTATTTGTGTTTTTTAATTTCTTGCATTTTATTACTTTGTATTTCTGTAACAATTCAATGTTCTTGAACCCAGGACATACTGAAAACCAGAGAAATCTCAATGTATCCTTCCTGCTAAAGTACTATGCAAATAAATATATTTTTTTGGAATTTCAGAGTGACCCCAAAACATGTGAACCCCAGCGGAACAGGGCGATATAGTAGCTGGTTGAGACACACACACATATACGTGTGTTGTTACAGATTCAGGATCCCAGGAATTCAGGATAAACTGTAAAGGCCGTGGGCCCTATTACAAACTTTGCATTAAAACGCTGGCGCAACGCGTGAATTTGTGCATTAAACGTTAACGTGAGTAAATCAACACTGGAATTGCAATCCTCGCACTTTTTTTTTTTTCTTCATCCATCGAGCAATAGCACGCGTAAAGTGGACGCGCACAAATATCAGTGTGTGGACTGGTTTTTTTTTTCCCCACACGATTCAGCCAATCAGAATTAAGAAGCACAATTACCTCCCGTTAAGTTTTTGCGCCTGTCAGTCAATCTGAGTATATATGCTGCAGCAATAATAAAAACACGCACAACGTCTCCATTTTATTGTTTGGGTATGTGTATAATGTGTAACTGTGCAGCGTATTTTTTTTTTTTTGGGCTGGTGTATTTGGTTTCAGGCAAGTTGATTGAAAAGCTGGTGTTAATGGCAAATTCTAAGACGTTAAAATTATGTGCGCAAAAGGTTACAAACTGCGCATAGATTGTAATACCATCCGCGTAGCAGCGCACAAACGCATTTGTGCTCACAATGTTAAGTATAGGACGCGCGCAGTACAGTAAACTCGCGCAGGTTCACCCGCGGTAGACGTATACGCGCATTTGCTGCGCTGACATTGTAATACGACGTTCAGCGCAAAGGGTTTTACCCCTCACGTTAATGCGTCTTTGCGCCGGTGCAAACGTATGCACCAAGATTCTAATAGAGCCCCATGTCTTATGACTGACACACACACAGCATCTGACACCCCCTCCGCCACCTAGCACCATGGAGAATGAACAGCTGAACAGCTGACCAGTCCCCCCCCCCCATATGCATGGCCTGAGCACCAATCAGCAGGCAGCGAGCGTGGAACAGGAAGAGGCTCAAAAAAACAAACACACACCTTATCTACAAAAACATGTATACACACACACACACACACACACACAGAAACGACCGATACACAGGGCAGACTCACCGAGCGCTATACACACGCTCACCGAGCGCTATACACACGCTCACCGAGCGCTATACACACACGCTCACCGAGCGCTATACACACACGCTCACCGAGCGCTATACACACACGCTCACCGAGCGCTATACACACACGCTCACCGAGCGCTATACACACACACTCACCGAGCGCTATACACAGTGCAGACTCAGTAACAGAAGCCACTTTGTTCGACGTAAGCACTCGCAGATATGACGTCACCTGCAAGTAATGACGCCTGTGGTACTTTGTCCTGTCTGTTAACCTGTTGTTGTCTAGTTCTGTGCAACGGAGCTCCTCCCCCCTCCGCTCAGGCCCAGCAGTGACCTCCCCAGCGCTCAGGCCCCCCCCCATAAAGTACATGTTGGTGCGGCTCAGGCTCAAACCCCCTCAGGTGGACCCGTCGGTTGCCCCGGTTACCCGCGGTGTGGTTGCCTGGTGACGGCAGACGGTTTCCTCGCGCGTTCGGTTCGGCTGCTCTGGTGGTTCTGGGACTCGGCTCGGCTCAAGAACTCCCCGACAATCGCTCCGCCCACTTCCCTACAGACACGTCAATCACACTACGCCACGCCTTCCTCCCCGAGTCTGCCGCAGCAGGGCGTGGTGACGTCACGGAGCACCGCCCTTTCCTCCTGCAGCACAACATTCCAGCCACGTGGGCTCATTAACCCTCAGAGAACCGGAACTGTCTGAGCTGGAGCTGAATGACGTCACCTTTATGATGTCACTCTATAAAAAAAGAGCCTGAACGTCATAAGATTAACTGGTAGCGTGCCTAGTACAAGGAAAAGGCCTTCTAGAACATTCCATGGCCTGATGTGTGGTGTGCACCTACTGACATATAAGGGTTTATTCACAGAGAGCTGAACTGGCCCCGAGCAGTGAGTTTCCCCGTACTTCCCCATACCGTGTAATTTCAGGGCCATTAGGCTATTCAGAGAGCAGACAATGCGCCGAATATTGGCAAATTAGCAGCAAAATAAGGTGCAATACGGTGCCTGTTCGGCAGCAGTGAAATCCCCCATAGAGAAGCAATGGTTAATCTGTTCACAGTCACCGAACAGCAGAGAAATGTCAGTGAAGTGCCCTGATGTTCAGTGGTTTCTCTCAACAGGTTTAATCAGCGCTACGGAACTTGTTGGCGCTTTATAAAACTATCAGGGTTATTCAAAGAGATCCGAATGGCTGGAGAAAGGGAACCAAACACTGAAAATCAGCGTTCGGTTACCTTTCTTGGCCATTCGGCTATCCAGAGAACAGGCAATACGCCAAATCCTGGCGAATTGCCTGCACATACGGTGCCTGTTCGGTGCCTGTTCGAGGGCAGTGAAATCCCCATGAAAAAGCACTGCTTCGGCTATTCAGAAAACACAAACCAGCAGTGAAAGGTTCCCCTAATATCCTGCCATTCGGTGGTTTAATTCGGCAAATTAATTCAGGAGAATCCCATAGGCTTCAATGTTAAAAATATTCCCGTTTTAATTCAATATCTAATAAACTGTTCATTATTATATTCTGCCGTAAAGAGTCTCTTTATTTATAGATTTTTTTGGATATTTTAAGTACTATTTTTCGGGATTTTTTTTTTTTAAAAAAAAGTCAGATTTTTAAATCTTTTTTAAGTTTACTTATTTTTTCTGTATCAGACCTTTTTATTATCATTCATTGGATTTTATATGTAAATTTCAGACATTTTGGTTCAGTAGTTTCTTTGCAAACAGCGTTTCACTTTTCAAACTGTTTTGCTAATTTATTCACGGCCTTCGTCTGCGGTGTCGGCTTTTTCTGGCGGCTTCACTGCCTGTGATCGGCTCCTGCTCGGGTTTTTCCAGCGTCTTCGACAGGTTAATCCAGATGTTTATGCGGGTTTTCACCACGTTTTCGGCAGCTTTTCCCTGCACTTCGACAGCCCTGTGGTTCTTGCTGAATACACCGAAGGGTCGCCGAAATGGGAAAGCCGATTTGCACCGAATTGGAGAACGAAAAGTCACCGAACGTGCGGTGACTTTTCGATTCTCTTTGAATAACCCTGAGAGTTTATAAAAACTGTAATCAGGCGAATCCCATAGGATTCCCTGTTAAAAATATTCCTGTTTCTATTCAAAATCGAATAAACTGTTTATTCTTTTCATTTGCAGCAAAAAGTTAAATTTTTTTAGGCATTTCTTGGACAATTTTTTTTTCCAGATTTTTTTTAAATGTTTTTTTTGTCTGTAACAGACATTTTTATTATCGTTCATAGGATCTTATATGTTAATTCCAGGCATTTTCATCCAGTAGTTTTTTTGCAATCAATTTGAAGCTTTCAATCGTTTTCTTGGCCTTAGAAAATGTCGGCAGATAAGAACCTTGCGGCCCATCTAGTCTGCCCAATTACATGGATACTTTACCTGCATTTATCTTTTGTTTAGGATAGCCTTATGCCTATCCCATGCCTGCTTAAATTCAATTACTGTTTTGGCCTCTACCACTTCAACTGGAAGACTGTTCCATGTATCCACCACCCTCTCAGTAATATAATGCTTCCTGATGTTACTTTTAAACCTTTGCCCCTCTAATCTAAAATTATGTCCTCTGTCATATCATTTCTATCATATCTCCTCTGTCTCGTCTTTTTTCCAAGCTGTACATGTTAAGATCATTAAGCCTTTCCTGGTAACTTTTCTCCTTCAAGCCGTACACCATTTTAGTAGCCCTTCTCTGAACTCTCTCTAAGATGTCTATATCCTTCTGGAGATACGGTCTCCAGTACTGCACACAGTACTCCAAGTGAGGTCTCACCAGTGCTCTGTACAGTGGCATGAGCACTTCCCTTTTCCTACTGCTAATACAGGCTCTCCCTACACAACCAAGCATTCTGCCAGCATTTTCTGCTGCTCTATTACATTGACTACTTACCCTTAGATCCTCTGAAATAATAACTAGGGTTGCACCGATCCTGGGTACTGCAGGAGTACTTGGTACTCCTGCAGTACCCCCCGATATTTTTCCAGATACCGGAAGCCGGCTTGCCGGCTTTAGGAGGGGCTGGGGCGGCTGTCCGAAATGCTCTATCGACATTCAGACAGGCCCTGCAGCTGCTCTCCTCACTGTGTTTATACTTACCTTCCTGGGCGACGCCGGGAATGTCTCCGTGCGTGCGCTCGTTGGAAGGCCCCCAGCCGCGACCACGTGGGACCATGTGATCGCGGCTGGGGTCCTTCCAACGAGCGCATGCACAGAAACTTTCCCGGCGTCGCCCAGGAAGGTAAGTATAAACACAGTGAGGAGAGCAGCTGCAGGCCATGTAACCAAACATACAGGGGAGAACGAAGCGAAGGAAAACTTTGTGTCTTGTCATCATTTCCAGTTACTTCCTTCTCACTGGTCGACCATATGAGTTATTTTGTTACGGAGAGATAGTTTAGTTAGAGAATAGAAGATTACGGACACACATCAAGCTGAGGCAGAATTTTCCGGCTATCAATTTGGGGGCTCGTCCGGGATATCGTCCCACAGGAAGGTACGTAGAAAATAACAGTTCTTTGTTGTATCTGCGCCTTCCTGTCTGACGATAGGAACTCAATTTTTATTTTTTTTGATTGTGTCGCGTAGAAAACAGGCCTGTGTTTTGCTGATCAGAATGGTTCTGAGCCAGTTTTGGGATTGGATCCCAAATATATATATATATATATAATCAGAATTGGATTCTGCAGTTATGTGTTTATTGTTTTGGGGATTTGGATAGGTAGGATTTTATTGTTTCATATATCTCTCCCTGACAACATAAGTCAATTATATGTACTGTATACTGTGTAGGTGTATAAATATATAGTATAACGTGCTGTAACTGTGTGGCTGAGCATTATTTGAGTAGGTCATCACAAAAATACAGAGACTGGATGACTGGTCTCAAGTGAAAACCCCATCTACACACATTTACTGCCCTTGATAATTTGATAGATATAAGATCATAATAATGTTTAATTTGCTTGACTTTGCTTTTGCTACAGGATGGAGATCCCAGCTCTAAACCTACTAACCAAACATGCTTTATGAGCGCAAAAAATCAAACATAAGAATGTCTTGAAATGTAGAAATGTGATATATAAAAATCACTTGTAATACCTGGGCAAGAGGTTGTCCAGATGCTGTGATACACCCTATAGGGCCAGTGGCATAGCTCAAGAGATGTATCCAATGCCAAATGTTATTGTTATATAATTGATTCAGCGTTCAGGGTTTGCGGGGTTTGAGCTAGTGTGCGGTAACACAAAAAGTGGAGCAGGCACATATAAACTGAAGGGTTTATTAAGCAAATAGACAA